>BMAW01022739.1:7961-97844 GCA_019974015.1 Nephila pilipes
TTTTTTTTTATCAAGCTGTAGACTTTTGAACCTCAGTCAAGTAGCGAGGATTGCATCTGAAATGGTGTCTCCAAATTTCCATACTATCCCAATGAGTGACGATATTTACACAAGAAGATATGATGATATTTACATACGATATTTACATTTGAGATATTTATATAATTATCTCCAAAGTAAGATAATTGCGAATTTTCTGTGAGAATAGAAACAATACAGAGCTAAAATCATAAATTTCTGATAAAGCAAGAATCCTCGTCGGTATTTTTAATAGCTTTTGCAATAATAAATTCAAGCAATCACATTAAAGTTTGTCATAATTTTCTTCAAATTTCAAAAATAATTTAAACTGAGTCAAAATATTTCTGCATTTTTAGGAATACACGAGAACGAGTGAGAAATCATTGATTCTTAGGGAATTGGGATAAAAGTTGTAATTTGAATCCAATTTTTCATTTTTAAAACGCATGATTCAATCATCCGATCAAATTTTCAGTCATTTGTGTTTGTTTCACCAATATTCTGTGGTAATATGTTCTTGCATGTCCACTTGAGAGTTAAGAGAGCTTTTTTTTTTTTTTCAAATATTAAATGACTTCCTAGTTAGGAATTTTGTCATCCTTTTTTTTAATTTGACGTTAAAAAAATACTGAAAAAAAAAGCTATAAGGATAAAAACTTGCATTTAAAACTTATAATGACATTATTTTTTGAAAAAAATGAGGATTCTTATTAACATCCGAGAAAATAAATCCTAGTTATTATTTTGATATTATACGGTATCACCTTCAATGCTCGTGAATATTCTTCCGTGATGTATCGATGATGTTTTTCTCCGTTTTCTCGGTTTTCTATTTTGTTGATTAAATATACGAGTAAATATCTGGAACTATAATATCAACTATAGAATTATTATTGTTTTCTTGAAACACAAGATTACAATTATAAATCTTCCAGAAAAAAAATGAGTGTAATGCAGCGCTGGCATTTTAGAAAATACAGCGACCACTGTAGCATGACTTTCGTATATTTTTTCAGTGTAGTATCGTAATATCTGCTATTGTAATAAAAAAAAATTGGATAATATTTAAGGTACCGTTAAAGAAAAAAACAACAAAAATATTAGATAATATTTCAGGAAACATTTCCACGTGAATCAAACGATTTATTTAAAATGTTGTTTGAATTTTCATATAAATATTTTGGATATTGTTTATCAGGAATAATCTTTCAATGAAGATGCTCCTTGAAAATTATTCATCGAAAACCAGTTCAGACGGATTGATTGATTAAAATCGTACTTAAAAGCAATGCGGGGACTATGGGAGACAGATCTAAATTTTGAACTTGATCAAGAGGCGAAGACGATACCTGAGCTAGCATCGCACTCTCCCAAATTCTGTATCACACCAACGTGGGGATTTTGAGCTCCAATAGATTTAACGAGTATCATTCTTATTAAACGACTGGTTTTTAGTGGGATCAACTCACGAGCCATAGAAACAACGATAACAATGAGCTCGCGACATGACCTCTGCTTTCGTGGACCCCAATTATTGTCACAGTCGCTCCTACAGAATGTTGGCACACCCCAAGTAAAGACGCATCATAGTATGAAAATTATTGCCACAGACTTGCATTTATTAATTTTAAAAACGATGTTCAAGAAATCGAATAGATAGAAAGTTAACTTTAGTTACGTTTAATTTTTAAATAAAAATTCATTCAATTTATGAAATGAAAGAAAGAAGGTTTACAGCTTTCAGACTGAGTAGTTTAAAAAATATTTTCGTTCGTAAAAAGAACGAATGCTTAAACATCAAGTTCATGCAAATCCCTCATGGCTTAACTAAATAATAATTACAATATTAGTATTCTAACTTCTCAAATCACAATGGAAATTGCATGGGTAAATTGGAGTTGGTAGTTAAGAATTTCATTTGTTTATTTGTTACATAATTCTTATTAAGTCCGATAATTACGATACAACAAAATCTCTCTCTCTCAATACGAAACTTTTCTAATTTCTCCTGTTTAAAGATCAAGTTCATACAAATTTCCATAGCTTTACTAAGTAAAAAAAATATTGCAATATTAGTATTCTAATTTCTCAAACCACATCGGAAATAGCATGAGTAAATTGGAGTTGGTTGTTAAGAATTTCATTTGTTTATTTGTTACATAATTCTTATTAAATCTGATAATTAGGATATAACAAAATCTCTCTTCTTTTTTCCTTTTTTTTCTTTTTTTAATGAAAGAGTTATTGTTCTGATGTCATTGAAAATTTATGATTATCCGATTTACACGAATTTCCTCAAATGTTCCGCTGTAAAAACGCAAAAGAAAAAAGAAAAAGAAAACAACCACAAATTTCCACCTGATCAAAGTTTACACAAGAAAAGGTCTTTTACATAAAACGCAGCTTCTAAACAGCAGAACTTTCTCAAGAACCCCCTAATACTCTTTCCCCATTGATTTTAGAACTACTTGTACTTCCATATATACAAATGCATCTAATCTTTCTCTTTGTTCGACTAAACCAAACAGTTTAGCTACCAGTGGTTCCAAAGACCCCCTGTAAACACCAACCTTTAAAGAAGTAGACATACAACTCAAAAAGAAAAAAAATAACATTTGCTATCCCGTTGCCAACTTCCCTCTTCTAATCTTCTTATCCCTATTGAAAGCGTAGGTATTCCGCCTGTTCACTGTTTACAGAGGATTGAAAAGAAGTTTGGAATAATATGGGAGGTTTATGGGTAGATAAGTAAAGGCAGGTGAGGTTATCGTTTGGAGGGCCTAGGCCAACCCCCTAGGCCGCATATTACGCCTTCTATGAGATGGGAAACCATTCAGGGTTGCAAAGATTTTTTTTTTTATCGATATTATATTTTTCCTCAGCTTTGCCTGTGTTTGGCGTAGTTATTACTGTCAATCGCAGATAGAGATCAGTATTATGAAGGTTAAATGCTTCTAGCAGATGGTCGGTATATCTGGAAATATCTTCGAACTTCAAAATGTTTGTTATTTTTATGAGCTAAAATTTGTTCTTGAAGTGTAAAGGAAATATAAATTTTGATGTGTTTAGAATGATGCATTTGATTTCAAAGTTAAGTTTCTGGGTTATTTTATATTTTAATTATTATTCTGCTAGTGCTAATTTAATATTAGTTATTAATTTATCGATTATTTTGGTGAATAAGAAATAATTATTTTAGTTTTATAGATAGCTAGATTATTTTATTTTATATGAAATTTTTACTGGTAATTTGTTATTGAAATCTCTTAATTTATATTAATTATTCTGTCAATATTAATTTATTATTTTATTGTTAATTTATTCTCATAAATATAATTTTTTTCATTATTATTTAAATTCTTTTATTGCTGTTGAATTTTTCCTGTCTCCTGCAAGTCATAACTTATTTTTTTCCGCATTTGAATTATGTTTTTTTAACAACACCGAAAACATACAGTTAGCCCTGGAATGCTGTTTCAGAAGTTCTTAAATTTTATGAAGATTGTTTGAAAAAAATAATAAAACATTTAAATAAGATATGCAACATTCACTATAAACATAACACTTTTTCAACCCCAATAAGACATTAATAGTAAACATTTTTTTCCCTGAAATGTAGTATAATTAATTTTAATAATAATGCGCACTCAGAATCTTTAAAAGGTTATAATTACAGGTTAAAAAACAATTGCAGTTTCTCTCTTTCATATGTGTGGATATGCTACACACACGAACATATGTATTTCATTAAATGAAATATTAAATATTGAAAAATGTTTGATAAACGTAGTTAAATATTTAATATTTATCTATCTTTATAAATTACAATTAACGACATATTTTTGATGATTAAGTAATTTCGCTAAAGAAAAATAAATTTGTTTTATAATTTTAAAAAAGGTACTGTAAAACCAGATGCACGTTATAATGTTATTTTAACACTTAAACACATAAAGTACACATATTACATTTATACATAACACAAATACATATATATAAAATAAAGCTTCATTTTAAAAGTGATATAACTATTAGTGTTGACTGAAACAGTAATGATAAATGTAACAAAAATGAAAAATGGCATTACGTTTACGTTATCACAACAAGGAGGGATTTTACTCGGTTTGTGTTAATTTCATAAATTTGAAAATGAGTGAACCAATTTTAAAGTTTTAATAACATTTATTAATATATTTTATATTCCAAGTCTTAAATGATTTATATTATAACTCCAGATATTTTCCGTAAAAATTTTGCTATACATTATATACCATATTCAACTATTGTAAATATAGTATCCAGGATAACGATAAGTATCTATTCAGATCAAATCGTACCATTATTCTTACGATCTAAAACTTGGTTCATATAATCAATAATTTTAAAATTTTCTTCTACAGCTACGCAGCATTTATCATTTGCTGTAAGCCAACTCAGCTTAATTTCAGGCACATGTAGCCCATAGGAGACTTATCTTCTTCAAGTAGGTAAAGAAATCATGACCCCGAGACACCCTTGTGATCTCTCTTTTTCATGGGGTTTACTGACTGTGGTAAACATGGGTGACGTGAAACTCTAGCGAGCCTTCTCTATTTTCGACCCTCCTTCTTATTGCGAGAGGAAGAATCACATGATACCCCCCCATTAAGTTTATTTGTAACTTTGGGCTATTCGCGGTTTCTCTTCATTAACCTTGGGGACTTTTAATTAAGATTGATTGCTTTTGCTAAACAACCTTTGCCCACCCAAAAATGAAACGTGATTATGTAAAGCAGTGAAACAGGGGAGTTAGGAAATATATAAACTCAGACTGAGAGTCGCGATAGAGAGGTTGAGAGAGAGGTTGAGTGGCTCGAGAAGTTGAGGTTGAGTAATTCCAGCGTTCAGCAATTGTTCCAGAGTCGGAGTTGAAGTCGGAGCCGAGAATTGTTATAAGTTATCGGCAGGTTAATATATGCTTGAAGTCAAGGAAGGCTTAGTGGTAAGCGTCTGTTAGATTATTGCTGGTAGATTGGGTTAAAATAGTTAAGGTCTTGTCCGGGGGAGCATTTATAACTGGCGTTATATTAGTAACCAAATAATAAATATTGTGATTATTGTTCTAACGTCTCTTTGATCAACTTATTGGCTTTTAGTGTTAAAACATTGAGTTTAGCTATGGCACAAGAGTTAAACAGGAATGGGCAGCCATCACATATTTACACCTAAAATTTTTCGAATGGTGTAGAGTAAGAAAGTTTGAAACATAAAGAGCCACCTCAAAATGTGTTATCTCCATTATGTGACAATGATCTGTGATTTTTTTTTTTTTTTTTTTTTTGCATTGTCATGCAGTAATAAATCACAAGCTCGTTATAAAATTGAGATTTATTGTGAAATTTGAAGAGTAGTGCAGCGAGGAATCAAAACCTGTTCAACTTTTTTTTATATAAATTTCATTTGTCAAATTCACCAATTTCATATATTCAACGCCCTTTTTTTTTCCAAGGAGACAGATAAAAATCGGATTCTGTTATCATTATCAGCGATCAGCAGACCACAGAGCGATGCACGAGCCAAATATTGCATCCCTTACTGGAATAAATCAAGGAGAGCCTAATAATGTACAACACAATAGCCGGTAGGAAACTCTGGAAATTGAACTTCACTTCTTTCAAAATTTGAGCCATGGGAGCTTCCGTGGGGAAGGGGGGGGGCTCCGGGGATCTCCATGGGGGGTTGGAGGCCCTCGATCGTGCTCTATTAAACTTTTGGACGGGACAAAAGATGGAATCCCCCTCTCCCTCCAAAAATTCTAATCGTGGAGCAACTAGAAATTAAATTAGGGTGCTTGAAGGTTTTGCAAAATGGGGTTGATTACATTTTTGATGCAATCTGGCGATTTTTTTTAAGTTACTCGTTCAAGAGAATCATTTTATAATTGTTTCACGTGAGAAATGATTTCATAAGCTTTTTTTTTAAATTTGCATAAAATTTACAAAGATTAAATTAAAAGTGATATTCACAAAAATAGTGAACGTGTTTAGCGAATGTAATGAAATCGGTGAAATTGTGATAAAAAAAATTTTCTAAAGTTACATTCTCGGAATAGGTTTCAAAGAAAGATTAGTTTTTTTTAAATAACTGTTACTGAATCTTAATACAAGAAATTTGAACAAAAATAAAAAAGAATGGTCATTGTTATTTAGTTTGAATGATCGTAGCTTAGTAACACTCGCAAATTTGGCTTTCGATGCAAACAAAGATAAAAGAGTACCAAATGATGGATGCACGTTGAGTCTGAATGAAACCCTGAAAATTTTAATAATATTACATGGCTCTTTAATAAGAACAAGGCCCTTAAGATATTGCCTTCTTCACTTCTGTTCGGGCTTCATTCACCCCAGACACCCTTGTGATCTATTACTTTTCCCATGTGGTTTATTGTGTATGGTAAACACGGGTGACGTGACACCTTAGTGATCCTTCTCTATTTCCGACCTTGTCAACCAAATTTGTCTTTTTCCATTTTTTCAAACGTCTAGATCACAGTTATATCTTGACTGGCTCAACATAGTCATATCTGGCTCGTGTCATTAAACTTCACCATCGCTCACACTCAAATTAATAAGAATAAGGCTACTTCAGGGAACAAATTCGTCTACTGTTCATCAAAATTGTTAGAGCTATTTTTGTCTAATATTAAAAAACCTGATCGAAACTTCGAACAGATTTCCGGACAGAAAATTGTTCTATATAAGTTTGCAACGTTTATGATGTTGTTTTCTTAGAATTGAAGAACATTCCAAAAATACACCATTTTTTCATGTGAATATGAACTGTTTTAATGTCATTTAGCGTTACAATGTAGACGACGAAACATGAAACACATTTTACACCAGAAAAAAGGCATTGATTCTTATAAAAATGAATAATAGCGCAGAATATGCAATTCCCTAAAGGATAGCAGTCAGAATATAAAATTAATGTTCGAGCGTTTTTTTATTGGAAAAAATGTTCTAATTCAGGGTCCTAATCTTTAACATTATACGAAAACAGCCTTATGGTAACTGGGACACTAAAATACTTCATTTTTTTTTTTTTTTTTTTTGTATATGTGGTTACAATTAGAGAACGTTTTGCTGATTCCATAAAAATGTATCATCATAATAATTTAATAAATAGAACGCTCCCCAAAATTGAGTTTTAAATGTATGAGGGAATGTGCCACGCCATAGAGGAAAATATATTTATTTGCTTTTTTCTAAAAATGTGGTTTTTTTTTTAAATACTGGTGCACTTTTCTCAAATTCTGCTCTATTCATTATGCTGATGGTTAGCACAAAGTCATATGAAAGTAATTTTCACTATTAGTAAACACAAATTTCTTTTTAATAAACACTCACAAATTTTAAGTGTCACAATATTTGTACAACAATTATGGAAAATTAAATCATAAAAATTATTTTTTTAAAAAATTTATTAAATCTAATTTTTGAAAGTATAACTATGTTCAGTATATAGAATGTTATGTTAATAAGAACTGTGTGAATTATTTAAGTTATAAGTGCAGTAGATTTTATGTTAGATGAACCCTAAGATAAATATACGGCTTACAAAAACAAATACTCCAATTGATTTTTAATCTCGTATACAATTTACGTTTATAAATATTTTGTTTTACATAAACAAATACATCAGTATGCAGATATCTTAATGTTAAAATATGACTTGTATTGTTTATAACCAAAAATTGAAGATTATCTTAACTTGGCATTATAAAATAAACTCCTTTTTCTCTCTAGAAGGCGTCGCAATAACCTTAATACATACACGGACATTACGGTTATAGTAATCAAATATTTTTTCCGTTTGTAGGTAATGGCGGTAGAAACCGTTCTGATTATATTTCTCTTAATAAATAAGAGACGGCTTAAGCTATCACAACATTATGTTTAAGTGTATTAAAATACAAATAAACTGTCCTAATAGGATACTTGTCTGTGATAAAAAGTGATTTAAAGAAAGAACATTTTAAAACTATCTGTGAATGTGTTGAAAATATTAAATGTATTAAGTAAAACTGGATGAGAAAAAGATCTAGAAACGTCCTTGAAAGGGAAGGAAAGGTACATATCAATTTATCCTTAGAATGTTTAAAATTACAGACATTAAAATACAGATGTAAAATTGCGTACCAACGTTTTTGAGGGTGGTCGGGCCCAACAGACTGCAATATCAAGATTTCTGAGTGGTCACTTAAGGTGCCTGAAATTTGAAAAGTTGAATAAGATCTTCGTCTGCAAAATTTGTAAACTCTTTTTAATCCTACTCTGAACATCTTCTTTCCTGCCAAAGGTTTTCCTTGATCAAGCCGCCTCTTCTTGTCTTAGACATTTTGAGCACTTTTTGGTTCATGGATCTGTCTAGCCCCTTGGCTAGACCGGATAAGATTAGAAACAACTACAAAACACTGTATTCCACATCTGCAAGTTTTATACCACTTTTAAAGAAATTTTATTTCTTCAATCTGAGTTTTTTTTTAATTATTGAGGAAATTCTTGAATAATTCACGGCAAGCATCGATATTTAAGTACTGAAAAGGTTGATTGAAGACTCAAAATACATTCAGCATTCAAAAGTTTGAGTCGCGAAGGAATTACAATGAGAGAAAAACAATGTGTTGAACTCTTCAGGCAATTTGTTTCGACAAAATAAGTTGTAAATGTCGCCAAATAATTCAATGCCAGTCTGCTTACTCAACATGTGTTACTGAACAAGCGTATGTAATCAAATCTTGTACATTAACAAATCGAAAAAATAAATATCACTTCACTAAAGCTTTCCCTGCAATAAAAATCTAACCAAGCGTTATTACATCTGGATGTCACTTGCAAAAATATTGATAAATTAGGTCGTATATGATGCATAACTATCGTATTTCTTGGCAACGCTCCAATAATTTAGATAAAATTTATGCCTCTTGTAGGGCACAGGCTTTACTTTCAGATCCGTTTGAAGAACATATCTGCTTTAGTGATTTTAATATTTGCAGTATATGTAAAAGTAATTCAGGTGATATAGTAGTAGGGTAATATTATACTTATTTTATAAAAAGTAATTACATAAGATATTGTAAAAATGTATTGACAACTTAGACCTCTTCCTATTAAATCAGGGGGGTTCAACGTAATACGAATGATAGTTCGAAAACTTAGTATTTTTAAGAGGTAGAAAAAATAAATAATTTGTTAAAAATATTTTACTCTATTCCAGTAAACTATATACGCATAATATGAATATATGTGTTCTGCATACGTAATTCAAGTCAATAACGATACTCACTATCAGAATTCATTTATAGATCTTTTTTTAATAAAAATGCTTTTCTCATTCTTTAGGAGGAAAGAGGAAATGCAACGGTAAATAAAAATTTTAATGGTAGTAATTTTTGAATTGTTAAAACACCAAAGTTTTGCACAAATTATAGAATGGATTAATCTAATAAATGAATATGTAGAAACTCTCGCAATGGCTGATTATATTTTTTAATCTTGGCAATAAAACTTTTATTAAAATATAAAATTGCATTTCTTAAAAAAATTTAATAGTGAGAGGAAACTCAATTGTAGGATAGAACCCGTGATAAAACGATTGATAGACAAATATTTTATTCTTTAGGTCATTGTGACTTCTTCAGGATTTAAAAATTATTGTAAATAAAATTTACCATTTTACTCTGATGTTTTATTCTACGTATGTTTAAGAAAACTAGATATTCTAGCGCATCTGATCCTTTGTAAATTGTTACTAGCTGTTATTACGAGACTTGATAGAAAAGTAATGCCTTCAGAGCCATAATTTTTTTTTATTTCTCACCCGAATTCCACAATTATTGCAACAAAAAATTACTTTTACTTTGTATGTAATGCAAAACTCGCTTTTCAACATAGTCCCCATCCCTTTCCACGCAGTTACCTCAAAGTTGAATTAGTCGAGGAGACCCGTCAGAGTAGAATTCCGGTAGTTGTTATCGACACTGGCTTTTAATAGCAGCTTTTACTTCGTCGTTAGAACGAAATTGATTTCCTTTCATCTTTGGGAAGAAAGGAAAGTCATAAAGTCGGATACAATGATGCATTGCTTCTTCAACCTCATCACCATGTGAGTCACCGTTCTTAGTACACCAACGACACCTGGGAACATAAAAATATATTGCAAAGAAGATGCAGGTAGCTTTCAGGTACAATAAGAAAGTTAGGGCCACTTTTTCGACCATATTTGTGTATGCGTGAGTGTGAAATATGAATTAAATTAATTATCTTCTTCCCTATTAAAAACATTTCTTAAAACCCAAATCTTATCTGAAGGGTCATGGACACAGTCTTATTATTACCAAATGCATTGATCAAGAATTTTGGAATGCGGTTACTGTAACGCTATTGGCTGACGCCACATAATGAGGTAGCAGTCATTATTATAAAGAACGAAAGGCAGATTGCTACCCAACCTTCAACAGGCAACATCATATCTTTCTTGAGTAAACGCATTGTAGTTATATATATATATAAGTAACCGTTTTTCCAAGTTTCATGTGAAATTTCAAAACAATTCCTTCATCACATATTATTTTTCTAACGAAACAAAAAAAATAACTCTAAGGCGATCAGTGGCTACGATTATACATATTTGCTTACAGAAGCGAGAAGCATTCGAAAGAGAAGGCATCACGTTAAACAGTTATAGGTCGCTGGCGTTCGTTACTTCTTCTGTAGCAGCGTCAGTCCCATCATTTAATAGCCACACCTCGTATAACGATTCTTCCGCCATTATATCAGTGGTTCTTAATGGGGAGGGGGCATTCCGCCCAACTTTGGGCATTGAAGATATCTAAGGGAGTGTTTACGATCCAAAGCTGTTTTGAGGAAGGAACGTGACCTTATATTGGGGTGCATAACCCTCACGGTCTTTAATCCCCAGTTTTAATTAATTAGTTGGAGGTGAGACAGAACTTTGGTTTTCAGCTTGCCCAGAAGTTAATTCAAAAATCGAAAAAATAATGAATTGCCAGAGTAAAAAAAAAAGTTAAACGAGCAATGCTTAGTTATTAATTTTACAATTAAAATTAAAAGTTATAATAACTATGAATCAGTAAATTTTTAAAATTTAAATTTAAATTTAAGTTATTAGATATTAGAATCTGAGTAGTCCATTTTATTTTTTAAATAAATACTATTGATTATTATTACTGTTAAGTGAGGCTAATACTAGTGGCGTTGGTAGAAGTATCCTGACTTATTCCTCATGTCTGGTTAAGAAGAAATTGAAGTTGGTTCTTGAGTGTGGAGAGGGAGCGTTCCTATTGGTTGCTGGGTGCGCTCCTATCGGCTTTTGATGATGCATGTCATTTTGAAGTAGATTTTGGCAGGAAATGGTGTAGGAAAATGATGATGAAGAGAAATTGAGAATTAATCAAGTAGTATTTCGCGTGGTCTGTGCAGAAGTTGATTATTATTGATTGGAGTATATTTCTCTATTGCCTGAATGGTTCTGTTGGTGGAGATATCGATTTTATTGTAGAAGTTTTTCGCTAGTTTTTTGATGAATTGCTTGAGGGTTGGGAAATTTAATGAATTTCTGATATCAGCAGTGCGCATGTACCAGTGTGCTTTTGCTATTGTTCGTAGTATGCTGGATTGAGAGCTTTCTAGGATATCCATAGTAGTAGGTGCACAGTGGGCCCAGACAGGGGAGGCGTAAGTCAGGATAGGTCTAAGCATCAGTGCATAGATAAGCATCTTGTTGGTTCTATTTAATGTAGAGTCTCTCGCGAGAAGGGGAAAAAATTTTCTGACTGTTGCTTTATATTGCTGCTTAATTAATATTATGTGTTGTTTGAAAGTGAGTTTCTTATCTAACGTAACACAGAGGTATTTTGTGGACCCGGACCAGGGGATTTTGTTATTGTTTAAATATATGTCAGGTTCAATGTTTCTATTATTTTTATTAAAGAAGACGGCCTCTGTCTTGGAAACATTCAGGGCTATTTTCCAAGTTGAGTATCATACTTCTAAGTCTTTGAGGTGGTTGTTTAGTGCTTGGCCTATGTTTTTCAGGAAGTAGTGACGTGCTAGTATCGCAGTGTCATCTGCGTACACGCAGAGAGTTGTGTCTGGGTGTTTTGTTTTGAGGAGTGTTTAGAATCAATTGCACCCCCTCCCATCAGTATAGGAACGTGGTGTTGCTAAAACCTTCCTTTCCCATAACATCCAATCAGAAGGTGTAGGCTATATACAAATAAATAAATAACTACGAAAGACTAAAAACAAGAAGAACTAACAATTTATTTAAAACTTAACGAGAACAACTTTTAACATTTCAACTATGAAACTCGAGCTTCACAGGTCTGGAATCTGCGAAGCAAGTGTGTCTACAAAAGATCGCTTCCTCCTTTTCTTTAAAACGGCTTGCAGTTCCGCAGACAAAAATGACGTCACAAGATGACGTAGGCAGTCGCCACATGACTCCTCCTCCAGTCTCACGAAGGGAGACGAAACCTTACTTTCCTGGCGGATCTTGTTGGATGTTGAAATCCTGCTCCACTGGCTCATCAGATGTTCCCCAAATGAACGCCGGTTTTAACCGATCCATCGCAATGAGGCGCTCTTGACCCTTGATAAGGACAATGAAATTTTTGGGTAGTCGACGGACCACCTCAAAAGGACCCTCATATTGCATTTGTAATGGCTTTTTGAAAGGAGGCCGGCGGACGAAGACATGGCTACATGTTTCCAAATCTTTGGGAATATAAACTCTCTGAGGACCGTGACGGAGAGGAAGAGCAGGACTTATGGATCTAATCAGCCTCTGTAATTTCGCCACGTAGTCAGAACACCTATTGATGTTTCTCTCCTCATATAATTGTCCCGGGAGGCGAAGACTTGATCCGTATACCAATTCCGCTGTTGAGGCTTTCAGGTCTTCCCTCAAGACCGTCCGGAGACCCAACAGGACAAGAGGAAGCGCATCCAGCCAATCTGCTTTATGACAAGTTAAAGCTTGTTTTAGGGGACGATGGAGGCGTTCTACCATTCCATTGCACTGTGGAGTATAAGAAGCAGTACGAGTTAAATGGATGCCCAGAAGTTTTGACTTTCCGGTTTTGCGATACTTCAAACTGCTCTAGTAAACGGTCTTTAAGAGCCGTATATGGACATGGGGGTGGTTCACACACTATATCTGTAGGATGTGAAAGAGTTTCAGGGTCTAATGAAGCAACGAGATGGTCAAATTTTGTTTGCTCAACCGTAATGCCAGCTAACCTAAAACTAGCTTCAAGCTGCATAAAAAATAGTTTTACATTACGGGGGCCAAAAACTAGGGACCTTAACTGTTACTCTTTCACAACTATTATTTGAACCTACAGCTCCTTCACTTTTAGTATCTGTACCTTCAAGCGACATCTCTATCTGAGCTAGTGGGATAATGAGTGAGTGATCGTGAAGTTTATTGGCGCAAGAGGAGTTATTGAGAATGTATGTATGTAAAGCGCACTGGTGTAAGAGCCAGATGTAACTAAATCAACATCTCAAAACGGCAAAAAAAATAAAAATTTTACCGACCAAATTCCTGCCTCAGAGGTTCGAACCATAGATAGGGACGTTACCAATTCACAGGTGTCAGAGAGTTTCCGTCGGATAGTAAATCTTGACAACTTGCTTCCAATTAGCCTTTCCGGGAGTATTCCATGCTTGTTTCTTGAACGGGTCACCAGCTTATAGGAACGTGGTGTTGCTAAAACCTCCGTTCCCCATAATGTCCAATCAGAAGGTGTAGGCTATACAAATAAATAAATAACTACGAAAGACTAAAAACAAGAAGAACTAACAATTTATTTAAAACTTAACGAGAACAACTTTTAACATTTCAACTATGAAACTCGAGCTTCACAGGTCTGGAATCTGCGAAGCAAGTGTGTCTACAAAAGATCGCTTCCTCCTTTTCTTTAAAACGGCTTGCAGTTCCGCAGACGAAAATGACTTCACAAGATGACGTAGGCAGCCGCCACATCAGCACCATCATATCCACATGAAAAGCTTACTTAATATTAAAATCATGGAATATATGTTTCAACAACTAGCTCTGTCTTTTCAGTAAGTTTTGTCCTTATTAAAATAAGTATTAGTGCATTATAGTTTCGTTCCCATTATCTTTTTTTACTAGGACCTGAATGAGTAGAGCATCACTCATATCACCACAGTGTGTGTGCTTAAATTCCCGATCAACCAATAAAGCTAATATTTTGAAAATTTGGTCAGATCGTAACAAGATTAAATTCTTGCCAACATGCTACCACAATTTCCGTACGTAATGTTAATCCTAAGAAGTTTTCTACGTTCTCTTCCCTAAGCTACATTGTTGCTTTTTATTGCATGGAATAAAGAGCTTAAGAAAGAAGGGGGGGGGAGGAATAATTCTACGAGATTTCTTTCTTTTTTAAACTTTTAAGGGTTTTTTTTAAAACGTTTTTATGTATTTCACTTGGTGTGTGTGTGTGTCATCAAATTTTCGATCGTTAATTTAACCAACTTCTTATCAAGCTAGAGCTCTGAAACTTTGGGAATCGTTCTTACTCGCCTAACAATGCTACATATAGATATTTGCGACAAGTTTTAATTAATATTTTCTTTGAAAATGCAGTTTAGCCCAACCACTTGGCTCGATTTCAAAAATTGGCACCAAACCTGACGATTTTTTTTGGCTGAACGTTAAGTTGGGTTAAACTGAATTCATTTACCGGATTCATTAATTAATTTTAGTTAGTTTTAACGTTTTTATGTATTTCGCTTGGTGTGTGTTTGTATGTGTATTAGTATGTCATCAAATTTTCTATCGTTAATTTAACCAACTTCCCATCAAGCTAGAGTTCTGAAATTTTGGGAACCGTTCTTACTTGCCTAACAATGCAATGTTTAGATACTTGCGACCAGTTTTAAGTAATATTTCAATAATTTTCTTTAATAAACTTTGCCACCATATAAATACGTTGTTTTTAAAATCGTTGGTTTTTATCTCGAATTGTTTTAAATATTTATTAGACATCTGAAAACTCACAACTGCATTATTGATTTTAAGGAAGTGTGTAAGAATTTGTTTGGTTTTTCTTCTGAAAAGAGGAATGTGAGTAATTTTTTTTTTCGAGAATAGGGGACCTATGGATTATATGATTAGAAAAGAACTTTAATCTGAACATCTTCTGTATTCTGGATTTTTAAAAAAATGAATCAATCGACTATAATTAAAGCTAATTTGCAAAAAAAAGAAATGAATATAATCTCTTCAGTCTCCTTTTTTTTTATTCTGTATTTTTTTAAAAAAAAATGTCAATCATGCTTTGAAAAATATTAGCAATTTTTGAGTCTAATTCGATTTTTTAAAGTAAATATCACATTTTAAAGCTGTATCTAGTGTACATATTGACCAATGCTTTAAAAAAAAATTTCAATCCTCAGGCTCAATTTATACTTTTAAATTATTTTCAGAAATGATTTGCCGAGCAAAAGCATGAACATATCCTAACATATGCAAAACAATCTGGCCAGTTTCCAAAACCACTGCGATATAAATTTCAAATCTACATTTTAGAAATGAGATTCAACCCCACAGAAAAAAATATATTTTGTATGAATCTATGCTGAAAATACGATAAAAATGACTTACGTAAGCCAAAAGCGCGTAAGGAAATTACAAGATTTCAATTACATACCCTTTTAGTGCCTTTTGACAACAAACTCATAGGAATAAAAATATTACGGGGGAAAATACATCATGTAGAAAGAAAAAGAGTACTATAAATTCTGTGTTTATGAATTTTCATAATTTATTAACAATCGCATTTCTGAGATAATCAGATAAAAGAATTACTGATTCTTATTTTCAAAGATTGTTTTGTAAAGCGGTGAAATGAAGGAAAAGAGATAAACCGAGTAAATTATAGCTGAACAAATTATTAATGTTTTTTTAATGTTAATGAATATTAGATGTGTGTAACATTATTTATAAAACAGGAAAAACATAATAGCAGTATTGAATCAAGTTAAGGCATGCATGGTGCGAACGTAGAAGATTTAATAGAGTTCAAAATTTCCATACTTCTTTCCGCACTTATAAAAATCATTTCTTATTAACAATATTCACATTTAAATATTTTCGAATGTAAACAAGGAAAATTTCAGATCTCACCTGCCCCAAAGAAATATTTTGTGCCCACCATCGAGTTCTAATATACATTTCTATTAATATTAAGCAAAGATATGATGTATTAACATTAAGCAAATTAAGCAAAGAAACGATGTTTCCCTAATTGGGAGATCTATTTATGAAAGTTCATTGATTTCGTTGATTAATTAGCATATTGCATATCCACTGGATTTTATTTTTAAGAAAAATAAATTTAATACTTTAGTCTTCTTATATTGCTAATCCTTTTTCTTTGTTCATTTTCCCAGGCACTTAATTTTAAATGTAATCAATTTATTTTTTAAATATGCTGTTTCGCATACCACTAGTAAAAGGCTTTACATTTACCTAACTAATTCAAACATTTTCTGGGATGGCTTTCACTCAATTCTGAAATAAATTTGTGAATGTTGTTCAAAAAGTGTCATATTCTGAAAACAAAAGGCGTTGCAATCGCAGATTGGTGTTACAATTATGTGTTGCCCTCCGTTAAACGTACCCAGACAGATTTGATATACTTCATATATCAGTTTTGATTTGTGCAGAATCCAATTGTCACCACTGATGAGACTTGGGTTCATCATTATACGCCTAAAACCAAACATCAGTCGTAACAATGGGTTATTTCTTGTGAATCTGCTCCAAAGGTAATGAAGATAGTCTTATCAGCCAGAAAAGTTCTGATGACAATTTTTTTGAGAGGAAAGAAATCAGACTCATAGATTTCTGAGAAAAAGGGAAAACAATCAATGGATATAACTACAAATGAGTTACAGCATTCCTAATTTTCCAATCCCAAAACGAGTACTTGCTATTTTTCACTCGAAAATATAAATTTCAAACTCCATCTAGCATTACAGTTTAGGACACGAAATTTGGTATATATTTTGAGAAAGGATTTACTTAGGTGGAAATGAATAACATTATAAAATATGCTGCTGTCTAAAAGATAGAGAAGTCAGAATATAAAATTAATATTCGAATTTTTTGTTATCGGAGAAAGTGTTCCGATTTTAGATACTATTCTTCAATAATATGCGACGACAGCCTTAAATATTAAAAAGCTTTGATCAAAATTGGATCTGTGCTTACTTTGCGAAAATTATAATACATACTACACGTGTAGAAGTAAAAAAAAACGAATTTACATTTTTCCTCTAGTAATAAACACCTACAAATGTATTTTTTTTTTCTTCTTAAAAATTGAACAATCTTGAAATTTAACTAAAAACTAAGCAGAAATTATTACAAATCATGTATTTCGAACAGTTTGTAGAAGAAATAATTTTGATAATTATTTCGTTTCTACTCTAAACCAAAGAATAAATGTAATGATTGAAAGACTGGTAAAATGCAAGTCCAAAAAAAAGTTCATCAATCATAAAAATTTTAAGATTTATTGATTTATGTCATTTCGATTTCGGAAACAACACTGTTGCATACTAAACTGCGAATTTCCTTTATGTGCCTTTAAAAAAATAACAAAAGACGCATCTCCACGAGCAGTTATTTGATGAGTAAACATATATGAGCCTAATAACTATCGATCTGCAAGTCACAAAAATCAAAGATTTTTCTGAAAGTTATTGATTCAGTAATATAAATAAATAATTAAAGTAGTTAAATGAAATTTATTTAAATGCAAGAATTAAGATAACAGAAAATTTTTAAAATAACAAAGAAACCCTGCAACGAAATTTTTTAGTTTGCAGAAAAATTATGAAGAAAAAAAACACTTTTCTTTTTTAATTACCGAAAATCTTGAATAAAAAAAAAGGAAAAGTTTACGTAACAAAACATTCCAGAAGGAGATCAAATACCTTAAAATTAACTAGAAGATAAAGCTCAAATCAAAAATAAATACAAAAACCAAGGCAATAAAAACAAAGAAATAAAAACCATAAAGAATTTGAAATATAACATTTATAAATTCTGATTCTGTATTTTGACAGATTAGCTGTTTAAATAATGATTTACAAGTAAACTACAATCACAAAAGAAAAATTCTATAAGTCAAAATGGAAACTGGCTTAATTCAAAAAGAAACCAAGATCGGAAGAAAAAAAGAAAAAAAAAAGAGAAAAAAAACACACAAAAAAGAAGAAATAAAGTAAAATATACATGTAGACAAAGAGATATGCTCTATCTGAACCTAAAGAAAATAGAAAAAAATTATGTATATATATTGGTCTTTTTAAAACAAATTATATTTATTTAATTATAGAACAATGTGTGAAGAATTTTTATAACAATATGTAGCTAAAATTTTTGTTCGATTTCCCTGTTTCTAAGGTTGCCACTATTAAATTAATGTGATGTAATAATTATTTATATTTTTCCCTAAGCAATGTTTTATAAAAGTTGATATTTCAAAAATCAAAACTATTGGGTTTGTAAGCATTTTTTTTTCTTATTCTTAATTGTTGAAAAAGTTTTAATATCTCATATAATTATACAGTTTGCTAATGAAATACATACATAAATAAGAATTTCTGTAAGAATACACATGAATATGGTATTTTAAAGGGTTTTTTTTATTTCGATCGAAAAAGGTATTTATAAATTCTAGGTTTTGATAGATTCTAATTAGCCAAAACTTATATTTTTTTAAGAATTATTCTGCGTATTTCGTTATTTCATATGCAAAGAATATAGTTTGCACAATACTCGTATTCTGCATGCCATTTTAAACTTTTGCAAGAAAAACTGCCTCATGCTCATCAATTTAATTTTTTCAATTTAATATTCTTTTTCTTAATCTACGATTTTCTGTTTGTTGACTTAAATCTTACATTTTTTCAAAGTTATAAATATTATCTCTTTTCAAGCACACTGAATTTATTATAATGTAACAATGCATAGGACGAGCCTATCGTAACAACATTTCAATATAGTAAAAGGATAATAATATATTATAAAAACTGACAATAATATTCTGAGTTATATTAAAGTAGTCATATTAATTTAATGATCGAAAATATATAAGAATACATAACACATAAATAATAATAAAGTTATATGCAACGCAGCAATTTTATGTTTTGATCACTTATTCAACGTCGAACTTAAAAATAACACGAGTTCTATTGGTGAAGGACCTTGTAATTTTAAACCTGGACGAGGCAGATCCCTGATGTTGCTCCCCACTCTCTAAGCTTCCACACCACGCCTACGGGAGGATTTGGAGTCTCGACAGATATAATGTGCATGAGTACCTCTACTCTCTCTCTCTCTCTTTCTCTCTCTCTTACCTGGTTTATAGTGACATCAGGATTCAAACTCACGACTTAGGGGGGAGGCAAACGCAGGCCATGAATTCTCGACCATGACCAGTCAGCTCAATTTCATGTATCATAAAAGCATATATCTAATATTCTTTTCTTAAAAATTCTAATTTTTTTTCCTACTTTGTAAAGAAACAAAATGGTTTGTGAATTATTTACCTAATTCGAAAAAATAGTATCCTATGCCTTAGTAACGAAGTTTCGTTTTTCTCAAAGTATTTATCGAAAAATTTTCTTTCTTTTATTCCAAAAACTTTCTTTCATATAATTACAAAAACGTTTTAAGTCAGTTTAATTATTAATCTTAATTGATAACAGAATAAAAGATAAATTTCTTAATCAGTTACTAGTACAATCGAAATTCGTTAAGTCGAACTCTTTTAACTCGGGTATTCACATAACCCGGATTGGTCTGCTCGAAATGTGTGTGTGTGTGAGAGAGAGAGAGAGAAAGAGAAAGAGAGAGAGAGAGAAAGAGAAAGAGAGAGAGAGAGAGAGAGAATTTGAGAAGCGGTCTGCTAATGCCCATAATAATATTTATTTGTTTTACATACGTATTTTTAAAAAGTATTTTTTTACTAAAACCTTCTAACTGCTATGAGATAATGTATGAGAGGAAAGGGAGGAGGGCTTTACAAATATTCTGTACAAAGTCTACAAAACCTTTTTTAGACCCTTAATCGCTAGTCACATACAGCATGCGGTGCTACATTGTCTAAATGGAGAATGAAATAAAACAACTTTGTTCATGCTTCTGCTGTTCATAAAATAGGCGTCTTTTTCTGTAAATATGATTTATACTCGATTTGTTCAACGTAAAGGTGATTTTTTAATGTCTTATTCTTTTGCACTTTTTCTTGTTCCTCGGTTAACCCAGATTTTCGATATATCCAAACCGATTCTGGTTCTAATTAATGCAGGTTTCACCGCATTTTCAAAAAAGCAATCACAATTTTCTATGCATTTATTTATTAATCCTAATTGATATCAGAATAAAAATTGACTTACATAATTATATTTCAATCAGTTACTAGTAGTGTATAATATCACCTTCGTTGTTCTGTATTCTATAAATCCAACAATCTAACAGTAACTAGTTTTAATATTCATTAAAATGTTAAAAGATTTCGCTGTAATCACTTGATAAAAACAATCTTCATCAAGTCACATCCTTTTTGTCAATTTGCCAATATGCATATAAATTAGAAAATCAGAATGAAAGATCACTTTATATTCCTGCTTCCAAAATCCTGCAACCCTACTCATAGACAACCCAAAATAGTCCTTCCAGACTTTAATCCTATTTCACTTTTACAAAATACCATTCCCTGCATCTTCCCTTTTTTTTGCGTACAAATTTTCCTTTTACCCCAACCAGGAAAAGTACTTTACCCCTCCTTTCAACTACCCCTTTTTACCTCGTCGGGTCCTAAATTGCATCAGGGTACTTGGAGCAGCCAGACTTGATTTCATTAACTGCAATCGGTCTTAAATTGTTAGCTGATTACTAATAGGAACTGCGCTTCACTTCACTTCTACAAAGGATATCGTTTGGTGGCGCATCGGACGAAAAAAGTTAACAAGCCTCATTCTGCAGAAATTCGATTAAGGTTACTTTAGTGCCCCACCTGGTAATACACCACCGTTCGATGACAGGGAAAGACCGCAGTGAATCTTTGGTTAGAACTGGGTGATTTAACGGTGATTATGGATGAGGAGGTTGTGGAACGAAGAGTGTTCTTTATTTCATTTGTATGTTCCTTTTTTCGGGTGATTAAAGAGTTCGTTTTCAATAGATACTTTACGAAGATAGTTATTTCCCTGAATCCGTTTACATCGATTTATTTTTACAGGTAGTTAGCTGTGCATTTGCAGGGGGCTTGAGTTGCATTCATTTAATTATCGTCCCACAGTAGAAACAAGAGGAATAAAATACTTTCGTATTAAAAACTACGTTTTCTGTGAAATAATTAAAAGATTTTTAATTGTGGGTATTTTCGTAACGTTATTTCGTAAAACCACTTTTAGCGGGGAGGGAGATATTAATTGCATAGTAATTCTTCAATTGATGTGGAAGGTATTTTACCTCTTATCTGGTCACTCACGCATGCAATGAGGCCGGTAGTCAGACTACTTAAACGCAGATCTCCTGAATGGATAATCTGGCCAAACGAATTTAGAGCAATTCTGCTGTTGTTCTTAAGTAGACATCTTTATATTCAGTAAGTTCATATTCGGTTCAATATGGATATGATTTTGTGCAAATATGTTTTATTTTTTGCCATGCTCCCGTGAAGCCCCATTTTTATCAATCCGTATCTGCTCTGGTTTTTATTAATCCGACTTAAACGAGGATTTATTGTTATTACAAATACAAAAATTAAACGAAAAAAATTACAAAACAAGGGTCATATTTGAGAAAAATTACAGATAAATAATTTTTATGAAAATCGAATATGGTTTTAGAGTGATTTCCCCCCCCCCCCATTAGCGTTCCCAAACAGGCTATTTAATATATTTGGTTTAGTCCAATCACATAAAATCATTTTAATTCCTTAATTAGTAAACGAACTATAAAGTAACCATCATATAGCCAAAGAAACTGTCAAACTGAGGCCTGGCCTACCCACGGGCCGCATGTGGCCCGCCAGGTATCAATCTCCGGCCCGTGGAGCTGGATCATATGAAAGAAGATTTAAACTTTAAACTTTTATTGTACATAAAAGTACCAAAAAATATTCCATCATAAGTCGTTCGTATCGTTCTACTATCATGAGAATATCTCACTACCTGACTCAACTTTTATCACAATTTTTCTTTAATTCTTGCTCAGAAAGACTTACAAAGTTCATTTTATAAAGCTCGCGGGCTATCTGGTGTGATTAGGTGATACGCAATGTATAACTGACCAGTAAATTTAATTGAAGAGCGCGGATGAGCATTACTAGATGTAGGGAGGGAGTGCGACACGCAGAACATGAGAAATATCATCAGCCAGTCTGTCTGCAGCAAGCGTGTTATGTTTGACGCAGAAGCATATTGTTCCAGACAGACCGATTCCTCGGTGTCCTTTGATCGCTAATAATTTAGCGCCAACGTTGTGTTGTAACTGCAGGACAGTTTTTTTTTAATTATATTTCGTGTAAATATATTTAATTCAATAAAATGTAATTTCTCTTAATTTCTCACAGAATGTTTTTCATTTCTTTAATGAGTTCCGGGAAGATTAGTCGCTTCCCACGACTCGAAAGTTGAAAGTTTTTGTAGTTTTTAACGTGAGAGTTTCAATCGTCATCGAATTCCTTTCTTGAGCACGCACACACACACACAATATATATATATATATATATATATATATATATATAATGAGGCCCGCAAGAATAAAATACGTTTTCAAAGCGACCCGCAAAGTCTTTTGGATTGGACAGCCTGATCAAATA
Organism: Nephila pilipes; assembly: GCA_019974015.1. Classification (NCBI taxonomy): domain Eukaryota; kingdom Metazoa; phylum Arthropoda; class Arachnida; order Araneae; family Nephilidae; genus Nephila; species Nephila pilipes. Next base: position 30,925 of record BMAW01022739.1, read on the forward strand.
ATACATTCAACTCTTCACAATCAGATGCCTCACATATAGTTGTTTTCCCCATTTTTCGGGTATTTTAAGGAGTCTTATCGACTCCACCGTGTAAACGACCTGTCACTCTTGTCAACGAGAAGTCCCGCCTCTAGATATTTTCACTTTTCCTGTTTCAAGTGTCTGAGCTCTCGCTCGTTGGTTCCCGATTCTGTTCTTTGTGGTCCTCCTTCCGTTCTGGACACAACCCTTTTAAAACCAACCCTTCAACTTGTTTACTCTCGCATATTCGAAACAACAAGCTATAACTCATTTTTCGGGGGGAGGAAAGGGTTCGACAAGCAACTTAGTTTCTTTCTTAACCTTTTTGTTCAAGCTGAGACTTACACAGTAGTAAGGAAGGAAGAGAAGTAGAAAGAATGAAAAAACGCGTTTTTAGGAATGTGTATTTGTTTTCATTTAAAATTAACGCTTTTACTGAAAAAAATATGAAATTATTATGTATTTCAGTAATATAAATAAAAGCAATTTCATTATGTACTTTTGGTCATTGTATTTGACGAACAAAAAATATGCATACTATTAGCATACCTTTTCCACAGTTAGAAGTTTAATAAAAATCGAAATATTCTTAATAACATTCAAATTATATCTCGATCATCCCATTTTTTTAATAAAATATACATTACTCTTCTAGTTTCATTAATTTTGCAGATACATACCTCCGAAACAACTCGAGGGAAAAAAAGGTTTTCAATTTTTTGCCATCACCAGGAAATCATTAACGAATATCACTCTCAAATATCTCATGAAATATTCACTGTTAAAGGAAGATAACGGCAATCAACACCAACACTTCTTTTTAAAAATTCATTTTGCTGATAGTCCCGTAAACTACGCAGATCAAAACAAACTCCGTCAGGTATATAAGGACAAAATATCGCAAAGAATGAGGAATAACGCCATCCTGATAGCATAAATCGAGCTGAGACATTCACCCATGGCTTTCTCCTTAAACCTGAATAATGCGACAAATAATGTACTCTGGGATAATGGAGGGGAGGGTTGCACTTTTATTACCGCAGCCCCATATCACCAGAGGGTGGATGAAAAAAAATAATAAAAAGACAGTGTCATATCACAAGATAGTTTTTCAGTGTTACGTGTTTACGTACGGGCCGGGCAAAGTTTCCAAAAATTTACTGGGCCATCACCCATACACAATTGATAGTTGAAAATACAGATGGGACTGGGACCTCAGTTGAGACCTCAGCTGATTGTCCCAAGAAGATGAATGGGTTAATGGGTTCAGTAGAGAAGTTGGTGATATATTGAGATAGTTTTTTTTTACTTGCGGTTACTTGAGCTATCGTGCTTGCGTTCAGGTTGCTCAGGCTTTCTCGATGATTTCCAAGACATTGAACAATTGGCTAAACTTTGGTTCTTGGTAGAAATAAACAACTCTTTTTTTTTCTTTCTTTTTCTGTCTGGCCATGTGCTGGTGATAATGAAGCGAAAGATATTGAATTTCCGGTTGGTTTGTCATCAGTGGGAAAATTTGGGCTTAGATGGGTGAAATGCTAAATGAGGAAATGGAAAATCAGTTTCCTCCATTTTGACATTCAGAGATCATTGAATAGCTATTTTCTTTTAGTTCCTTTATTTTAGTTTTTTCTACTGGTAATGATATTTTGGATAAAATTTAAGTACGATTCAGAGAAAATAGAATTCAGATTCAATCACAGCCGTTTCAAATGCTCATATAATGCAACTTAATTACCTCGTATTTTATAGAAATTTAGATATCATTGAACAAACTTCAGAACTGAAAGCAGATTCAAATGGAATCAAAAGAGAAGATATATTGATTTCCATTATACATTGGAGGTACCATTGAGTCATTTTGCAACAATCAATTAAAAAGTTGAATTCCATGTATATTAAAAACCGGTTCAGTTATGTCACAACAATGTTTTTTTCTTGTGGTTTCTGATATAAATTAAGTTTTTACTGACATTACTTTGTATTTGTTACATACTTGTATAGTTTCAGATCATCACTTTATTTACATTGGTTTATTGATTTACATGGGCTGCGGGAGAAAGTGGGATTAAAGACTGAACATGCTCTCGAAATATAAAATAAGAGAAACAAAAAGAATGAGCTATTGATAAGTCAAATTACCTGACACATTTATGTGTGGATCTTTAAGTATATACAACCCAAAGAATGATGGAGAAGAGGTTTTATAAAGATGCAATTATTCCTCGTAACTCTAGAATACAAAGCAAACAAGCCATGAAGTATACCAAGTCACTCGTATATGTGTGGGCATGACCCGACCGTCTTCCTAATACCAAAATAATAAAACTGCCAAAATAATAAAAAAAATGTTTTGGGGATTCGAGATAGAACAAAAAATTCGTGTAAAAAGCATATTGGTGAACCGTGTTATTTCGAAATCGTGTAAAAAAACACCATGCGAAAAAGAATTGGGTATATATATATATATTGCTTTAAATAGAGTTTGAGAGAATTGATAAATATAAAATGAGTTAATTTTTGAATGAAACAAGTAAGTTATTCATATAATTATATATCACAAGTCAATTGAAAAGTCCCCGGCCTACCATAGTAAAACACATTTTTTGGCAAAATGAGTATTTTTTATTCAATATAATTCCCTTCAAGGGTGACACACTGATTATAGCGACCCTCCAACTTTTCGACACCATTTTTGTAGTACGATTTGTACTTTGCTTCAAAATAGGCCTCAGTTTCGGCGATCACTTCTTCATTCGACGAAAATTTCTTCCCAGCGAGCATTCTTTTGAGATCTGAGAACAGGAAATAGTCGCTGGGGGCCAGATCTGGAGAATACGGTGGATGAGGAAGCCATTCGAAGCCCAATTCATGGATTTTTGCCATCGTTTTCACTAACTTGTGACACGGTGCATCGTCTTGGTGAAGCGGCACTTTCTTTTTCTTCAAATGCGGCCGTTTTTCGGCGATTTCGTCCTTCAATAACGCTATGTAATAGTCGCTGTTGATGGTCCTTTCTTTTTCAAGGTAGTCAATGAAAATTATTCCCTGCGCATCCCAAAATACAGACGCCACAATCTTGCCAGCCGACTGTTGCGTTTTCCCACGCTTTGGAGCGGGTTCGTCGTGTGTAGTCCACTCGGATGACTGTCGATTGGACTTCGGAGTGAAATGATGGAGGCATGTTTCATCCATTGTCACATAGCGACGCAAAAACTCGGGTTTATTACGCTTGATCATCTTCAAACACTGCTCCGAATCATCAACTCGTCGTTGTTTTTGGTCAAAAGTGAGCTCGCGCGGCACCCACTTTGCACAGAGCTTTCTCATACCCAAATATTCGTGAATGATATGATGTACACGTTCAGTTGATATCTTTAGAGTGTCTACTATTTCATTCAATTTCAATTTACGGTCATTCAAAATCCTTTTGTGGATTTTTTTAGTGTTTTCGTCGGTAACAACCTCTTTTGGGCGTCCACCGTCTTCGGTGCTCATTTCACCACGTCTAAACTTAGCATACCAATCCTTGACGGTTGATTTCCCTGGGGCAGTGTCCGGAAACTCGGCATCAAGTCAAGTTTTTGCTTCAACTGTATTTTTTCCCTTCAAAAAGCAATATTTTATCAACACTCGAAATTCCTTTTTATCCATTTTTTTCACAATAACAAAAGTTGCTTCACTCAAAATGCTATAATTCACAAACTAATGATCCGACAGCTGTCAAATTTATACACGCATCTTTTGAGGGTTAGGGCTAACTAAAAAACATATGGATTTAATTCTAATAGCACCATCTATGTGTCAGGCCGGGGACTTTTCATTTGACCTGTTATGTAAAGACAAATTGAAAATGAGAATAGCTATAGGCTACATGCTAAGTTTTGTACAAAACGCCCACAGCTGAAATACATATAACTTTACCATTTTTTTTAAACATTTATAAGTTACAAATATAATTAATAGAAAGTACTAGTTTATTCATAAAATTCAGTTGGATCTCTCTTGAAACGTTTTTTGAATAGGTTTCTGAAGTTGCTGATACCTTTAAAAAGTTACAAGTAATTATTAAAGTTTTCGATGAAATTCATAACATCTCTTGATCTTATTCAAATGTAATAAAATTTCTAAAAGTTTATGAGGTTTTATATGACCAAAAGTCTATTTTTCTGGTTATTATGTTGCACCATATATTGTGTGTGTTTTATAAATAAAATTTTACCTTTAATTATTCTATTTGACGGTAACTAACATTTGATATGACATTTTTTAATGAAACACGGGTAGTTTCATTTGCCTTTATTAATGCATAGGACTTTTATAATTACATATAATTGTTCCTAAAAATATAATTAACAATTTAGTTACGTTATTACGAAGGTGGTCCAAAAAGTACTTATATTTGAAGACAGATGAAATCATTACGGAAAATTGTTGTTTCCATTGAGTGCTGCCATTTGTTCAAAGGAGACTAAACAAGTTTGACATTGATTCATAAGTTAGTTTTGATTTGTTAGTCATTTGCTGCCAATTCAAAATTTAATTGCTGCTGTGTCGGGTTGTTATCGTCGAAGAGACTCGAATTTGTCGTTATACACCGGAAACCAAGCAACAATCAAAACAATAGGTTACTTTCGGCGAATCTGCTCCAAAGAAAGCGAGATTGATCTAGTCGGCCGGAAAAGTTATGACGAAGAGCTTTTTGGGATGCGAAAGGTGTCATGATCACGAATACGGGTATTGAGACTCAGATAGCTGTCTAGTAAGTCATGTTTCTCGTAAAAACAAACCATTTTAATACTACGAGCGTCATCTCATGGATTTTCTAAGGATTTATTGTACGACCTTCGTATAATCTAAATATGCGATTAAAATTCTGATTAATATACTAATTGTCTTTGTAGTGTGACAATTCTCATAAACTGTTTTCCAAATTTGTTTTTGAAGAATATTTTTTTTGCTAATACCTCTCTTTTCCTTAGGTAATAATTTTATTTCCAATAAATACATATTCCTTCTTATCTTATTTTTTCATCGGCATTTGTAATTTGCTATTGTTTTTTATATCTAATCAAAAATTAAAAAGCGTTTAATTATTTTAATGTATTACGATATCATTAAAATAATACATTCATTAATCCCACTGTCAGGAATATTATGCGTAATTGATGTAATTAGAATCATAGACATCACAAGTATTAATGTAATAGGGTAATTATACTATGTAATGCATAACAGATATCATACTGTATATGCAATAAATGGTTTTGATAACATATTCAATACAGATGAATTGTAATAAATTCGAAACACTGAAATATCCTATAGGTGAGGTTTTCGCTGCAAAATTTCACCCTCTTTTATAAAAAATATAAATTCCAGAAGTTAAAATTTTTATCCAATCTCCGCCATTTTTTCCTTGCCAAAAAATAATCACAAGAAGAATTTTAATGATACTTACAAAAGAATCGGGGTATCCTGTTCTTAAAAATTTAATTTCTTAAAAAACAATTTTTTTTTGTTACATTTCCGTAACCAAATATTAAAACATACTCAAAATGTTTCATATACAAGGAAAATAATAATTAAAAAAAATTAAAATTTTTAAATAATAATAATTCACTGCTATAACAAAATTGTTTGGCCTCAAAGAATATTGAGAAAAAAGCCAAATAAAAATTTCACAAAAATTCTGAGTTTCACAAATTACGTTTTAATATTCGAAATAATTTGGACAAGATTTTTCGATCATCTCTTGGATTCTTGATTTCTCATTCATTAAAGGAATTCATAAATCCAAATGATAAAAAAATAATCAATTTTTGTGTACATTTTACTCTTATCCAATAAAAACTTTAGGAGAAATTTTTCATTGTTATAATATATACAATCGAAAATTAAATTCATTAAAGGTAAAAGTGGCTTGAACTGTGTGTTACAACTATACGAACATTCACACTGATTTCCTCCTATATATTAGAAAAAGAACAATCGAAGAAGCAAAGAATAGAACGACACCTATTTAAACTTTATAATGAAGTAAACTCGCAGGTTTATGTGCAGCTAAAGTACTGAAATGTGTCAAATCTTTTATTTTTATTTGATTAAGCCAAAATTTCAATTTTCTTTTAAACGCTGTAATTATTTGGAATATATTATTAATAAATAGATTTTTTTCCTTGAAATCTCAAATTTAAATCATTCAAATGTTCTGTTAAGTCTAGTAAAAAAGCTAAATATAAAATCTTATCTTCGTCCTCAAATTCATTCGCAGGTATCCCTTTTGTTTCCATAAGTATTTTTATTTCAGTTCTCAAATCGTAAAATCTTTTCAACATTTTCCCCTTACTGAACCATCTTACTTCTGTATAATAAATAACATTTGCAAATTTAGTGCCCATTACCTTAAGAAACTCTTCAAATTGTCTATGATTAGTCCTTTTTCTCTTATAAAGCTATTGCTTTTTATAACAACGCTTAATACACTTTCCGTTTTTAAAAATTTTCCACATAAATTACCCTGATGTATATTACAATGATTTGCCATCAAGATCGTATTGCCGGCAGCGACGGCTTCATTATTAACCATTTTAACGAGTCCCCCATTTTTACCAACCATGACAGGGGTTCCATCGGTTATGATAGCTGATAAATTTTTCATAGATAAGAAAAACCTTTTCATCGAACAAATCTACAGACTTGGTTGTGTCTTTTAGCGATAATAAAACAACCATTTTTTCCGTGATATTATTATGTTCATAGATTCCTCTTATAAAAATTGCCAATTGTGCCGTATCAGAAGCGTCAGCGTTTCGTCCATGGCTAACGAAAAAAAATTAAAATTAGTACAATTACTTTTTAAAGACTTTTCAACTGAATGTGAAAATTTAAATATTTTCATAATTTGAGTTTGGGCCACATTTTAAAGGCTTTTGGGCCGCACTTTAGACAAGCATGCTTAAGGGGACTTAGTACCTTTGCACCTTCAAAAATTCGATTTTTCAAATTTTTTTCAAAAAATAGTGTTGAATGTTTGGAGCATTTTAAAGCAAACCGCGTCAAAATCCGACAATTATTACGCCCTGTGCAACAAAAAATGTAAATGTCTAAAGTGGCTTTTTCTTTGTAATGCAATGTAAACAAACCTCTTTTTCTCAGTTTGTTATTTTCACACTTTCCCACAGGATCAAAAAAATGTTTTGCATGCAGAGCTTTAAAATTTTACACGATTGCTGTACTTGTAGATTTTTATTCTGTGAACCTCAATTTTGTTAATAGGATGATTAGATTTTATTTTATGACATGATACATGAAAAAAAAGCTACTAAATACAAACTTGATAACTTTTTTTAATTTTTCAATTTTTTTTAATGTAAGAAAAATTTGAGGTTTACAGAATAAGGTCATTATTTAGCTTTTATTTGGTATAAGAATTATGGTTCTACTGTACATCTTTCAAATGTTATCTTGTGGGTAACGTAAGGCAAGCTAATTTATTTTTTAAATTTTTGTACGCATATTTCATGTTGTATAAGAAAATATATTAATTTAATAGCAAAACGTGACCCAATATTTTAAACTATACATTTTATTACACAAACTGGCAAAGTTTCATATTGAAATGAGCAAAAATTGTTGATTTATGAAGAATCGAAAAAAAAAAAGAGTTCGTCAAAATGTTCTACTTTTGATTTCGAAGGGTTCTAAGTCCCCTTAAGGCATAGAAAGAATCTGTTTACAATTATTTGGAAAAAGTTCATAGATATAATTTTTAAGATTACATATAAATATATGTAACCTATAGCACATACTTAGATTCCTCTTAGGTACCAAACTTTACAAATACATTCGAGCCTTATTTCAACAACTTTAATACTTTTAAGGAATAAAATATTATTCATCATCCAGACACTTTTCTATTTCATTTGCATTCGAATATCACTTTTGCTCCCATCTGTTACAAACAGAACAGAGCTGAACAATTCCCCCAAAATAACTTTCTAGAATACATTCCTAACATTCTCTATAACCTAAGAGAACAAAGCATACTACTTCGACACCAACCTAAATTATCATTTCCATTTGCACCTGAATATAACTTTCACATATACCTTCAAGAAAAGAGAAACACAATCGCTTAACCCTCGGAAAACAATGGAGCGCATAAGGTGAAGGCTGGGTGCAATAATCGTCATTGTTGCGGGACACCTTTACGCAACATTTCCGATCTGATTTTCCTTCTCAATGGAATCGCCCACGAGTCCTGAAAGTGACAGGTTGTCACCAACGGGTCATTAGGCCATCAACAGGACCTGTCGTCCAGTGCCGTTCGCGTGACTGGAGAAGATGAAGACATTTCTCTTTCGATTACTATCGTAGGATGTTTGCCAAGAAAAGGAAGGGAAAATTCCCGTTGGGAAACATTAATGGCTTAACCCCTTTTAAATATCATTTTGCTCTGCGTTGAGTTAGAGTACCTGTTAAATAAGATCATTAATAAATAGAAATTAAAAAAAATGGAGCATTGTATTTCAAACAGATAAATGCAATAAAAATATATTACTTATCTCTTTAAGATAGTTCCAGTATTTAAGAGCTCCATTTTAAATAAAGGTATTAATAAAAAGTAAACAATGCAATAAAGCTGTCATCTTCACCTCATGTTAAAGAATAGACAGTTAACTACTTGCCTTTTTTTGGATTGAAAAATGCTTTAATATTAATATCATATTCTTATTTCACTATCTTATAGCATTGAATTCAAGCAGATTTATTACGCACGTGTTTCATTGCAAAATTATATTTATATATAAGTGTTATTAATCATTTGGAAAAAATGTGTGAGACGTAGATAATTTACTCTCTATTTTCTATTTTACAAATTACGAGACTTGAACGAAAAGTTATACCTCTATGACCATAATCTTTAATTTGTTACCCGAGTTTCAGAAGGCTTGTTGTGTCTGAAAGCTACATTCGCTCTTTAAATAAAATAATTGTTTCTTTTTTACTAAGTTTAGTTGGTGTGTTGAGAACTAAAGAAAATGGCGACGTTTTATAGAGCAGTTCATTTCGCGAAACTTTTCGCTCTGCAAAAGCTCGCCGTGTGGCCGGGGATGATGCACGTTAAATCTGTCGAAGCTCAAAATCCCCCAATGGAGTGGTGTGGAGGTTCCATCTCATGTGTCTTCTTCGTCACTTGACTGAGATTTGAAATTTCGTGGTCCGTCGCCAATTGCCCTCATGTTTCTTTAGGTGCGATGTTAATTAAACCAATCAATCAAGCAATACTTTATTAGAAAGTTTAAATAGATGTCGTTCTATGCTTTGCCTCTTCGATTGTTCTTTATCTAATATAAAGTAGAAAATTAGTGTGAATTCGTATAGTTATAATACAGTTCAAGCCCATTTTACCTTAAATTAATATAATTTTCGAACGTATACGTTAAAGCAATAAAAAATTTCTCCTAAAGCTTTTATCGGATAAAAGTAAAATGTAGATAAAAATTAATTATTTTTTAACCTTCGGATTTACGTATAACCTAAATTCATTATAATTCAAGAACCCAAGAAAAGGTATATATATATATATATATATATATATATATATACATACATACATATTGTCTAAATTATCCAGAATTATAAGACATTGCAGTTTGGGTAGCTAAGAATGTTTGTGAAATTTTTCTTGCGAAACCAAAGCGCTTTTTGCTCGTTATCTATCTTTCTTCTCCATATTTTTTGAGACCAAATGATCTTGTTATTGCAGTGAATTGCTATAATTTGCACCTTGCGAATTTCATCTCTTTGCGAAGATGAAATATAACCTTAAAAAAACCCATTTTGGTTCTGACGACAAAGAGAAAGGTGCTATGAAGACGTGATGTCAACAACAACCATTGGAATTATTTTTCTACCAGTCACGCATTGCTCGGAAAAAGATGGGTACAAAGCCAAAAACTGAAAATTTTATTTTTGAGAAGATACATGCAGCTTTCAGGCACAAGAACAATGAAATCCTGTAACAAATAAAAAAGTTTCGGCCTTAGGCGTATCGATTTTCAATCAAACATCGCATATGAATTTTTTTACATTTTAAATTATTGTGCGTCAAAGTGGTCTGTAGATTTAAAACCAAAATCGCATGCACAAAATCAAACAAGTCTGAAGTTTTCAAAATCTACATAAAGTGAAAAGCACTTAAATTCACTAATGCAGACGGCGAACCTTCTCCTGCGCAAATAATTACGCCAAATGCTTAACTCATCACCTGTTGTAAATAGACATTACAATAAACCTAAATCATTCCATACAAAACAAAATAAGTCTGAGTTCTTTTTTTAAAGACTACATACAATGACAAGAATTCATATTAACTAATAAAAAGCCTTTTCTGATTATTTCGCCGCATTTCACAATCTTTCGTAAAATACTGTATCGCTTTAATTTTTCACCCATTCTTCCCCAGTTTGACATGTTTCCAAGTAAAGCAGATTACATCAGCACATTCCGGATTAATCAAAAATAGTTGAAAGCAAATACATCTCCTTCATTTGTGACCCATTTGCCGAGTAATCAACTGCTTTCTCCTTTGCAAAAATAAACATTAGGAAAGACATTTTCAAAGCCTTCTCATCGCCTTGCAATCTTTATGTACCCCATGCTAGTTTAATGAAATGTAAATTACACTGCGTCCGTCTATTTCGTGCGAAACTCTCGTGTGAAATTTATGCGCAGACTCGGAACAACAACAACAAAAGAGAGAGAATTTTTTTTTTTATTTTTTAAAAAAGACAAATCTGTCTTCGGCTTACATTTCAAATTGCAGAAATAATCCAATCTTGAATACAAAGCATAAGCCTAATACAAGGCGCCGTAGAGTAAGAAATATACAGACGAAATCCAATTTTAACAAAAGTACCTACAGAAGAAAAAAAAAATTCCTCAAAAAGAAATGAAATATTGCTCGCTCCATAAAGAATGTTTCTTCAACACTTTTTTACTATTTCTTCTTTTTTTTTTCTTTTTCTTTTTCTTTAAATTCCTTCTCGCGAGTATCTCATAATTCAAAACTCTCTCACACTCTCTCATTCACTCACTAGAGTGTTCCTGGAAATTCATGTCCAAGAAAGCACGGGAAAAAATAATAAAAAGTACTTCAATTATGTAGATTCTTGCGGCACTCAGTTCTGAAAGAAAGCACGATCTCGTCAACGCATTTGAGAAACACGTCCCTTTCTGTCGAAAAGAAACGAAAAATGTTGCTCTTGATTCGATTAATAAATAAATAAAAAAAAAAACAGAGAGAGAGAGAACTTAAAAGTGGATATGAATCGTGTTAAGGTGTCTTACTTTAATTTTTAAATGCTACGTGAGAATGCCTGGTAAACTTTAAGGTGAATGGAAAAAAAAGTGAAGATAAGATTCCATAACGTTCGCATAGTAACATATGTTATAGTCTGATTTTTGTTTAAAATCAATGAGGACGGTTCACCAACAAAGCGGAAAATTGGGTATTAGGAATGTAAAATGAGAATATGTAACTCAATGTCGTATTGTTCAGTGCTCGTTCCCATCTTTTCCCAAAAAGTCCGTGAATATGACATCTTTCGCATCCCTAAAAATCGTCGTCATAACTTTTCCAGCCGTTGGCACCATCTTCGCCTGCTTTGAAGCAGAATGGTCGCCGTAGCTGGTTAAGTGATTATAGTCGCGGACTCGCAGTAGGCATTATTTTCAACGAGTCTTAAGTTCGAGCCCTGATGCTTCTAAAGAGCTGTTGTGTAGCAGCACAGAAACACGTTAAATTTGTCAAGATTCCAAGTCCTCTTGTAAGTATAGAGAGGAGATACTCGCTCAGGTTTCATCCTCATCACTTAACAGAGGTTCAGCTTTAAGAGATTCGTCGCCAATAGCCCTCATGCTGCTTCTCAGTGCGACGTTAATATACAGAGGGATCGATTTAAATGATTATCTGTTGGTTTTTCTTATTAACTTTAAATCTGACGGATGTGGCTACTATTCTAACACTGAAATATAATTGTTTGAACCATGTTTAAGTGTGGGAGACAGCTGTTGGACGGTTACAACTTGATTTGTGAGGTAAAACCGAAATGGAGACGCACGTTACTTAATCCTGTGATAATTTTATTTTTGAAAAACAGAGTTTAATACAAATTATTTACGTTATCATTCCTTACAGCAAATGGTGAAAATGTTCGCCACCATTTTGAATGCAAACATGAACACGTCCAACCAAGTTTTTTGACACATTTCGCAACATTGTTGGTGTTATTGACGAGATTTCTTCAGTTATGATTTGTTTTAATTCATCGATGTTTGCAGGACTTCTCTGGAAAGCCCTACCTTTGAGATAACTCACAAAAAAAATCTGACGGGAGTGAGGTCTGGTGACCTTGGTTACCAAGAGGCCTATTGAAATTAAACAATCATCAATGAATTCCTTAAGCACTTTTATTGTTAGGTTGGATGTGTGTGAAGTGGCTCCGTCTTACTGCAACCAGCAGTAACTATCCTGTATCTCAAGTGAAGCAATAAACGAAAAGTTTAAATTATGCCCGGGTACATTTCGGAATTCCTTCAAATCAAATAATTAGTACATGCAGACGATTTTTATTGTTGCCATTCATAATCTTACGAAATAAACTTTCAAAAATAAATAATAATAATAACGTTGAAAAAAGCCGACGATTTACTCAAATCATTTGCCCAGAATCAGATTAAAAATTACTAATGAAGTTCACGGGAATTTATGTTTAAAAAACAAGTTTTCGCATTTAGGAAGTGAAAAAAACAATACCCGCACATTAAATATAGACATATTAAGTAAGTAATGACGTTGAAAATCTTGCGCTACTTATATTATAGATGTGGATAATACAAAAAACAAACGGGTACTCTTTTAAATTGATCACCCTAAACACTAACAACGCTTTGGAGTAGTCTCTCCAGAAATAACTCATTGTTTTGATTGTTTCTTGGTTTCCAATGCATAATAATGAATCCAGATCTCACAGACGAAGATAACTCGATACGGCACAGATCAAAATTGGCTTAATAATCAATGACAAATTTATATTGGCGCCATTTACGGTTCGAAGCACACCGAGTGAACACCAATTTTCATTAGTAGACCCATCTGCCTTCAAACATAGAACCCATACAGCTTTCTGAACTATCCTCGTAGTTGATAGTTAAAAGTTGAGGCAATAGAGAATTATTTAAAAGATTACGTCAAGGGAAAGATAGGGGATTCACCCAATGAATAAAATGTTAGCATTGCTTTAAAAAAAACAGATTACTAATGTTTTAAGTGGATGACATGTAAAAGTAATCATGTTAAGAATGAGAATTGGGATATATTAGGAGTGAGGTAGATCATTATAGTATTGATCAGAGAGAGTGATTATTTTTACTCTAAAAAAAATCCATGAGTATGATGCTCTTCAACGCTCAAAAAAATCATCGCCATAACTTTTTCAATCTATAAGACCTTCTCCTTCCTTAAAGTATATTTACCGGAAGTAGCCCTTTGTATCGATTGTTGCTTGGTTTCCGGTGCGTAATACTGAATAAAGATCTCATCAAGGGTGACAATATGCCGCAAAATGACGAGGACAACTCGACGTGTTGTCAGACAAATTTTGAATTAAACTTGCGATACCAATTTGTCGTTAAACACGGCGGCTTTCTGAGCCCTTCTCGAAGTTGTCTTATTTTAATTTTTAAATGGGATGTGAAGATGTGTCCCAAATTCTGGAATAAATAGAAGGAGGTAAAGATAAGATTTTTCTCTTAAAGTTCACATGAGAAAGTTTGATTTTGGCTTTACACCTATTTTACACGGTAAGATTTCATACGTGATGGATTTTAATAAAATATTATATTTTACACAAGTATACAAAGTACGAGGGTCGTTCAATAAGTCCTTAGAAATCTCAAAAGATTGTGCTCGTAGTATCGAAAAGGGTTTGTTGTTTTAAGCATCTTGACTCACTAGACTGCTGTCTAGGTCTCAGTTACTCCTATTCATGATCATGACGCCTTTCGCACCTCTAAAATTCGACGTCATAACTTTACCGACCGATCGAACCATCTTCACTCTTTTTGGAAAATGTTAACTTGAAGCAACTCAATTTTTGATTTTTGTTTGATTTCCGGTAATGATGAATCCAGTTCTCACCAATGGTGACAACTCGATGCAAATATACGTCGACAACTCGACGCGGTAGCAATCAAATTTTGATTTGACTGCAAATGAATATTAAATTAAAATTAACTTATGAACGAAAGTAAAATTTGTTTCGGCTTGGTTTAACAGATGGCAGCACTCAACGGTAACAACAACTTACCTTAGTGATGCCATCTGTCTTCCAATACAAGTACTTCTTTTATTACCCTCGTATTTAATACAAATTTTTAAAAAGATTTTACATTTCATATTTTTTTTTTACAATTTTCTTTCAGTATTAAGTAAGTGTTAAAAAATAAGTAAGCAATTTTTTTATGTATGTTAATCAAGGAAGCGTTGCTTAAGTAAGCAAGATTAAGTAAGTATTCTCTTCTCAGAAAAGAAAAATAATGTTTTTAGTCACTTATACTTTTCACTAAACGTGCCAGAGTTTGCATATTCGAGATTCGATTTTGTCATCCCTAGGAGCAGAAATTAAGGTAATGAGGTATCAACTGAGGTGTCACCATCGTCACTTGGCAATGATTTAAAATTATTTAGTCACTCACTAGTGGATTGCAGCAGAGCTCTAGTGTAATATTAATTTAAATGCACAGTTCAAACATACTTATGATTTAAATATCGGTTTGCTATGGGCAAATATTTACATTAGAGTTTTCATAGTTTTCCTCTATTGTTTTCGGTAACCGCAAAATGTTGTATCTGATCACTTTTCAAAATGTTGCAACTAGCCAATTTTCAAAATTTTATTGCAAAAGTTTTTGCATATACCTTTGATGTCTGCATTCACCAGTAATGAATTTAATTTTCAAAAATATTTCATTATAAATTTTTCTTAAATATTTGTACTGAATTGAAATAGAATGTAAAAATTAAGTATTTTATTTACCTATCTATTGATGTATTATCTTTAATCGTATGCAATCAATAATCAATAAATAACTTAAAACAAATTAAATGATTCAGAATTTTTAGATAGTGTTGAAGCAGACATTTTTTTTTTACCTAAAGATTTTCGAACTACTTTTTAATTTGGCTTTTTTCTTAGAAAGCTTTGGGGATAAATGATTTTAATATTGATTTGCTATTATTAACCTTAATATAATAAATGAAATGAAATTATTTAATGCTTTGATTGTGTGTGTCTTCTTGTGTTTATTTTCTATTATACTTGATTTAATATCAACATTCGTTATGATTCTTGATTTTAGCGACAAATGGTAAGCTAAATACAGGAAACCCTTAGTAACTGAATTATTATTTTAGTTAAGAAGATGGTAGTTTAGCATGAACATGATGAACAGCATCATTTCGGTGTGGGATAGATATATATAAATCTCTCACATAATATACTCGTAACTGTATGTTATGCTATTTCTCTTGTGTGTAATATTTCTCGATTCTTCTAGTGACAAAAGAGGATGAAATCTTCTTTTCCCTCGTCGTTCAAGATATTTCCATAAAAGTTCGCCAGTGTTACGATCTAGTGACTGAGAGCACAAAGGTAACTGTCATTTTAATGTTTATTCAACTAAATAGAGATACACTTTGCTGTATGGAGTGAACATCATCCCCATGAAACAAGGAACAGTCACCGTGAATGTGATCTTGGAGCCCGTCGAACTAGGTTCGGAATGTTTATCCGATCCACCAAAATGACTATTGGTCCTCTCTCCTCATCAATAAGATTTGTGATCATGCTTTATAGTCGTGGCAGGAAGGAAACGAATAAGGAAGGACGATATACCTGAACAGCTTTCCTTCCTGTCAAACAGACAGGAAAGAAAGCTATTGAGGTATATCGTCAAACAAAAAATCTTTCTGCTTGAATCTTAATATAAAGATGAAGGCAATTCGTCAACCAAATTACATCTTTCCAGTCATCAACGTTATAAACGCACATTATTCCATTCCAAAGTATAAAACAGTATTAATTCAATATTTCCATTGTTCTAAATTTTGCTTTTCTTTCACTTGGCTTTCTTTTTAAATTTTTTGTTTAATTAATAGTTTTTTGTTTTAAATTTAATTTTAAATTTATTACGATTAATTAATTATAATAATTTTTATGAGTTATAATATTTTTTTTAATTGATTGTTTCAAATATGTAATTTTTAGACATTGATATAGGATTTTATGGTCAATTTATTGCATTTGTATATAATTGATATTTTGAGAATTATAATTTTGATGTTTTGACCATATATAAATATAGTATCTTACAGTGTAATGGCAGCTCTTGCGCTTATATTGTATTTTGGTTTTTGAAAAAACTTGAAAATTGACTTTCATATATATATATATATATATAACACATGGATCAATAAGTCCCGAGACTGTGCGGTCGTTTTTTTGCGATTTCCTCCTTCAAACGCACCAGCAAGTCAATATAATAATCACTGTTGATCGATTTACCTTTTTCGAGGTAGTCAATGAAAATCACGCCATGCGTATCCCAAAAAACTGACGCCATGACTTTGCCAGCTGACTGCTGCGTTTTCGGACAGCTTTCGACAGCTGTGCGCCACTCAGATGACTGCCGCTTCGACTCTGGAGTGTAGTGATGTATCCATGTTTCATCCATGGTCACGTAACGACGCAAGAAATCTTTTTTGTTGCGAGTAAATAGCGATAAACAGCTTTCTGAATCATCGACTCGTTGCTGTTTTTGTTCCATCGAAAGCAATCGCGGCACCCACTTGGAAAAAACCTTTTTCATGCTCAATTTTTCATGAAGGATAGTAAATACACTTCCATATGATATCTGTGTCATCTCAGCAATCTCACGGAGCTTCACTTTACGATCTTTCATTATAATTTTTGTCACTTCACTCACATTTTCCGGTGTAACGGCTTCCACAGGTCTACCCGAGCGTTCCGCGTCATTTGTGTCGGTACGACCACGTTTAAACTCGGCAAACCACCGACAAATCGTTGCTTTTGATGGACAAGAGTCCGGGTAACATTTTTCAATCCATTGTTTCGCTTGCACGGTGTTTTTACCCATTAAAAAACAATGTTTTATCAGAACACGAAACTCGGTTTTTTCCATTTTTTAAACAAACTACAAAACGACTTTACTCCAACCTCGATAATTCAGCTGTTTCTGGTCCGATCGACTTAAAATTTTGACACGTTTCAAGCAAAGGTTAGTACTCTAGAAAGACTTGGTTACTGGTTTACTACGAGCGCCATCTGTGGGTTAGTCTCGGAACTTATTGATCCATGTGTTATATGTATAATTGAAAGAAAAAAATGAAGAATTAACATCATCATTAATTAATTAATGAAGAATTAGCACAAATCATTTGAACTATGGATTAATCTGAATTTCCTCGAAAGAAAAATAAGAATTATGACCCTCAATGTATAAGACACCTTCAGCGCATTAAAAATAAGCATAAGATCTTAGTTTGTGCTTCTCCAGTTGCGGGGTCATTTATTTTATTTACCGTCTGCATAGCTTTCAGACATCGAATTCTAATTTTATATTTTCTATTTAAATTAAGAATTTGATTCTTCATTATGAAATAAAATTAGATTCTAATCTATTTCGAAGTATTAATGTTTTTCTTGGTAACAGAAGAATTAAATGATTGTAATTTCCAGATCTGTAGGAAGTATATTGTCATGATATGAGTTTTTTAAAAAATTTTGTCAAAAGTACATTTTTTTGGAATACTAATATTATAAGATAATGAGCATTTAATTCCTTTAATTCAGTTTAATCGAAAATAATTCCATCCCTAAAAGAATGTAGATCAAAGATGTTTTAGGAAGAAATTTTTCCGCTGGGATACCTTAAAGAAAAATTTAAAATTTTGACATTTTTCCAGACTTTTATATTGTAAGTAACTGCTAAATAACTTGCATGTAGCAAAATGAATGTGGCAAATTTTTTACTTCTAGAGAATTTCAATTTAATTCTATATTTTTAAAAATGGAACTTTCTTAAAAAACAGGTTTATAAAAATATACATTAAAGCTTATAATTAACAAAAAAAAGTTCCTTATTTTAATTCATCTATTTAAATAACGAATAAATAACTTTTTTTGAATTAATACTTCCCAAGTGTTGTGATAAAATGTTTCTTCCTAAAAAAAATTTTTATTACAACCTTTCTTTCTCTAGTTCTTATTTTTCTCCCGTATTGAATTTAATATTAGTTAAATATTTTCACGAGGACGATTAAAAATAACTGTCTTTTACCACAAACGGCGTTGTGAGATCAAGTTGCTGTTACCAGCATGGACTGCCATATATTAAATGGTGCCAAAATAAATGTGACACTGATTCATTGATTAGCTTTGATTGCTGCCTCATCGAGTTGTCTCCAACCTTGAGTCCTGGATTCATTGTCATACTCCGAAAACAAAAGCAACACAAAAATATGAGTTGCTTACGATAAATCTGCTCTGAAGAAGACGAAGACGATCTCATCTCCAGAAAAATTGTGGCGTAGTTTTTTTGGGATGCGAAGAGCTACACAGTTTCCATTTGCTATTCTAACACGGGTATTTTTTGAGTCCTCATCTCAAGAGATATAAAAACCTACGTAATGTGTATAATTTTTAAAGTATAAGAATACGGTTGTTTTAAAATCCAAAACATAATATATTTTGCACGAAAAATTTTCTAAATTTATTCGTAATTTAAGAAATTTCATTATTCAAAATATTTTTAATATTTCTTCTTAATATTTCTTTATTTTCATAAAATTAATTCTTTTTGATGGTGCCACTCATTAAAAGCTCTCATATTTATGTATTTAATTATTGCCTTGCTACCAGGGTACACGAGTTGTCCCGGTCGCAAGCCTATGGTTTGTGTTGTTAGACTCAAATTATGGGGTCAAGACCCCATAATTTACACTCAAATTATGGGGTCTTGACCCCATAATTTGAGTGTAAATTATGGGATGTGCTGTTATACTCAATTATACCTCTAAAGATTTCTTGTATTGCAAGGTTGATGCACATTGAATTTGTCAAGGTTCAAATTCCGCACGTTGAGGTGGTGTGGAATTCAGGCCAGATGAATGTTCCCTGAGATGTCGTCCTCGTCACGACCTGTGTGGTGACAGGAAATGACAGAATAGTCCCACTGTAGCTCATGCATGTCGTAAGAGGCGACTAAAATGGGTACCCAGCGTCTGGAAGTATAGCGGGGCACCCTGCCCCTGGGGATTATATCAGGGGGCGTCAGGGACTGTCTTCTTCAGGTAAGTACGGGCATCATGACCCCGATGCACCCTAGTGATCTTTTTCTTTCCCATGGGGTTTACTGTCGTTGGTAAACATGGGTGACGCACTCCCGGGATACCCTAGCGATCCTTCTTTATTTTTGACCCTCCTTCTTGCTAACTACTTTGTCTTTTTTTCAACTTCTCGTCTAGACCACAGTTTAATCTTGTTTGGCGCAGCATAGCCATATCTGGCTCTTGCGCTAATAAACTTTACATTCATTCACTCACTCACAGTCGTCCTCATCACTTGATCAAGACTCAAAATTTCGAAGTCTGTCGCAATTAGCTCTCGTGTTGCTTTTGTGACGTGCATTAACCACCAATAATAAATTCCTTTGAAAATAGGAAATAAATTTGTAAATGAACCTTGAATTTGGATTAACTTAAGGCGACTCTCTTCCACAACAACGTTAGAAGTTAAAATGCCTTACTTAATCAGCCAGAAAATATGTCTTTTCAGCCTGGTTGGTAAGAGCATGCAAAAAGCGACCCGTCAACTTTCCTTCGGACCCACTGGACCAGGGTTCGAAACAACGCAGCGGCACCCAAGGTCACCAAACACACAACTCTCTCCCCCTCTTCGAGGTCGGAAGATCACCGACCGCCGAAAACTGATAGGACAATCATACATTAATTCCCATCAAAATGCTTCACTCCTTACTAATACAAAAACGGCATTGTACTCATGAAAACCAATTACGCCATCTAATCAAAAATATCCATCAGAACTTTTGTCTGTAAATCATAAACAATCTTTGAGAAAAACAAACCTCAATGCGTCCACAAATCAAAAGATCTAAAATAAATGGTAAATTGTGATTCTTTTTCCTCGCCAAATTTCTTCAGTTTTTGTAAACCACAATTTCTGGTTAAAACTACTTCGGTTATTTTTAACACGGGAAAGAAAAAGCAATCAATCTTTTGCGTGCTGAAGAAAATTAGAATATTTTATCATATTATACACATACGTGCGAAACACACATTTATGGTAAACACGCGTAACGTCTGTGGAATTGATGTTTACACAAATTTCTCAAAGCGAAAATTGATGTGCAATGTATGAATAGAACCCTGATAAGGAAGGATGCGGCAACCAACAATTTCCTAAATTTCCAGATTGTCTTTCGATGTTTTTTCTCTGTTTATCATGTATTTTTTCCCTCTCTTTCTCATGCAAATAAAGAAAAAGTAATATATAACACGCAATGGCATTTTTTTTTTTTTTTTTTTATTCTCTCGTAAATAACAATACGTGTGAACAGCATCGAGATGAGGTGAATTTTGAGTAATGCAAGTTCGGGTAATGTATTCAAAAAAAGTTTGAGCGATCTGAATGTTTGGTGTTCACACAATATAGTATAGGAAAAGATTTAGTACAATGCTAGTGTCGTTAATCATACGTTAAATGTGCTTGCATGTTTCATATTTTTCTCACGCTTTATAGAGCTCATGTATAAATAGGTAAGGATAATATATTTTGAAAATAGTTTCAACTTGGAAACTATCTAAAAAACTTTTGGAATAAGTTATTTTGAATACGTTCAATATTAATTTATTGGAATATTTTTTTCTCTTTTTTACTAATTTGTATATTAGTTTCTTCTCTCTATTAATTTCTAGTTAGGTCCAACAAAGACATGTTTTACGCAAAATCCGTTAACAATCATCAAAAATCTTTTACTTACATTTTACCAAAATGAGTAGGATTATGAAACATCTGATCAATTAATTTTCCCTATAAAATATTTTTTTTGTCCTTTAAGTAAATAGAATTTTCTAAAAATACTCGATAAATATTTTTAGAATAAAATCAGAGGAATTAAACGCACTTTAATAAATTCTTTTTTTCAAAGAACAGTTCATTAAAAGCAAATACCCCCTCCCCCAACTTCTTTCAATTTCACACTAATGGTCTCACAAGAGTTGTAATGAATAATTTCGACGCTTTACATCTTCATTCCAGCCAAATTACAATGTCCCCAAGAATCAAAAAATTATAGGGATCGTTCATACATACACATAAGTAACGGTAATATGTTTTACAATAATTTCTATTTAGAAACTATCTAAAGACTTCAGAAATAAGTTCTGATTTTAATCAGTATTTATTCGGTAGGAATTTTTTTTTCTGATTTACATATTATTAGCGTGTTTTTTAAGAAGTACTATTTTGGTATTGAAAAAAATAACAAGTTTAGTTTTTCTTCTATTTTATTTTTATAAGTAAAACCCCAGTTCCTTAATCTACTATTCAATATAAACTTCCACAATTCAGGCACGTATCATATCGCATAAAAAAGATTTTGTATTCAATCCTTATAGAAATCTACCGCCTGATGGGCTAAGCACAGCAGAATGGCTATCTCGACATCATGGCCTGAATTCTTTTTGAAGTAGAGGACTAAGTGATAGTCATTGGATGGGACAAATCAGTGTTATACACTGGTGTTCAAAATTAAGAGATTTTTCCGAATTGGTGAATTATCTCTAGAACTACTGGACAGATTTTAGTGAAATTTGGTTTGTATACACGGTTGATGTAATACAAAAAAAATAACAATTCAACAAATATAATACAAAAGCATGATTGGGCGTAACACTCATTGGAGTCACAAGGTATCAAAAGAAGTTGCAGAATCGAACAAAAAAAATGGGTTAATGGGGTATGGTCCCCTCTTACAGATATATAGGCCTCGCACCGTGATTTTATGCTGGCAAAAAGGGAGTTTATGAGTTCCTGTGGCAATTGGTCCCACCAGTTCAGCAGCGCTATTTTTAGATCTTGGATAGTTCTCGGAAAGGGTTACTGATTACAATTGCCCTCCATAGAGCGTCTCATACATGCTCTATAGCAGCGGTTCCTAAACTTTTTTGACCCATGGACCTCTTTATATAGACAAAATTTGCCCACGGACCCTAAGTGAAAAAGATACATAAATGCATGGTATAAAAATTACAAATTTAAAAAAACATTTTGTCGAAGAAGTATTTATTGAAATTATAATACTTTTGTTTAAAATAAAATTTTGTAAAAAATAATGTCTTGGATGAACTTAATGAGACGTTAAGAGTGTATTTATGTCCAGCTCAATGTTTGTGAGTAGCAACCGCAAATCCCCACGAACACTAATTTCTAGTCGGTCTCTTTTGTGTGTGTGTATGATGAGATTCATAATGACACTGAATCCATGTTCTACCAAATAAGAAGACAGGAAAGCAGTCAAAAACTGCTGTACATTAACCCATAACGCAGGATATAAGATTGTGATCTGTTATTGTAACCAGAATTTGTGGTATCCTTGTTCAAACATTGGTTTAAGTTCCTAATTTGTGGATAATTCAATAATCTGTACTTGGGATATGAGTTTGTTCCCACGCAAAAGAGTTCAACACCCAGTTGGGAATATCTAAGTTAAGAATGTCTTCACATCTTTGGTTCAAGTCTGCTTGAAGAGCCGTTAGGTGTTGACAGAAAGCAAGCAAATCTTCATCTCTATTTTGCAATTCCGAAAGATTTGGAAACTATGAACATTCTCCTGATCCAAAGTTTTGTTTGTACAGAAAAAGTTTTGCAACAAACGCAGATAATACGCTTTTAGTTTTGATTAAATTTAATTGATCACCATGTAGTTTCAAATTAGTTTCGTTAAATTTGGAAAATAAATCAGTCATATAGGGAATGTCATTTTTAGAGTTTATTAAATTGTGTCGTAAAACACACACATTGTCTTTGCTTTCCAGGAATTCCAACACTAAATCAACGAGTGCATAAAATCGATTTAAACAAGCATTAGATAACCAACATACTTCTGTGTGAAGTAGTAAACATTTATGGTCTTCATCCTTTTCCTAATAAAGTTTAGTAAATAATCTTTCACTGAAGGCATTCCTTCTGATTTTATTAACTGCTCAATTGGCATAATCTAATGATCCACGCAAACGTTCACTAAGACTTTTTGTGATTAAATGATGTCGATGAATGACACAATGTACCGAAAATACATTCGGTACAGCTTGTTTTAAATAAGCCAGAAAGCCTCGGTATCTTCCTACCATTGCCGGAGCACCGCCAGTAGCAACAGAAATGATAATAATCAAATATAAAACTTTTACATCGAAGATTCTTTTTGATTCAGTAAATAACGTTTCACCTTTCGTATCGGTTTCCAAACATTTAGCAAATCAATTCATGGCAAAAAAATTTCTTCGTTTACAAATCTTACATAAGCTAAAAGTAATGCTTCATTTCCTGGTAAAGTGGACTTGTCAAGCTGCATAGAAAACTCAGATGTTTTTAAGTACTCGCATAAAAAATTCTCTACGCACTGAACCATTTCGTCAATTCTTCTTTGTACTGTATTATTACTCAGTGGAATTCTTTTTATGATGTCGAAAGCTGGTTTGTGCAACACGGTGCGCATTACCTCAATTACAGCAGGAAAAATAAGTTCTTCACCAATAGTGTACAGCTTTCTAGACCTTTGTAATCAATAAAGAAATGTTATAAAAAGCACTCAGTCCAGTGTCATCTCGCTTAGATGTAGTCCCTATGAGTTGTTGCAGTGACGGTGTTTTCAAATATTTTCCTTTGACAGTTTGAAAAAACGTTAAATCCTTATCTTTTTTTTGTCACTGTGGATTTTTATTAAATTTCTTTAAGTTTGGAAGGTTTCATTGAATCATTTGACATAGTTTTATTAGATAGAAGACACATAGGTAAAATAAGATTTCCTGTTGATGAAATAAAGCCATACTTCAAATATTCAACACTGTATTAT
Organism: Nephila pilipes; assembly: GCA_019974015.1. Classification (NCBI taxonomy): domain Eukaryota; kingdom Metazoa; phylum Arthropoda; class Arachnida; order Araneae; family Nephilidae; genus Nephila; species Nephila pilipes. The sequence continues at coordinate 55,186 of BMAW01022739.1, forward strand.
CGGCAGTTTTTCTTCGGCTCACTCATACTATTATGTGTTAAAAAGAGCAAAAAAGGGTATAAGAAAATTTGTATATCAAATGTTTTATTTGCAGGAAATCACTGTTAATTATTATTAACTTTTTCAATGGAATGCTGCAATAAAGCCCCTTTTGAATTAATTATTTCACGTAAGGATAAAATTTCGTGTAATTTTTGAATAAAATATAATTCTCACTAATTAACTTCTTTCAAAAAGCATCTATATTAAAAAAAAATTTACAATTTCTTACTAAGTTTTTAATGAAAAAAAATTAAGTCCTTACTAATGTTAAGGGATTACTTTTTTTTTTAACTTTTTGCTTTTTCAATATATAGGGATTACTATTATTACGTTAAGAGATTAATATATTCATAAATGTGATTTATAATTTTTTCAAAAAAGATCAATTTTATTCAATTACATTGACGTAACAAAAGTACACTCTCTGCATAACAGTACAAAAAATGCAACTATACTAAAACTAACGTTAAGGGATTACTATATTGTAAATACTATAACTAATCCTTTAACGTTAGTAATTATATTGAAAAATGTGATCTATAATTTTTTCAAAAGAGATCAATTTTATTCAAATATACTTACGCATCAAAAGTACACGTAACAATACAAAAAATGCAACTATACCAAAACTTCCAACTAACAATACAAAACTTCTTTTTGTCTAAGATTGAAAAATTTGTTTATACACTTCGTATCAACATACCATAGAACTAAAATGTTCCTTAGATGTACGATGTACGACTTTTTTTTTACAGTTTATGTTTATATTGTAGGCAAGTTAGTGCATGTAGCGGCGTTATTGCCATCCTGTATTAAACTGTTTTCGGCCGATCGTCTCGCATCTGTGCCATGCTTGTTATTAACTTAAGCAGCGGCCGCTATCTAGAACTATTAATTCACAGGCGTGTGTCAGTGGAGTTTTTTTTTATTTTTCGTTTTCGAAGGATTATCTCAGTTTTTTTACTGTTATTTCATTATTATTGCGTTGTTATATTGTTGTTAGTGTGTTGATGGAAATTGAAAGCTTAAATTTATTGAAGTAAATTGAACAATTATACTAAGTTTTAGTTAATATTAAAACAAATTATGCACATAGTTTTTACTACAAGTGACTAACCAGATCAAATAAGTTTTGTCAATGTTCATTCACAAAAGGTATTACATAACGCTTAGTACTTAAGTAACATACTGTATTTTAAGCATCCACCACTATATTTATATTTTACTCTGGACGTAAAAATCGCTATTATTTTATTTATTGTTATTTATTTAAATTTCCATAACAATAAAAATGGGTCACAATTTTATTATTTTATATTAAACCTTGCACAGGCCCCTTGGCGTTGTTCAGGGACCCCCAAATCAATTTAAAATTTCCATGGACCCCCTGAATGATATCGCGGACCCCTGGAGGTCCGTAGGGACTACTTTGGGAACCACTGCTCTATAGGATTGAAGTCCAGAGATCTGGCTGGCCAATCCATCTGGCGAATATCCTCACTTTTCGGAAATTCGTCGACCAGATTAGCTCTATGTGACCTCACGTTGTCATCTATTAAAATGAAATCAGGACCAACTGCACCCTTGAAAAGACAAACATATGGCTCCAAGACCTCATCCTTATAACTCTCAGCAGTCACAGTGTCTCTTTCAAAAAACATGGCGGTGTGTGCGATCATCCAATATGAAGCCTGCCCAGACCATCAAGCCTCACTTGCGTAATGTTCGACTTCGCGGACATTGGAGGGTAGGTAGCGGGTTTTTGATTCTCTCCATATGAAAGTACGGCGAGAATCACTCGTTAGGCTGAACCGATACTCATCAGTGAAGAGAACGGTCGCCCATTGATCCATGCTCCAATCTCTATTATTTTTGCACCAATTTAAGTAGACTCTCCTGTTCGCAGAACTGAGAGGGACGCAAACAACATGTCCTCCTGCAAACAGCCCTCTCTCATGAAGTCTTTTGGACACAGTCACCCTTGAAACTCGGATTCCTGTGGCCGCATACAACTCATGAGAGACCTGAGAAGCTGTAGCATCACTGTTACGCCTCGCTATAAAGGACGAATGGCGATCTTCTCTGCCGGTCGGGACTCTTGGATGACTTTGCTTCGGCTTTCTCTCAACGGATCCGGTGGCCTGAAATTGTTTCCATAGATTGGACACTACGCTGGGCGTTAAATCGAATTCTCAGAAAATCTGGATTTGAGACTGGTGTGCTTCTAGCCTACCCACAATTCGCCACCTCATCCCATCATCTAAACGTTGGTAGTTAGTTTTACTGTTTGAATTTTAATTTAAGCTGTTCCTACACAAAAAAAAAAAAAAAATTCAGTGAAATGTGCAAGCGAACGAATTGCGAATTTTAGAATGCACGCTTATAAATCCTGTTTTTCGACCAGATTCACTCCCACATATGTATACTCTTGCGAATTCGTCGTACAAGATTTGCATCTTTCCTTCGAAGCAGTATTTTTACATTTCATTCAATTCTTCTCGTGAAACTCGAACAAAATATGCTAATTCTCTTAATTTTGAACACCAGCGTATATATATATATATTCAGGGGTATCATATTACTCCCAACCACATGAGGCGATGAAATCTCGGGTTCTACGAGCCACGTATGGACGTTCATTGTCATTTAGCAAAAAAAATCCCTTTATTAAACATCCCAAACTTTTTTAATTGGAGTGCATGACGTAGTTTAATTAAAGCATCACAATATGTTTATGGATTTATTGTGCCACACCGAGACACAAGCAACACCTTCTGCGTATCCCAAAATACAGTACGGATGGTTTTACGTAATGAAATTATTTTCTTGAGCTTCACATTTTTGCGTAATGTTGAATGCCTTCATTCCCATCTTTAAATCCTTTCATCCGTTTCCTTACCATTCTATCGTGCATAGTGTTTTCTCCATGCATTTCATTAATATGCAGCTGAATTTCGGCAGTTTTCACGCCTTTTGAATGAAAAAAAGGAATTCCAGCACTTATTTTACAATTGATGGCATTTTCAGTTGTGTGAGGCACTTTAAATGCGTACAACAGACATAAATACGGATTAATGTTTCCATGCTGGCCATCAGTGCTTAACCAACATATATAAGTACTGAGTGCACCTGCTGAAAATGGCGATAGTATCTCTGCTGCTCCAATGTTTGAAAACTAGACTTGCTTAAAAAACACATTCAGTAATTTCGATTTCAGAATTACTGATTTATTGTTATTGGCCAACCCAATAATAATACGTATTACGTAGAAATCAGTTAAAAATTACGAAAAATTATTTATTTGCATTTAATTTAAAATGAGTTGGATTTTCCAACGTCTGATAAGTGAACTTTTCTTATAAAAGCTTTTTTTTTTATTGAATCAATAAATAACCCATAAAATATTCGCTAAATGTCTTTCAGAATAAAATCAGAGGAATTAATTCTAATTTAATAAAAAGGATTCAAATAAACGTTCATTGAGGGAAAATATCCCCCCCCCCTCCTTTTTCCTTTATCATTGATGGTCTCGCAAGAGTTGTAACGAATAATTTTAACTTTTTACATCTTCAGTCCAAGCCAAATTACAATGCCACCAAGAATCAAAAACCTTTGACAGGCATCTTTAGAAAGAAATTGTGAGAGAGAAAAAGAGAGAACAAAATATACCTAGATTTGATTAGCATTCTGATAATTTCAGTCATCATCAAGCAATGCCAGCGAAGGATTGGTAATATCTTTTATTTATTTTTTTCTCCTTTTCTATTTCTCTCTCCCGCTCTCTTCTTCAAAGCATTTTTAATCCGTTCGAGAATGGCAACAGCATCTGCAAGACGGCAGCAAACAATGCGATGATTGACATCCAGTAAAATTCAGTTAGCAATGAAAACAAAATCCTTTTCAAACTTCGCCTGTCAATAAAGAGTAAAAATAAAAAAAAAAAAAAAACGAACACCTGAAGAAGAATTTCCTTTTCAGCAAGTGTTCCAATTCAATTGCCTTGGCAATTACAATTATAAAATGTAGCTTGCTGTCTTCGAAGTGAAAACCTTCTTTGCTTTTTGTATCCTTAATGACTTTTCATCCAATCACCTGATTTACAATGGGGGAAAGGATTTATTTTTGTTAAACAGTCAACCTCGCATAAGAATCGAGGTCACTAGAAAAGAGACATTCTTTAAAAGATAATCACTCAATGAAACTGTCCACAGGTAGCGGCTTGACCCACTGATTGCAGAATTGGTCATTTTTAATTCTTTTTTTTTTCCATTTAAAAGAATTGTTAGCGTAATGCATCCGTTCGTAGATTCTAGTGTTAGGTGCGATTGTCAACTTCTCGTAGCTTCGGACTATAAAAGGGTGATAGGTCTTAGGGGTTAAAAACGCATTAACAAACGCTCAACCTTTGACAGCCTTGGTGTTCATATGTTAATAGCAATTGTGAGGGCTTTTTCAGAGACAATAAATCTGAGCTTTTAATATTTTTCTTTGTTTTAAGGTATTAAGGTCAATGCGGCTGTCTATGCTTCCGTTTAACTTCTTTTTAATCCATCATCATTTTTAGAGAAGCTTATTGTTAAATAAAATTTATTTACCATTCTTTTAGACCACAAAGTAATTCATTGGTGAGAAGTAAACTAAATAATTATATACTTATATTTGTGTGTGTTTAGAACGTTTCGTCCTTTTGTAATCAGTCAGATTTAGAATCCAAAACTAGCACAGAAAACGAGGAAGACGTTCAAATTTACATTTACAAAAAAATGAGAAGCAAAACAATCGAAGAGTCCAAAGAAAAAACTAATTTCAAATTAGATTACTTAGATCAGCAAAGGTATATTTCAGTATTTGATTGTATGATGTTTTCTGTATAAAGAAGAATAAATTGGTGAGAAGTAAATGTTATAAGATTAGTACAGGATTTTGATTACACAATGTGACGTATCCTTTATAAATAATAGTAAAATACGTTCATTGTTTATGATAGTACAAGTTAAATTTTCATGACTTTAAAGTAGATGAAAATTACTTTGTGTGTGTGTGTGTGTGTGTGTGTGTGTGTGTGTGTGTGTGTGTGTGTGTGTGTGTGTGTGTGTGTGTGTGTGTGTGTGTGTGTGTGTGTGTGTTGTATCTATAGATTTAATACATAAAAAATATTTTACAAAAAAAAAAACCAAAAAATAATCTTCCAATGGGTGTACAGTGAAAACAGACCAAATTCAGGAAAATTCCTCTCCCAATCGAGATTACGAGAAAATTCCAGGATTAATATTTCTTCGGTATCCGATAGATATTTGTAAATGCCTCTCTAAATTCGTATGAATAATACTACAGGGAAGGTCATTGCAGGTTTATAACGCTACATAAGGGCAGAATTTATTATATTCCGGTAAATAAGAATATTATGTGTTTAATTTATACATTAAAGTATATATCAAACTGTTCTTTTATATCTGAAACATATTTTGAGTTCAGAACAAATAATATGTTATGCCTTTTGCGTATGAATATTCTCTGTATCTGGCTCTGTAACAGGGCAATTTTTCTTCAAAAGGCATTTTGATTCTATGAGCTCTAAATATATCTAGTCCCATTACAACCCCTCCCCCCGATTTAAAAAGTATAATTTAAATTTAAAACTAATTTTCATCAATAAGCATTATATCATTTATATCTGCCGTTCTCAAACTCTTTGTTCTTCTTTATAATAACACTTAAATTGATATAACCCTTCATCATAACTAGATGTCGAAAGTACCTCTAAAATACAATACATTAAAATGATGGGTTTTTCTTAAAAAAAATAATAATAATTTAAATATGTTACTCTTTTTCCTACGAGAGTGAATGTAATAGTATTTGTCGTTAAAAAAAATTTTAATACGAACATAGAGCTGTTAAATTATTCAAAAAATAGATGTGTGACGTATTTTCTTCATTTTTTTTTTTAACTCTATAGCCCTCTTAATCTCTTATTAAATAGTCAAAAAGTTCAAAACTCCAATTGACGATACATAAAAAGCAGGACAAAACTCTGTTTTAACTGCCAAAGAATATGTAAGGTCTCTCTTGTATCTCTCGTAATTCAGTTAATCCTAGCTTATATTCCAATAATAAATTCTTTGCTTCCATTTCACTCAATCCGATTCTAGTACTTCTCGATTATAGCAGATTAACTTCCATCATAAATGATTCATTGCGATGATTCTGTTTAATCTATAAATATCTACCAGCTTGTCATTATTAAATTATGTTATTTATCCATTATGTTGAATCTATTTCACTTTTATATCACTAAGCCTAAGTTACAAGTTCACTTTAAATGGGAAAAATCTTAGTCTCGAAACCAGCTAATTTAACTTGACCTTCTCAAAGTTTTCAAATTTTTTTAGAATCACAGACATAAAATGTAGATATTGATTTAGATTTCTGAAGAAAGTATGTTTGATATTAGAAAAATATCACATAAAATTATTTGAAAAAAAAATTACTAACTCACTCTGTCGTTCCCTTCCAAAAATTTTTATATCAAACATCATGTTTTTCTTTTACGTCAGATTTTATAAACTTTGAAAAGATAAATAAGTTAGTAGTTACTTTTGTTACTCTAAAAAAAAATTATGTAACAATGTACGGTTATGTAAAATTAAAAATAATGTTGGTAATATTTTATTGTAATGTAAATACGAGTAGTTTCTTTAATCTAAATTACTCTTTCGATTCATCAATGACTTATAAATATTTAATGTATTGTCTATTAGGGAATATTTTGTAGCTTTTTAATATTTTCTGTTATTTTGTTTAGTGCAACAGCGGAAGTCTAGACGTCATGGTCGCGAGCAGATGGACTTTGCAATTTCGCATTCTAGTTGTGAAGTTCGAGTTTTTATTTATCCTAAGGTTCTCGTCTACCAGCCTTTTCGATTCCGCGGACGTAATGTTAATTTTATGGAATTTCTACTACCGTTCTAAAATCTTTACTATTTGATCTATTTGAATGCAATAAAGTGAATCCGAAAGAGCAAAAAGTGATGAAGGATTCTGCAAATTTACTTTTTTCCTTCTATTCTTAAAAATAATTAAAAATATTTTTTTAAAGACCAAAAAACTCACCAACGAATCATTAAAATAGGAGTAAAATTATTTTAAAAAATCGGAGGGAAAAAGTCATTCCACAGAAGCAATCATTATTTTTTGCTTTTTCGAATGGACTTTATTGCTTTGCATGTTAACTGCTTATACATGTTTTGAATTAAAATTACTAAGTGTAATTTGTATTTCAGTAAATTTATGCTCTTTTTAATATAATATTTTGCATTCTTTTTTTAAATTATAATAATATTTTTCTTTTATTGCATGGCTATTTTGATAATTTACTGAATTTTTCATTATATTCAGTCCCATATTTGTAAGTTTTTAATTTCAATAGTTTTTTTTAAATTTGTTTTTTGAGGTTTAAATCTGTATTTTATTATAAATTTTTGCATGGTGTTAAAAATATGTCTAATTAATATTAATAATTATTTACATTCTTACATGTATGTATATAATTATATTTAGAGAGTTTTTTTTTGCAAGCTTTTTCTGAAAATTAAATTTATATACAGTTTTTCATTTGTTTGTTTTTTTATTGTGAAAAAAGAGATAAATATCATAATAAGATAAAATATTCCTTGCTAAATATTTTGGAAGAGCTAGCTGATTTAATTATATTTACAATTACAGTGAGATATCGAGCCTGCTTAGTGATATTAAGGACGATTGCTCTCATCTTTCGCATATCAGAATAACATCCCCTTAACTTATGACCTATGCGACCCTTGTTATTATCCACCCTTAAGATCACAAAAATGAATACATAAAAATAGTAAATAAAGAAGTTGCATACAAGTAATAATTACATTACTTGATTTCAGGTTGTATATTTATTTACAGTTCTTACAATAGTATATATAATATGTATTTATCATATTATGTGCAACAATTTTATATAAACTATTTGGATATTTGTACTTTATGTAGAAATTTTATATCTCGTTTGAATTAAAACAGTGCTTAAAAATATAAATCTAACTTAAGACCAGTTAGTCGATGAGATTCTGTATTTGTTTATGTAATTTCAGGTATATGTCTATTTTTTAAATGGTACTCTAGTTTTTCGGCCCAGAATAAATATGCATTCCTTAATTTGAATTTAATATTGTAAAAAGATAAAATGCTTTCTAAACAGAAACGGAATTTATCTTTTCCAATCCACTGATTCTACTCGTGCTTTTCCCCCGTAATGAATTATATGGAAAAAAAAATGGAATAAAAAATGAGTAAAACAAACGCCAGCGTATCAGATTCAAAACTTTAAAGTTCGAGCTCTAAGAGATATTTTTTCTCTATCGAAACGTACCGAGTTTTGCTGTAAAATGTATTCACTGCACTGCGTATATGTTGTTTCTTTTCTTTGCTTCTATCTTTCTGCTTTTTCAAAATCTTGAAACATGGAAGTCAAAATATTTATTCATGAGTTTGCTTCTTGAAGGGAACTGAAGTATGCAAGGATGTTTTTTTTCCAAATATGAAGTTAAAGTTCTAGTTTGCTTCCAGGAATGAGCTACATTTTCGGATGCACATTTTTCGCCAACCTTCTGCTGCCAAAAAGGAATTATTTCTATTTGATGTATCCACCGAAAAGACATTCATAGAAAATTTGTGTCTTGCAAATAGTTAAAAAGAAACATGTTTACTGTAATTTATGGTTTAACAAATACATATTTGCCATAATTTATGGTTCAAAAGTTACATGTGTTATTGTAACTTGTGATATAAATGGTACATATTTGCTGTAACGGAATTATACATTTACAGTTATTTTACGTGCGTATAGTCAATTCTTAAAGTAAAATATTTGCTAAATTTTTAATATGTTTTATACGTTGAGTGAGAAAATATTTTATCGTTTGTATGTTAATTATTCAGAAAATATTTTATAAAAGATGTGGGAATTTTTTACCTTTTGTATCGATCAAACTTTGCGAGAGAAACTCTTTTAATTGCTTTAGCATGTGTAGAAAATTTGTGACTGAGATATGATTAGAATAGAAAAGAAATGATTAAATGTTTTTAACTTCGTACTAAGTCCGTTACCAACACGAAGGCTATTGGTGGCTGACGTAGGAATTTTGAATATCATTCAAGTGGCGAGGACGACGCCTGGCATCTCCCTCTCCAAACTCCCACATCACGCCAACGGGAGTGCTAGAGCATTGACATAATTAATGTGCATCAACCCATATATATACAGTGTGTTTTTAGTGGCATCAGGACTCAAACCGATGATTCAGCGAAATGATGTCGGCCAAAATACAAATTCACTGTTACTTATGGCTTAAAAATAGATGTTTAATGTAATTTATGTCTTTAAATATTATAATTACTGTAATTTATGAGTTACAAATACATATGTTCTGCATTCATGCAGAATAGAAATGAAGAGCTATATTACATTCATATAGTAAATATGTAAAATGTTAAAATTTTTAAAATTGCACTTCGTTTAATATATTAAATTTAAATAAACAGTAAATTTTTTACTGTTTGTGTATCAGTTATTTGGTTGAATAATCAGTTGGTTGGTTGGCTACCGAAAACAAAATGTCACCAAAAAACACGATTGATGCTCTAAATCAGGAACTCTCATAATTAATGCTACCCTACAATTTTTTTTTCCGTATGAAAAACGCGTTTTTGGAATGATTTGGTGCCTCTATGTTTTCCTTCACCAAGAATTAGGCTAAAGTAAGATATTTCTAATTATGCTTAAAATACTTTTTTAAAAGCTGTGAAATTTTTTTAACCTTTTGTATGAATTCAAATTCTGCTGCAGCTTTTAATAATTAAACTTCTTTTAATTCTTTCGATTTTGATAGAAAATTTGTGTTTTTCAGATGGTTTAATAGATACATAATTATTGTAATTTATGGTTTAAAAGATAAATATTCAATATAATTTATGACTTAAAAGGTACAAATCTAAAGTTATTTATTATTTAAATGTAAAAGATATACACATATTTAACGTTATTTATTATTTAAATTTAAGAGATACGTATTTATTATATGGATGCAGATTTGAAAAGAAGAATTATTTTTTGTACATATTGTCTCAAAAATCTTTTTCCGTGTAGGTGTACAAGTGAACTCAGTCTAACAAAGAAGATAATGGCAAATGACGTTTTATTAACAAATATTCAGAACAAGACGAACGCAGGAAATAAAACTTTGATATGTTAACAGCACAATCAGCACACTCAGGAACAAAGATAGCGCTTGCACAGATCAGCAATATAGATACAAAGAAGCAGTCACAGTACCATCAATAGCGCTCAGCTCACCAGTTTACTAGTTCGTGCTACAGACAAATCTCCATTGTAATACTTTGCACGGATTCCGACAACTTCCGGTTCTCCCGATAGATTCCCCGGCAGATACAGTTTACTTCTCAGCAGATTCATCTCGACATATTCCAACAACTTCCCACTTTCCAATTCTGAACCGAATCCCTTCAAGCTTCACACTTCTTTGTATTTGCAACTTTCTTACCAGAGGCGATGTCCCAGGAAAAATTCAGGAAAAGTCCGTAACTTTCGCCCTAATCGAGATTATGGAAAAATTCCAGCATTCCTGAAAAAATTTCACCTTGTCGCCAAAATTGCCAAGTTTCTCTCAAAAACGCCAAAATGGTCACTATATCCATTGCCGAAGTTGGGAAGAGATGAGTTGGGGGGTGGGGCAGGTCATTGGTTAAGCTTTCCTTGGTGATCAACGAAATATCTGTAAATATCTCTTCTCCTTTAAAGGAGTAATGCTGAAAGGGAAGCGTCATCGAAGGTTCGTAACAGTATAGTTAATGCATAAAATGAAATAACCATAAAATTTAAAAATGTGTTATACTCTAAAATTAAGTATTCAGTAAATATTTTACTGCTTGTACGAGCTTGGAAAAGTGTATACAGCTAAAAAGTAAATTGTTCAAAAAGGAAAAAATTTACCTTTGTTTGAAAAATTTGTTTTTCTTTCTTTTTCTAAGGACTTTTGAATGATACTTGTATATTAGATGTGTAGTGTATTAGAGTGTCCTCATATATTAGATAATAGGAGCTGATCACAGAGATCGCATGAAGAGATCTGATGAGTTTCCATATAAAGAGGAGTTAGATTATTTGCAAAATTTATAATACATACGACATTAGAACCAGAAATTTAATGGATCTGTGGATACCTGGTATTAGACTTGAACTGTTCAGTGTATATGAACTGTTCCCGACTCGGATCTATTTTTGCGGTGGTTTAGATCAAACAGAATTTTTAGTTAATCTTTGATCGAGGATGCATGTTAGTTTCCATTCCATATTCGTATAATATAAACATGTATCTTTATCTATTCGTAGAGAAGTATAAAAATAGTTTAAATACTTGCCCGACTATTCATTTTTGAGTGACTATTTCGTTAATTGTATCGGATCAAATCCTAGGTAACGAAGCGGGGATGTCACAACTTGTTCTTGATACGGAGGTAGGTAATCGATACGTTCTACAAAAGCAGCATTCTAGTTAAGTTCGTATTCAGATAGTAAAAAAAATTAATCATTAACATAATTTAAATATTTCATTCTTATCTCGTTTTATTGTCTTCTATCTATTATATATATATTTTTTCATTTATTCTGTTAATTGTTAGGGATGTGAGTGATGCTGAAATTTAATGGTGCTACAGCCAGGTATGACTAAGCTTCCCCATAGAAGGTGTTACTGTGATCTAGACGATTGAGAAAATTGGGAAAAAAGGTAACGTGGTTGACAAGAAGAAGGATGGAAAATAGATAGGGATCTCTCAGGTATTCCGGGATCGTATCACCCGTGATTATCAAAGGCAGTAAACCCAATGGAAAAGAAAAGATCACTAGTGTGCCTCTGGTGAGTGATGTCTGTACTTTCCTGGAGAAGGTAAACCCCTGAGGGCTAAATGTCAGTGATATTATAACATATTAAAAACAACTCGAGTATTCTCGAATTGAATTATTTCTATCACCTAGTATATACAGATACGTTCAGGTATCTGTTCATTACATTATCTCTTATAAATAATTCAAATACATGCATATTACGTATTTCCTTTGACATGTATAGTGAGAAAAAAAACTATTTATATTACAGAATAAGGGATGCGATATTGAACACGTATATTTTATTTCTGGAATGAAATTATAAACATATTTCGAACCAGAAATACACTAAATACACTTCGAAACATTAGAAATAGAGCACACCAAAAAGAGAATGAGATACAATCGCGAAAATTTGCAAAGTAGTTGAACGATATCCTTCACAAAAATGGTCAAAATTTAAGCCAATACGCATGACCACACACCCTGCAATGGCGCTGTAATCAGGAACTGAGTCCAATATGAACCGGAATATCGTAGAAGACTCATAAATGTAACATTCACATTCCAACTTAGGACTTTAGTAAGTGAAGAACGCCAGGTAGACGTGTGAGAAGACATTTCGCACAGTTAAGTGATTTTGAAAGGGGCTTAATCATAGCATGAAGATCGCAGGCTGGTCAACGACCGTCGGGTTGATCGTTCAGAGTGTGCCGTCAGAAGGAGCTGTGGACACGAGATGGAACGTTTCACGACTTAATCAGATATAGGGCTGCCATTGTTCCATAAACCTTTTCAGAAAGAAGCCTTATGGAAGCAAATCTGCATATCAAGTGCCCTTTTCGTGTACCACCTTTAACACCGAAATATCTGCGACTCCGTCTGCAGAGCGAATCTATAGAAATCTGTCACCACGTTTTGCCAGAGGCATTCCACAGTTTGGCTAACGTTATGTTTAGTGATGAATCCTGTCTCGTTTTGGGAACAGATGATAACCTCGTACGAGTGTGGATGCGCCTTGGTGAACGGTAAAACTTTACCACCGCTGTTGCATAACTCACTGCCCGCAGAGAAGCATAATGGTATGGAAAGCCAAAGACTATGATAGCCGGTCCACTCTGATAGTTGTACGTGAAACTTAAACAGGTCAGTTTAATGACCCCGCATGGGACCTTTTCTAAAGTCTTCCAGGGGCAGTTTTCCTCTAAGATAATGCTCGCTCACATACAGTTCGAGTAACTCAAGACTCTACGTCATGTTCAAGCTCTTCCATAACCAATTTGCTTCCTGGACTTGCACCCTATACAGCATTTGTAGGACTAGTTGCAACACCGGATGTCGCCGTGTCACTCACTCTATATATGATTTAGAGGTGTCTGTTCAAGATTTGAAGGGCTCATCTGCTTCAGGATAACATCCGACGTCTAATCAAACTCAATGCTGGATCATGTTTCGGCATGTATTGCAGCAGAAGGTGGTCCGATGTGCTATTGAAGTTGCACAGTATTTGTCTAATTGAACACACTATATTTGTTTAATTGTCTTGATTTTGAAATCAAGTGAATCTCTCATTTGTTTCATTTCAGGGATTAAATTTTATTTCATGCCTAAACTACCTTCTTGGTGAAATATTTTCAGTGTTTGTGTGTAGAATTGATTCAGATAAAATAGCCTCGTATTGCTTCTCAGTGCGACGTTAATAAACAATCATACTACATCAGACGCAAATTAAATGAGAGATAAAACAAGATATACGATAAAGAAGTCGGAACATACTATAAACATTGAAGTAGTATTTTCATGAAAAAGAGAATATTCATTTTATGTCCTACTCTTTGAGTGAAAACATCCTTAATGGAAAGGTTTTCAGTCTTTTCCTTTTCTTTGTCTACTTGCTCGCTCCATGGGCCAGGAAGATAAAGGGAATAAATATTTTCTTACATGGACTCTCTTTCATTCCTTTGTGTATATTTGTAGTATTCACTCATATACTCGTAAGTAAAAAAATTATAAAGAAAATCAATTGGTTATATTAGAAAGTAATTCCTGTAACAAAAATATGTTACAGTGATATATATTTTTATCTTATAGAATGTATATCATAAATAATTATGAACATATATTTCGACAATGTAAATACATCTCTCTAATTTCTACGTATGAATTTGTTTCGCTAATATACATGGTGTAGAAACATACATTATTTGTTAATTGGTTAATATGATAGCAGACATAATATAATGTAATAAATATACAAGGATAATACATTTATAATCGATACTATACTGAATACATGGATCCTTATGTATATTAATACGAGGCTGGTTCAAAAAGTACTTGTATTTGAAGACAGATTGCATCCTTAAAGTAGATTGGGTTTCCATTGGTTTCTGTCATCTGTTAAACGGAGCCGAAACAAATGTGACATTGATTCATAAGTTTGGGTTTCGTAGTCATTTTCTGCCCAATTAAAATTTGATTGCAGCTGCGTCGAATTGTCTACGTCATTTTGCGTCGAATTGTCACCGTCAATGAAACCTGGATTCATCATTATGTATTGGAAACCAAGCAACAATCACCATAATTGGTTGCTTCAGGTGAATCTTTTCTAAAGAAGGCTAGGATAATCTCATCGGCCGGAATAGTTATGACGAAGAATTTTTGAAGTGCGAAAGGTGTCATGATCACAAATATAGGTAAATGAAACTTAGACAGCTGTCCAGTGAGTTATGATGATTATCAAAAACAAACCATTTTCAATGCAACGAGCGCCATCTCTTGGATTTTCAAAGGACTTATTGAATGACGCTCGTACATAAAGATTGATGTTTATTAAAAAATAATATATTGTAAAATCTTGAGATTTTATAGTTATCACGAAGGGAATAAATAATTTTAAATACATATTTCTTACTTTTTAAATAAGAAATTAGTGGGAGTGGATGCCTTCGAATCGTATCGTTCTATAACGGAACGGAATTAATACTTTAAGCTAACATTCATTCTGGTATTACGCTTTTAATAATGAATATTTACTTATTCTACTATCACTATTGATATCAATTTTATATTTATAATATATTCATTTATATATAATTGAATGAGTATAAGAGAATATATTTGATTCATATAAATAACTAAGCCATTGATAATTTTCCCAAATGTTTTTACACCGAGGCTGAAATAGGTGGTATTTGTAAATTATGAAATTAAATTATTCTTCCAACTTTTTCATACTATGTGGATCGAAAAATATTTTAATAATAAAATGTGTCTTCTCTCCTTCGTATTGGATTGCTAATTTAAACTTCAGAAAAGAAATTTGCATTAAAAAATTTCAGTTTAAATAATCATCATGTTAATGCTGTAATTCAGCTTTCTTGCTGAGCAACTTCAATTTTTTTAAAGTTATTAGAATCTTTAAAGCAAGATTATTACTCATAAGTTTTCATTTATATCATTATCAGGGTATTATATTGACTAGGATGCATGCGTTATTTGAAATAACACGGAAACTAACAACTTAAAAAAGAATTATTTAAAATGCCTGTAATGCATCTGTCTTCAAGCAATTTTTAGATTATGACTTTTAAGCAATCGAAAACAATTTTAACATTTTTCTAGTATTAAATAATAGACAAACAGTACGAATGAAAATGTATTCAAATTTATCCTCTGGAATTTACTCTTATTGATAAATTTTATTTAATTGAAGCATTATTTCATTTGAATTTTTTTCCAATTAAAATTCAAAAAGGTCATATTCTCTAGATTTGAGATATCAAATTCTCAAATTAAATTTATTCTCAATGTGGTTTATAAACTTCCTGTTAAATTTATCAAGCTTTACTAGCCGTGAAAAAAATCATACGGTAAACATACAGTAAAACACTACTGTCAAAGCTTATGAACGAACATTTCATATGGACATATTTGGGCACGTTATTTATAGGAGGAAACTTTGTTTATTTTTCAGTTAAAGGGGCCTCTTTTGGTAGCAAAATGTTAAATGAAAACTGTATAAGTTAAAATTTTCAAAAAAATATATAAAATACAAGCAGCTGCGCGAAAAAGTGCATTCCTTTTTCAAAGACGTTCCAAATGAAAACCAAAATGTAGATCAAAAATAGTATTTGAAAGATTAAATTATTCATAAATTCGTTTTCTTTAAAATATGATTTAATTAAAAAATTATGCAATTAGATTATCTAATTAAAAAAAAGTACTCTCTGAGCAAAAGTACAGAAATGTTACTCTTTGAGTAACTTTAATGCACTAAAATTACTTACGTTTTGCAACTCTTATAACGTTTTATTTGTTTTAAGAAAAGTATTCTTTTTCTCAGTTTTTATTTTTTACTTATGAATTTGTTGTTAAGTTCTTTTCTTTCATTATTTAAAGTAATACCTAATACCATTGCATTTTTATTATGCTTGTTATTTTATAAGCAAACGCAACATTTTCTTATAACAACTTATGTAAAATTTCTATGTCTGTCTATCAAATAAAACAAATAAAGTTCTTCCATTGCCAATAATTTTCTTCTTAAAAAAATGAGAAAATTAGTTTGGGCTCTTTGAATAGGCTGAAAAGTAATATTAATCAAGGACGCTCAAAGTTAATTGTACATTCCTGACATTCGAAATACATTAGTTTTCAAGTTTAAAATTTTAAAAATAATAGCTAAAAAATAAAATTTGTATGACAATTTGATATAGTTTGATTTTCTCGCAATTTTTAATTTTAGAAAACTTCTCAGGTGTTATTTTTCTGGTAGAGTTCTCAAGAGATTCCAGATATTTCCGAATTTTTAGAATAAGTTTCATATTTTACCAAAAGAAACCGAATACCTTCAGAGCCTTTGGAAGCTCATAGTATTTGCCTTTAAAAATTTCACATCTTTAAATAAAAATACTGGTGTGTATATGTGTATTTTTAAAACCAGTGAAATATAAATTGTTTTAAATATTACAAATATGTCGTCTTCTGAATTATTTAAATTGATTACATTAATTTTTTAAGAGTATTCGCATATATAAATATTATGAATACTGCAAACGTTATTTAAAAAGTTTGCTACATAAGAAACTTGCAGAAACATTTATATAGTGTTAATATATTTTACTCATTATTTTTCAAGTCATTAAGTTAAATTTAATCCTACAAAATTATAAAATAAAATTTTAAAAAGGTTTGTACCTAATTCATCCATAATAATCGTTGCATTAATTAAATTAAAATTTGAATTTAATTAATTAAATTAAAATTTGACATTCACCTAAATACTTTTTGATTACTTTTCTAATTCTCCGTAGTTTTTAATTATTCATTTATATTTGCCACATTCGAACAATTTAGTTGACTATTGACAACAGACGTAGAATTTCTATCCATAGTCAGATGACAAGGAAGACTTCTTAAATAGTATATTTTACAAAAATTTCTGGGTGTTTGGGAGTGAAATGAGTCTAACACGGAGGATAATAACAAAGGACGCTTTATTAGAAATCTTCTGGGCAGCACATAGGTAATAGAGCTTGGACAATAACAGCACAAACAGATACACATCACTTGTACAGATTAGTAAAACAGATACAGGAACAAAATAGCACTTTTAAAGACAGTCACGGTTATATCAGCAACATTCTGCTCTCTAGATCATTAGTTCTCACAACGGACAACCTCCGAAGTCATACTCTGCAGTTCCAGGGTCCGACGATTTCCGGCAGATACAATCTGCTTCTCCGCAAATTCACCCGGCATGCTCCACTTCAAGTATCGACAGCTTCCAGTAGGTTTCCCGATCGATCTCCGCAACAGAATCTCAAAAGACAGACCCGCTCTCTCCCAGACTCTCGGCGTATTTACACCTGTTCCAACCAAGTATGACGTCCCTTAGGAAAGTTCAGGAAAAGCCTTTAACTTTCTTCCACGTGAAGATATCGACTCGATTCGAACACCTCCAGGAACTATGTACTTGTGATCAAAGTTGCCAAGTTTCTCGCCAAACCACCGAAATGATCGCCAAATCCATCGCCAAGATTAAGGGGTCATTGTGTAAATTCTTGTTGGCTGACTGGTGACATCTCTGAAATGTGTCTTTTCCTTCGGAAGAGAATCGTTGCATGGAAGCGCCATCTCGGGTTCGGAACATTATCCATCTCCAAACTTCCACTCTATGCCACTCTGGAACTTCAAGGTCAAATTTGGTTAATAATGCTTGGTAAAATGACTCATTGATTACGAAATGCAACCTCCGTGGCCTTACTTACATATGAAGGACGCGATTATCCACGTTGTGTAGACATATTCATTTGTTAAAAGAAACCGACCATTCCTAAGATATATTTCTAAGAAATTATTATTTTTAAATGATTGATCCTACATGTACTGATTTTCACTCTCTTAAAGATCTTTAAGTAAAATAACAATATTTATGTAATGAACTAACAAACTTGCGGGTTGAAATCTTGTACAATTAAATTGGGGATTTTTATCGCAAATAATATATTAATTAATTTAATTAAAATTCGAGTAGTAATTAGCCTGTAAATAATAATGTAGCTTTCAAGTATTTCTAATTATTTCTTAAAAAAAATTGTAAACTGTCCACAAGCTATCAACAATTTGTATTTATTTGGAAATATTGTAAGTATTTGAATTATTATTAAAAATTCTTCCAATTATTATTTCATATATATATAATTACTACCCTTAAGATTCCATTATATTTTTCATCCTCCTTATTTAATATTAAATATCCGTTATTATTAACCGTAGATGAGTACTTTTTAAAATAATTTCCTAGATATATCCTTCATGAAAATACCATTTCCGTTGAAGTTTTGTTGGTGAAATCAATATGGTATAGAAGAAACAGAACATGCAAAAATACACTATAATAAATGCACATTTGTATGTATAGATAATTTACTCAAAGGCAAATAGTTAAAAATTATTAAAAAAATTTCTGTAGAATCTTATTTTTTTTATAATCATAATACAAACAAGTGTTTTAAATTTTTTGAGTTGAATAGTTACTTGGTTGCTGTCTTGCAGTTTGTGCTCGATACTTATTTTCTTTTTTAAACTTAACGCTCCCGTCTGCCAGCCATTTTGATTTTGTGAACGTAATGTTAATCCTATGGAAATTCTACATTTCACTCTCACATCTTCACTATTTGACCTATTTAAATGCAATAAAGTGCATCTGAAAGACGGAAAAAATAATAAAGGCTTCTGCGGAGTTAACTTTTTCCTCCAATTTTTAAGAATATTTTAAAATATTTGTAAAGACCGAAAAACTCACAAGCGAATCATTAAAATGGAGGTAAAAATATTTTTAAGAATCGAAGGGGAAAAATTAATTCCGTAGAAACCTTCATTTTTTGCTCTTTCAGATGTTTTTCATTGCATTCAAATGGATAAAATAGTAAAGATATGAAAACGAAAGTCGAAATTCTATAGGATTAACATGACGTCCATGAAATCAAAATGGCCGGTAGACGGGAGCCTTAAATATAATTTAAAAGGACTTTTCAAAATTAACTAAGCTTCATAAGTAAAAACAATATTCTAAGTATGTTACTTGTACTTATAATAATTTCAAACAAAACCGAAAACTTTAGGAAGGGTGTAATTATATTAAAAAAATAATAATATTACATTTACTATTCGATTTATTATTATTAAATAAAAATGAACATTTCCAGGAACGATTCCCAGTAATAACACCGTTATTTTGGTTCAAAATTTGTTTAAAAAACCAAATAGCCAATTTTTAGCAGAGAATTTCATAAATTTGCGTAGATACGAATGTAGGAAATATTCTATTTTTCATTCTGAATTATATATAATTATTTTCCAACGAAATCAAAGACAAAACAATTTACAATTTTCTTTTCTCAAAAAAGTACATCTTTTATCACCTTATTCTTCTTATTTCCCCCCCCCTCTCTAAATGGAGGAGGGGGAATTACGTATATTAAAAAAATAATAATTCGAAAAAGTTGCATCTATACAAAAGAATAGTTTTCTATAGCTAGTACCATTACCAAAGACTTTTAACAAAAGAGCACGAAAATATACAAGCATCCTCCGAATAGTATGGTAAGGGGGTGGAGGTGGGGAGGTGGTTTTTCCCGGAGATATATTGAATATAGAAAAATATCCCCCTCACATTCCATATATCGGGAACACAGAAAGAGAAGAACCGAGAAAAGAATAAAAAACGAAAAAGATTCCCATTTTTCGTCGCTAAAGATAAATTTCTGTGAATCTATCGGGGGAAAAAGTAGGGGTAGGGATGGCATGGTAAAATGTAAATAAATAAATTTCGCGAACAACGTTCGGATTTTCGAGAAAAATTCGAGATACGAGGGAGGAAAAAAAATGCACATTATATGTATCTATTTGGAAGGATAGGAGGAAAAAATATTTAAAAACGAAAAATGACATTGAAATGGACTGAAAATTATTCGAAAATGCATTACCGAGCGATATTTTAGGGCCTTTTCCCTATTTTGGCGACTATTTGGCGATATGTTAAAAATATTTTTTTGATTTTTTTTATCGTTAGTAGTATTCGTTTAAAAATAAAATATGAACGTCGTATATCAAAAGAAAGTATTTCACTGGGTCTTTTATTGAATATTTTTCTTTCTTTTGGAGGCGGAATGTTTTTTTTTTTTTTTTTTTTTTTCCAAAGGGAGACGATGTTTCTTTACGCGATTTCACTATATTTTGTGTAACAGTGAACATAACCGGCTATAAGCGTTATGAAATGATGGGGGTTGTAGAGGAATCATCTTTTATCAGGGCTTCAATCTGTGGGAAAGGGTGGCGGAAAAATAGAATGCTGTTATTTATCTTTTCCCTTTTTTCTTTCCGGAAGTGTTTCCAAAGAGCTGTTTCCTTCGGAATTAAGTATTGTGTAAGTTTCGGAAAACTAGAAATTTCGAAAAATGAATGATATTGAAGTTGAAACTACTGACAAATAGATTTTAAGATGATGTACTGTAATATATATATTATTCATCAATTTTTATTTTATTACTACCTTCAAAATGTTGACTCTTTCCTGCAAAAGTTTTTTTTTTCTCAAAGAATATTCAGAAATGACTTCCACCAGGGCATTTTTGATTCCTTTTTTTTATAAATCAACCACTTTCATTTTGAAAGTTCGGTGATTAATTAAGACATAATTTGATCATTCGATTATATTTGATATTTTTTCATGATTTTGTCAGTTTTAAATACAGATGAACTGTGAAGTACAAAACCTCAATTAAAAATTCATTTTTAATCCGATGTATTTTATATTCTATTGATGCCAGGTTCGTTGAGATAAAAATTTATTGTATGATATTCATTAGTGTCAGCGCAATTAATAGATCTCTAAAATTAAAGATGGGTTAAAGTTAAGTATAAGATGCATGCCAAATTTGACGACTTTTTTGTTCGATGAAGATTTTATTCTGGTAAACCTTTTTTTTTTTGCTAATCATCACAATGTTAGATTTTATTTACTCATGAGATTGCTTCACTAACTATTTCATGAGTTGCAAAAAATAACCAAAATATCCTGTTAACATCCTATCTTGTCTTTATGAGAAAATGTATCATAACTAGAAAGTTTCTATACAAAATTGAGAATTATAATTTAGAAGAAATGTATCTTTTAATAAATATTTTTAAGATACTGATACAATGGAAAAGGCATTAATCGACGAGTTGTTGAAATAATATTATTACTTCTTATTGTGCAAATAAAGAAACGCACTTAGAAGTAATCATTTCGATAGAGAAAAATTTGATAAGTTATGTGTGTGTTCTTAAAATTTGTATTGAATGGTTTTGTGAGATATGAAGCAACAAAAGCTACCATTCCCAATGAGTTGAGAATATATTATCAGCACAGGAATTTTAATACATATAATGATCATGCAAAAATAAAATCCAAATAATAAATAGTAATTACATATTCTATAACAACATCTGTAATCTAGATTAATCAAAAAAAAAATGAAAGAAATGGGGGAAAAAAATTAAATTTTTCCATCAGAATTGTATTACCATTGTATTTTATTTTCATTACCACATATTATTTTTGTTTAGAAAATGAAAACTATGATATGTTTACAAATAAACACTCGTGAATAATATATTATAAACTGTGACAAAATTTGATTAAAAATTTCCATGAAATTGCATAATTTATTAAAATAAACTTTACATCTAAACAATAATCGATATTATTGAAATGTTTCTTTTTACTTGAAAATATAAACTGATCTTATATCTGTGAATTAATTCTGGAAGTTTCTCGATTTCTTTTAAAACGAAAATTGTGATTCCCTACAAATAAACATTAATTATTAATTTTATTATAAAAATGTGAAAAAAATTATCATGAAATTCTGCAAAACTGTATGAATTTATTTTAAAAAAAAGTCTACATTTAAATTGTAATTAATCTTATGTCTCTCTTTTCATAAAAATACAAGCTGGTGTTATTCTTATCTTATATCGATTATTTAATTCTCATCTTTTTTCAGTACCCCTTTCTTTTTGAAAAGCATTGTTTGGATGTACTTTTTTTTACCCTTGCTCTTTTGATTGGAACCCACCCGCGAACATAATCTTCTCGTATTCTTAAAAAAAATTGTTCCATCCAACTTGGTTTTTACAAGGCTCATCTTAGAAATAATCTTTTTTCAATGCAATTTAGTTCCACACATATACGCTTTATTACTCTAGTAATCTATGCATACACAGATTGATTATAATTACTATATTTCGATTCGTGAATTTCTCTTTTCTTCGACATTGAGAAAAGAAAATGATGGGTTGAAGATATTCATTTAAACGATTTTTTGAAGATATTCATTTAAAATAATATTTATAAATAATTTTGAAGAAAAATGCAAGTGTTTTAAAATTCTGTACCTTTTCCCTGGATAATCATACAACCTTAAATATATTTGATTTTTTTTTCGCTGCCCCTTTTGTAACTTTCGGCCAGGAATTCTGTTTTGTACTAATTGTATCAAAAAAAATTCTCTATATTCAGTATTGTGAAAAGAACTAATTTCCCTGTAGATATTTAGTTAGAATAATCTTTAAAAATAATATTTGAAAAACCACTAGTGCTACAAAAAATTGTATCTCGTTCCAACATAGTAATAAAACGGCCAGTCTCTTGTAAATTTGATAGATTTTTTTTTCGCTGCGCTGTTTGCAATTTTCGGGTATTAATTGTGTTTTGTACAAAATGTACAGCCGATACTATAAAAATATGTTTATTGATCTCTCTTACAGTTATTGTTAAGAGAGATAGTATTTAATATTTGTACATCATTTACTTGATTATAATTCGACTACAGTAGTAACTCAATTAAGTTTTAAACCCAACAACTTTTGTAATCTTTTATTAACTACTGGCGATGTCTAGAACAAAAGTAAAGCTTAGTTAGCTGCAACACATATTTATCTCTCATATTCAAATTCTATTTTGTAAATTGCATACATTAAAGTGTATTATCCTGAACACACGAGTGTATTTTACTAAATACAGCAAATAACATTATTGCATGGTTTAGCGTAGGCTAGAGCAACATTTATGCTTGTATTTTTATGGAATATTTATGTAATCCCTCAAAATATAATCATTCCGAAAAACAATATCATTCAGAACATTGTATAAATACTGGAAGGTCTAAAATATAAGCATTAAGCTCAAGTTGCATGTATTTTTTGCAACAGTATTAGCGGTACTTCAAGCGAGGCTTGAAAACTCACTAAATCACAATAGAAATTAAATGTCTATCAAACTAAGTGCCTCTGAAAGATTCTTTAGATATACTAGCCAGATGAAATTTCACATTTTGAATTATATAATAAAACATCTGCCAAACCTATATATGCCCAAATTAAAGAACGACGCTGGACATGGATTGGATATATACTCTGAATACCGTCAATTGTTAATACAAGAATTACGCTGACGTCAAGTATGCTACGTGGTTAGAGTCCCAGCGGTTAACCAACCGCTTTTACTCTGTCTAAAGTGACATGACGTGGAGCAGGACGAAAAATAGAAAATTGGAATGAGAATGAACGGAAGACCAAGGGTCGCATTAGACGCCGTATAGCTATAGAAAAAAATTCATTTGGATGACTGAGTTGAGGAAGTGCCGGGGGACAGTGTTACTTATTCTTTCGAACTTACTTGTTTGAAGGAGTAATATCGATTTATAATTGAAAAAAAAAAACAAAAAAAATCAAAAGTTCATTTAACAATAATATCATTTTGATATCCTTAAAATTACTTTAATTTAGAGTATTTAAAAAGTAAATAATGCTTTCTTTCAAAGAAATTCACTAAAACTATGGCTAATCTTATTGGTTTGCTGCAAGGAGATTCCTCGCAATGGTGCAATCTTGGTTAGGTTAGCAGGAAAGGTGTAACGTGTGTTAAGGTTGCACATGTCAATCATCATAGACAACTTTACGCATATGAACTTTTAAAATGTTGCATAAAATAACTTTTATTTATGCAACATTTTAGTTCAGTTTTTATAATATGAATAGTAATAAAAGATGCAAAAAAAATGAAGTACATTTTTTAAAAAGAATGCTGTTCATGAAAAACAACAAAACTCTCTAAAAGAGTACGGTTCGTCACCTTATCTTTACGGTTCAGAAATTCGCTTCGAAAGATACAATGTTCGACGTTTGAAAGTTTCAGTTTGTAACTATTTCCGTTCTAAATCAATAACCAGTTGAAACTTTAAACGAGTTCTGACACAAGCCATAAATAAAACAGTCGCCCTATGTTTAAACGACGTGTCATCACGGTCGAATTGTGAATAAGCTCTACTGTTCGCTTCTCCCCTCCATATGTATCCTATTTATGGATCATGCATATGGTCTTCTATCCATACCCTATTCCTTGGTCCACCCATTTCTCAATTTTTCTTCTTCCGCAGCTATTTATCAGAGCGGCAGGCGGACAGCTGAGGCTTGTAAAAGCGCGAACCATAAACACTTCTTGACCCTCAGCACGGCAAAATTGAGAAAACTCACCCACAATTTGGTTCATTTAACCCCGCGCAGTTCACCCCCCCCCCCTCCCATTCCTTGATGACCTTGAATTCTTTCTTTCCTCCCTCTCTTTTTTTCCCTTCTTTCCATCCTCCAGACCCGATCACTTCGACGGTTTTCTTCAAATTTTTCATGCTCGGTCATGTCCCCCCCCCCCCTTTTTTTTTCCAAAGAAGATGGAACGCAAAAGAAGGGAAAGGGAGGGGGGAGAGAAGAAAAAGAGGCACTTAGGAAACCTAGGTAGGCAAGAACAGACCACAGGATAAGGTTGTACAGGAAGTACACGCCAGTGCTCTTTTAACTGGTGTAAAAGCTAGGAGGGGATGCGTGGTTTAAAAAAAATGCTGATAAACTTGAAAGGCGAGATATATTATGTATTATACATAAGCGTTGATAAGTGGATTAAAGAAGGTCTTGGTGTTCCAAGACAATCCCGGAGGCTCTATCGGTAGAATTTCTGATCGCGTGAGGTTTGGTCCATTCGAGGGGTAACCGGTGTAAGTCAAATGGAACAAGCATGGGCGTCAGGGTTTCGTAATCATTGTAGGAGACTTGCACCACTAGACATATGATTGGTTTTAACTCGCCCAAGAGATATCCAACATCGTCCAGTGGATGATTTTAAGGATTTGCACCATTCTGCGTGAAGTTTTAGATCACGTGACAGTCGTTGAGTGTTGAATTTCACAAGAAAGCGACGGCGTTAGTGGTTAAAAAACTTTCGATTTCTGTATATGCTCCAATGAACCTGTTTTTCCGCGTCATGTTTCGAAAGTTATAAAGAAGGTAATACTTCTTTACAGATCAAGTTTCTGCTTCTAAGAGAGTATATATTAATAAAAAAAAACTTTAAAACTATTTCAAAGATTATCAAAAAGTTTTCTCGTGCTGGTATGTAAATCAGTTGTGCAATGACCCATTCAGACAAACAAATTTAAAATTATGAACTAAAAACTTAACTTTCTATTAATCTTACTGATATAAATATATATATTAAAAAATAACATTTTTAATATATTGACCAATAACAAAAATATAAGGTTCAGTTTATTTTAACTCTTACACATTTGTTATTTATTTTGTACACAATTCAGTTGCTTGTTTTTAAGATAAAAAAAAAATTTCACAAGTCCACTAAAGTGGTTTTCCCCTCCTATTTTAGAATAGAACTTTAATCCAACAAATAACATTAAGAAATCATTTCAGAACGTGTACAAAATTGCAAACTTGAGAGGATTAGGATTGGGTGAGTTGCTTAAGAAACAATTCTGGACGTTATAATCAAAAAAGAAAGAAACGCATACTTATAAACCAATTCCATTGAAAATTGATTATTATTTAAATATTACGATTTTAAAAAACACGACATAAAAAATAAGGTGAAAAATATTTATAAATGAAATCTCAATAAATATAATAACCCTTTTATTCAAGGTAGTGAAAATGTTTTATTTAAAAGCGCAGACCTGATTTTATTTCCAAAATCTCATTTATTCACTGGTCTTAATTAATTTCAGTTATTTTCACTGTCAATTACATCAGCCTTCCAATTTTAGACCACAAAAAAAATGTTAATTTCGTGATTTTAATTCTTTATTTCTTCTTACATAGATGTTTGTAAGTGTATTTCAACTTTAAGGGTCTCTCAAATAAACATAAGCATTTAACTTAATTTTCAGTTCTGTTTATTTCATTCTGGGTAGCTTCACGTCTTTAGTTTTGGAAAAGATATTTATGCAGCATCAGTTTTATAAAAGTCATACAATAAATTTACCATAATAAAGACAATTGTGGCATTAACATTAGGTTACCTGCTACTTATCCTTTCAACTGCACAATCATTATAATCATATAATTCATAATTAAATTAAATCGAATTTCTTTATTAATTTGAATTGTAAAACCTATTTGATAAGATGGAAAAAGAAGTAGATTGAAATCGATTTTGAGTATTTTTTTAAACATTTTTTATAATTTATTTCTTTTTATTTCACTTAATTTTTTTTTACTTTATTTTATCTACCAGATCACCAAAACCGATTTCTCTAATAATGTTTTACCTTTTTCTACCACCTGAATGTATCCCAATTTCTATCAAAGGGATTTCTTGGAAAATAAGTAAACAAAAAATAGGTTTAAAGCAACCCAGAACGTGCAACCAAACGTAATTTCTAGTGGAGCGCTCTGTGGACAAGAAAGCAACACTTCCGGCAAGTTAGCGAGCAACATTAACAATATACCGGAGCAGAACTCAACATTCCGGAATGCAAACCAACACCCAAAAAGGAAACATACAGAAAGAAAAGAAAATGCGATTCTCCTCTCTACCATTGAACCAATACAAAAGCTCCCGTCTTTAAAAATCTGATACCAGTACAACACCCTGTATGTTTCTCTACTATTTCGATGTGAATATAAGTAGAAAAAGAAGATAGACTAGGCATCCGCAAACAAGGTCTAGATTTATTTCTGCTAGGCGAGAGATGGATTCGAATGTTGAAACCGAAGCAACACCCTGAGTTATCTTCCCTTGAGATCTTTGTCTTTTTCCATCGGAGATTTTCAGAGATAAAAAGTCCAAAAAAAGATATTTTTGGTATTTTTTTTTCCCTCCCTTCTAGTCGGCACTGGAGTTTGGGTACGGTCCAGATACATTGGATTTGTTGTTGTGTGTTTAAAACTGATAAATCTCGAAAGTTTTTGTGTTGGGTAAAAATATCTTGTTCGGTATCATCAGTTACGTGCGAAAGACAGTTCCCTGATTCAGATGTCTTTCAGCAAATCCTTGATCTTAACAGTAGCGCATGATTTGTTACGATTGTATCCCCTTCCCTTCTAATCTTTCCCCTGTCTGCTATCTTTATGAAACTTGTCTTTTTTCTCAGGAAAGAATACATTCGATCTGCAATCTTAGGAATACGCTTTTAAATTAACGCGAAATATTTATTGTACATCATGATTACTATGAAAAATACAGGACAGATTAGCGAATTTATTGCAATTTTTACTCGTTCTAAGTCTTTACTAACGTTGATGGATTTGTAAACATAGAAGTTGTTGTCCTGTAATGAAAAACATAAACACATATTAACAATATTCGGTATAAAGATACCTCAAACGTAATCAACAACGTTCCTTACAAATAAAAACAATTAAAAGCACGAACAAATGACAGTATGATTTACAAATAAAAAGAATAAAAAGCATAAACAAATACTTTAAAAAGAAAAACATTAAAAAGCATAATAAACATTAAGCCTTAAATTAAACGTTAAATTAACAGTATGCCTTAAAAATGAAAACATTAAAAAGCAAAAACAATTAACAATTTAACTTACAAATAAAAACAGTAAGAAAATTCAAACATAATATTTGCAACTTCGTAATAATTGCAACTTAAATAAAACTAAAATCAGTCTTTACTCCTCTTTAAAAATTTCAAAAGCTAGATTTCTTCTTTCCTTTTTTATTTCTATCCGAGTCACTGTTACCCGTGTGGTGACCGGGAATGACAGAATAGCCCCACTGTAGCTCATGTATGTCGTAAGAGGCGACTCAAATGGGTACCCAGTGTCTGGGGGTATAGTCGGGCACCCTGCCTCTGGGGATTATATCTGGGGAACTCAGGAACTTGCCTTCTTCAGGTAAGTACGGGCATCATGACCCCGAGGTACCTTAGTGATCTTTTTCTTTCCCATGGGGTTTATTGTCTTTGGTAAACACGGGTGCTGCACTCCGGGATACCCTAAGCGATCTTTCTCTATTTTCGACCTTCCTTCTTGTCAACCACTTTTTATCTTTTTTTCAACTTCACGTCTATACCACAGTTTAATCTTGTTTGACGCAGCATAGCCATATCTGGGTCTTGCGCCAATAAACTTTACATTCACTCACTCACTCAATCCGAATCACTGTATATGGAAAACTCTTTAACGTTTCCCATAGATACTGCTTTACTAATTGAAATGTTGGTTTCATTTCCCCCGTAGCAAATCATAGTTGATACATGAAAATTCTATATTAACATGATATTCAATTAATTTATAAATGCTGTAATGCATAACAATAAAGATAAAATTCCAAACAATTTATCTGTTTTTATTAAAGATCCATGCAAGTTAAATATCGAGCTAAATAAGGTGTGTGTGTGTGCACTTCATAAAAAAAAGTTTTTCCTAATTGGGGATCGGGAAGTTAACTTGCAAAAAACAAGATTCACTAGCAGCGAGAGTAAAAGTGAAAATGGGTTTTACTGCGAAACAAGTGGTGTTAAAAATAACAAAAATATTAAAAAGGAGAGCATTAATTAAATTTATCCTAATTTCCCTCTCCTGGTAAGCTCTATCTCTATCTCTAATTCTGACAAAGAGACTGAAATTTTAAAATAATGAAAATTAATTTATAGCATTTTAAATAAGTCCGAATTTTGATACGCGAAACAGAAGTTCCAGGTTGAAAATTATTTCTGTAAACATTAATTATGACTTGACTAATACAGGTGATTAATTTCAAATGCTTGCTTTAAATGCGTTTTTCAATAAATTTTATCTCAACAACAGTGTTGAGTCAACAGCTTCATGAGTTTACAGAATCCCCCCCCCCTTTTATTTTTTCATTTTCTTACAGTCTACCTTCTACAGGAAATTTTTGTTCTTCTAGGGCAGAATACCAATAATCTTTTTCTGAGTATTACGCACAATTAAAAGGTACGAGATATTTGATTTATATAGTGTTTTCAACCAGTAATATCAAACTGTTGCAAGTTTATTGCATTTTTATATAGTAATTTGCGTGCAAACAAAGCCCTTTTATAAAGTTTAATTAATAATTTTTTTCTTTAAGAAATTTATAATTTTTAATAACATGTAAGATGGTATTAGAAGTACTTATATCGTAGAAGCCTTCGATAAATCAGTAAAAAATATCTATTCTTTAAAATGCAAAGTTTATTCTTAATTTTAAGGTACTTGTATATAATTTAAATCATCAAAATTCTAATTTTTTTTTTTCTATTATGGCAAACGGGAGTAAATACTGGGATTAGGAAAAAATTTCTAAAATCATATTACTTTCTAAAAAGTGGGTGTCTAAAAGTGTTTTTATTCCTTATGCAAATATTGTTTTTAAATATAAATAAAAGAACAAATTTTAAATGTCTTTTTCTACGTAAAATGTATTTCTATCGGGAGAAGTTGAAAGGGATTCGGAGCTTCAAAGATATAGATTCAGTACCCCCTTTCTGCCCAGCTGAAGGGCATTTTATTGCATATTTTATGCTGACAATGTGATAAACATTTTAAATTCTTGAGATGCATAGATTTATTTTGAGAACGAAAGATTCTAAAAAATCTAAATTTAAATAGAAATAGATTCTTCTTTTTTTTATAATAGAAAATATGATTTATGTTATCGATAGAAATAGAAAGGAATATATATAACTGAGAGAAGAAAATCATAACTTTTAAATGATCTAATCAATAAAAATATTTTGAAATTTTATAAACATAAAAGAAAATCAGGAATATATATATGCATACATTATCAACTGATCACAATATGTTAAATATATCATCAGTCATATACAAAGCAGTTTATCATTTTAAAGTTTAAATTTTTAATTACTTATTTTTAGGCTGAAATTCTTAAGATGATACCCTAAAAATGAATCAATTACTAAATACATTTTTATTGCCATAATTTAATTGAATAGTTTTTCTGAATGTAATCACAGAATTTCATAATTCTAGCTGCATTTTTTAGCGAATTAATTCAATTTTTTTTAACACTGTGCTAAATTATTTTATTGACCTTCAAAATTCAAAATAGCCTTTTCTCAGCATTTTATTTATCTTGATGGTCATATATTTAAAATGCTGAAGTTTTTTTTTTTTTTTTTTTTTGTAATCAATATAACGCTTTGAAATTTTTCCTGGTTGATTTGTATGAATTGTTTAATAATTCAGCGCATAAAAAAAAAGGGTTTTAAATATGGTTTTTTAATAGGGTTTAGGGTAGATAAATAGGGCTTTATTTATTATTTATTGCAAAAAAAAGCACAAAATCAGATGTCTCTTTTAAATGTTGTTCGTTTTATCTGATAGGGGAAAAGAAAAGGTAAATATATAAATAACACTAGGACAAATAAAATCCATAAAATTATATAGGGCTTTTAATTGTTTTTCGTAGTATCTTATAGAAAATATTTGTTAAAGTTATAAACAACACTAGTACAGTCAAACCTGTGCATTAAATTGGGAAAAACAATTCAAAGAAATTGAGAAAAAAAAATTGCTTAAAAATATTAAAACTTGTTGAAGTAGTAGGAATTTTAGAAAAATGAAGAAATATTTAGATAAAAAAATTAAAATTTGAAATAATTTTCGCTTTAAAATGGAATTTTTTTTTGAGAAATACGTAATTTATGTGAGTTCAAATGTGGCAAACATTTACTTTTCACATAAATAAATAATTTTAAAAAATTGCTCGAGAGGTACCGAGTACCCATTAAAGAAATTTTTAAGAGATACAAACCTTCAATTTCGACTTCCAGTTTAATTAAATATAGATAAAATTTTAAACTGTATTTTACATCAATAATTTCTGAGAAATAGTTTAAATATTTGATCAGCCAGACGGCGCTCTCCAACAGAAAAACTGTTTAAAACACACATGTCTAAAAACTATAACCGTTTGAAGGTCACATAGCAAAAAAAAAATAAATAAATTCCTGGGCCACACATACAATATTTTTTCAAGAAATTGAAATAAAATTTAACGCTATGTATTTTTATTAAAATAAATTAACTTCTTTTTATTATAATTTTTTTAAATTTGAATTAGATATGTATAGGTACGTATTTATTTTAAATTTGTAGAAGTTTGGATTTCATAAAGATGGAAAAAATTCAAATTAATGAGATGGAGGAATTTGCTTTTGTTGATCAAGTAAATCGATATTGGGTTCAATAGACGAAGTTGTATTTCTTAATGCATTTCAAGATGTTTGTCAGTGATCTTTGTCCTATTCTTGTTTTTTTGTATGCTTCATTCTTGAAAATAATTGTTATTAAATATAGGTACTGCCAAAAGCTTAAGACATTAATAAAGCATGATTATGAAAATTAGGATATTTATCGCGGGGTAGGTAATCTTTATAAAATAGATAATCTTTATAAAACTCCAGTAAATAAACAATCCCAAATTTTTCTTTCAGTTGAATGTCACTTTGTAGTTCAAAGCATTCCTTTTGAAGATTTGAAGGTAATAGAAAATATGTTGAAATACTGTTCATTTTTTCGAAAATCTTGAAATATACTTTCAAACTCTTGCATTAAATCAAAAATTAATGCTGCATATTTTGTGCAATTCACATGTTTATGTGCACCCAAAGTACTGAAATGTGCCAAAATTTCAACTTTCTTTCAAACGCTGATATTGTTAGGAACATATTATTATTAAATAGATTTTTTCCTTGAAGTTTCAAATTTAAATCATTCAAATGTTCTGTTAAGTCTACTAAAAAAGTTAAATCTAGAATCCAATCTTCTTTTTCAAATTCATTCTCAGATTTCCCTGTTGTTTCCATAAATATTTTTATTTAAGTTCTCAAATGGTAAAATCTTTTGAGCATTTCCCCCTTACTGAACATCTTACTTCTGTATAATAAATAACATCTGCAAATTCAGTGCCCATTACCTCAAGAATCTCTTCAAATTGTCTATGATTAAGTCCTTTTGCTTTTATAAAGCTAAAGGTTTTTATAACAATACTTAATACACTTTCCATTTTTAAAATTTTTCCACATAAATTACCCTGATGTACAAAACAATGATATGCCATCAATATCGTCGAATGGATACACACATAATTCGAAACGTAATACTCATGGCATACTAAGATGTTTTTATTAAATTTTTATTTCAAAAAAAATGTCAACGAATCGATAATATATGAAAAATATTACAAATATGTATTTTTTTAATAAAAATGTATAAATTTAAATATTTTCATAATTTGCATTTGTGCCGCATCTTAAAGGCTTCTGGGTCGTACTTTAGACAAGCATGCTTTAAAAGCTAGTTCGAGCTTTGTTTTGAGGAAAAAATATCGAACTTGTACAAACCGTAACTTCTTTTTTTATTTTATTTTATTTTATAAAGCTTTAGCTTACATACATATGTGTAATGATTTAATTTTAATTCATATTAGTTTCTAATAATAATAATTTAAATTCCTACTTTTTCCCATTTTCTCATTTAAAAGTAAAGCGTTCATTCTTATTTCCTGATACCATTCCTTTTTAACTTAATTAATGCAATCACTCGTTCTTAAGAATTCGCTGAGAATGCAGTTCACATGGCTTCAGACCTGTTGGGAAGGTCCCCTTTTTGACTTTATGTCTGCACTTAAAATCCCTCGAAATCTCTCCATTCATCACACTTGATCTAGCATAAAAATCCCTACTATAAAACACCAAACAAGAGAAAATTCTCTCTCTTATGCCCTCTTCTGACTTTTGTACTCTCTCCGCTACAATAAAATAAATAATTAAACTTGAACTTGGCTTCGACTGTTTTGAAATTTAATAAATAGCAATTCATTATAATATATATATATATAATCAAACTAAATTTAATGAACGAATAAAAATGGCATCAGGATTCATGGCTGCAATGAGAGCATCATTTTCCAAATAAATCTGTTTATTCCTTTTAATGAGAGATAGGCAATTTGATGAGTTACGATGTACATATTTTAAAGAGATGAGCAGCGCAGGTTCGACCATCACGGCCGAAGCTAAAGAGCCAACAGAGAAACAATTTTACATTCATTTTGAATAGAACAGCAGGCAGTGTCGGCCTTCACTGTCGAAGCAAAAGAGATATATTATTCCTTACTTTCCTTTATATACAAGGGATTTTTCCCTTTTACACGTAACAGGTCACATGGTATATGTGTAGAGATTCTAAGGGATATACATGGCCTCCAACAATGTGGTAGGGAATATCCCTACAAGTCTTCAACCGTGAAAACTGTGTATTCTACCTATAGATATATATATATGATAGTGAAATATATTTGCCACAATGATTAACAGAAGGAAAAAAGTTTCTATGCATATATTTATCATCAGACGTTATTTATAATAGCTTTATTATTGTAAGAATTAAAACTCAAAGCCTGTATAAAATTGTTTACGTTTAATAATATTCTATCTATAACCAGGATCTCAGATGTTGGAATCATTATGGATTACACTAACTTCTCTAATACCTCATTAAAAGGAAATTGTTGTCGTAAGAGTTATATTCCGTATCTGAAGAAGTTTGAAAATAATTCTGAACGTTCCCATTAACTTTCGAATTTTACGTTGCTATCGCTTTACATTTAGATAATTGGTGAAATTAGAGTTTTGACGCTCCAAAATGTTTCGAACGCCTGAATTGCGGCTTTTAAGTCACATTTTTCAACGACAGGAAACAGCATATTAGTGTCGTGCTAATTAATTTCAAATATCAGCATTCTACTCGAAATCTTAAGTCTAACTGACATGACACTGAATAATTAAGCAGAACACATCGTAAGATTAGTGTTTCACTAGTCTTTGAGGGTTAAATTCCAGATAAATCACAAGAGGGAAAAGTTTGTCAATTGCTTTAAAGTGTTGCGAGGAAAATGAGTTTTAAGATTTAACTTGAAATCTTCTCGTATTAGAACTTAGTATTTGTATTTATTTGCGTGTGTGTGTGCATTGTGCATTTTGAGAAATTTCAAGTAGTAAGTTTACGCAAATGACATTACAGAAATCATTTCCTAATTTCTGTCTTTTTTACTGAATTTCATATCATTTTGAAAGCATGCGTAATTTATTTACAAATTACGCTTTTGACGTGTTCTGTTTCATTCTCAAACAGTGCTGTGGAGGTGCTCTGCAAAATTTAATTTTATGTTTCTAAGGCTTCTGTTACATATTTATGATTTGCGCTATCTTAACATTTTTTCTCATGTTATTATTTACTCCAAATAGATGTCAAAAACTACTCTAAATTAAGTACATAAACAGATAAAAGTGTTTGCGAACAACTTTTGTGCACAATTAATCCTTTATGTTAAGTAATAATAATTTAAATTTTTGTATGATATATATGATGATTGAATAAACATTTTTTTTGCTAAAATAACATTAAAATTCAACATTTTAATTCAATATTCATCTGATAAGAAAAACTGTTTTTTAAATTTATTTTTTAAAATTTTTTATTTCATTAGTTTATTATGTTATACAGTTTTCCAAATGTCATTTTTACCTTCGAAAGAAACTATTAATTTCTCGAACTTGATTCTTAAAAACAATTCGGTTTGATTCAAGCCTGTGAACAATACAGCTGTAGCATTTTTACCAGGAGAACAAGAAAGATATAAATTATATCGTAAATGAAATCGAAGCATTAAATCATTGGAATCCAGAAAATTAAAAGAAATGAAGAGTTGATGCATTTCATTTCATTTAAATGTTGATACAAAAAAAAATTCACTTTTTACCGAATAAATAATACCAAAAATTGTATGCAAAACAAAGTAAAAATTTGGTAATTTCAACGATTAGATTTAATATTGAAAAGTCAGAAATTTAAAGTTTTTTTTTTTTATCTAGGCATGCCAAAATGAAGCCATGTTAAAGGGAAAAAAAAAGAGCGTCTAGGCAAAAAATGATGGCTTTATTCTGGTTTGTTTAAAAACTATACATTGAATCCTAATGTCGGGTTTTTTTTATTATTATTTTGATCATATGTACGTTAAAATAATTCAACAATCGGTAGGTTGAAAAATAATTGCTTATATCAATAATGCCGTAAGCAAGAGAAAGTTCATAGTTGCAAACATCCCCCCCCCAAAAAAAAAAAAAAAAAAAAATTCTGCATAAGCCAAAACTAATATTTTAAAAACATACCCCTTTAAACTCAGGCGTAATAACGCGAGTAATACATTTTTTTTAATAAATAAATCTTTATAGAAACGAGCTCTTTGTTTATATGCTAAAAGGCTTACGTGTGACAAAGTAGAAAGCCTTTGAAAATGACCAGAGGCACGAGAAAATATTTAACTACTCTTTTATTGGTTATTCTTATGTAGATAATCAGGTAATCTTACAGTCCGTTAACATTCTTCTCAGCTAACATAAGAATTAACCACACCCAAAAAAAAACATTTCATTCATCCAATTTTTATAGTTCTCTTTTAATAATTTTAACGAGCAGCGAACGTGCAAGGGTGAAATTGTCATATAAATAACCTACGAACTATCTAAGTTGTTCTCTTATGAGTTATGGTCTCGGTCACACATTCATTTAGAATAAACAATAAACAGGAAGCGAACCGGGCAGCTGAAACATCAGATATCCAGCCGAAACATTGCTTTGAGGAAACGAGAGGTAGTGATGCCATCATCGCGTCACTAAATCATAAGAGGTAAAAGCAGCGTAATAAACAAAAGAAAAATTCTACTGGTTTTTATCAAGCATTGTCGGTAAGATAATTGCGGACATTAATTTATTTCTTATCATTGTACCATTTGG
Organism: Nephila pilipes; assembly: GCA_019974015.1. Lineage (NCBI taxonomy): Eukaryota > Metazoa > Arthropoda > Arachnida > Araneae > Nephilidae > Nephila > Nephila pilipes. The sequence goes on from BMAW01022739.1 coordinate 91,843, forward strand.
GTGGTGGATAACTTAGAAACGGTGGTGGGCCGATGTATATTAACAAGAAATAATGTTCTTTTTTTTCCATTTGAAGATTCTTTTGATTTTGGAGGAGTTATTAATTTTAGAACAAGTCTTTATCTCATATAGTTTTGGCTTGGTCCTCTTTACACGACCGCTAAATGGTTTCGTTTTGATTTATCGGCTACAACTTGTCTTACATGATATAAATCGCCTACGCAAGACGTTCGTACATAAATAAGGAACGCTTTATCATAATTCAACACCTTTTATTCGCCACTTTCAATTAATCGTCTGCTCAAGCACGAGTTGCCATTTTGGAGAAACATAATATTTCGTACCGTTTCTTTTAAAAGAAGTTTTAAACATAGCTTTAATTGCCCCGAATAATTAACACATTTTTTTTCCTTGGATTTCATTGTTAAACTGTCAGTTTGAAGTATCATTTAATTTTAATTTTATTGTGAAACAAAGACGCATTGTTTTCAAAAATAAAATGGATTTTATGAAGATTTCGTAAGTAAGGTATACTGCTTAAGAATATTAATTTTGAAGAATAAGAGGTTGATGATTTTTTTCAGTGATTGATCTGCATATATTCTGACGCATATTATGAAAATATGTTTGTACCTGTTACAAAGTAGTATGCTTATAGTATTACAATAGCTGTTTTACTTCATTGTTATCAACTAAAGAAAAATATTTGCGTAGGCAGTGTGAAAAATAATTATCTTCTACCTAAATCGTGAACAATTTGTTTGTGTGTGTGTGTGCATAAAAAAGTAAGGAGTGGACTTATTCTTAGCTACGCAGTAAATAATTTACATTTCTTTATTTTTAAACTAAGTAAAAAAAGGTACAAAATCGAACATCTTTAGTAAATAGCAAAGCATGGGAGCAATACGTTTTTTTTATTTGTGCTAATATTAACAAATAAATTAGTACTTAATAATATCGAGAAAAGGATCCACCTTAATGTCTCCACACACACACACACACACACACAAATGCCTAAATACATAAAAAAATTTCCTTCCATTAATATTCTTTTTCTTATTATTGTTAAAAAAAATTACACGTTTGACTACACAAAAAAAATCATAAATTCTTCATGAACTACCTAGAATGCAATTGTAATTAATTTCTCTACAGACATAGCATGCTAAAATCTCAAAACATTTTTCCCTTTCCAAAATTAAAATATATGTAATCTATTTTAATTAAGAACTGTTATTCGACAGTTTTCTATAATATTATCTTTCACATGAACGATTTGTAATATGTTCTTTGGTATCATGCTCAGCAAAGCCTAACATTGATTATACTGCATTTCTCGGTAAATTGTTAGAAATAATCTACGAGATTTTATGCTTTTGTGGAAAGGAATACATTAAAAAGTGAATAAAAAGTATACGAACATAATCAATCATGTCTTTCGTTTGTTTTTTATTAATTAAAACTTATTCAGCTGGAAACGAAATAAAGTCGGTATATTTCTAACGGATGACTGATTTTAATTGAAATTTGTCATAGAAACTATAGTTTTAAAACTTCTTCCATGTTTTGCAATTAATTTATATAAAGAATGTTCTGTCAAAAAGTCCTTTCATCTGCCATCGGTTATTCTTTTCTTTAATTTTTATCATTTTATTGGACTATTTTCAATTTAATCGTGAATGGCTGTGTATTAGATAAATTTTATTTTTAATGAAACTAGTTTTTTAAGTGAAATAATTCAAAAATAATTGTTAAATCTCGTATGAGATCAAACATTTTTGGAGAGCAAAAACTGTTAATGTAAGTTGTAATAGTGATTTGCAGAATTACTATATTTCATGAGATTGGTCTGATTTAATCTGTCATTTGTTTAGAATTTTCAAACTAGTAAAAATAGTGTTTGGATAACGTAAAAATTCTTCTTCTGGAGCTTTTTTTTCCTTCAATAATTGTTATTTTTGTTCGGCTAGAATAATTTAAGCCTAAAGCCTAATTCTAATATGAATAATTCAGCGAATCGCTTGGAATTTCCAAACCGATGAAAGAATTCTTTGAATTACATAAAATTTTTCCAATAATAATTCTTTTAAATACTTTTTGTTTTCATACAGTTTTAATAATTTTGAATCCGAAATCTAATTTTTTTGTCTATTTTATACAGTGAATTGTAGGTAATATTCGAAAGAAGATTTAAATTACTCAAACTTTAATGTTTCGAATAATTAAGATCAATAAGAAATATTCAGGAATCCAACGGGTATAAAATAGTTGTAAAGATTAATTGTTTGAATGAAAATTATTTAGATTCTTCATGTTATTTGCATTGAATATACGAATCCAAATAAATTCATTATAGCTCAAATCATATATGATGTAACAAAAGCAATTGATCCATTTCAAAAATAGAAATTTATTCCATTACAAATGTTTGCTTTAATCAGATCTATTTTCCTTTTTTAAGAAATAATTGAGATTTTTTTGCGAAATATCTCTCGATGATTTGATGTGATATTTCAACAATTACCTCACAGTCACACAAATATCGATGAAGTAATTTATTCAATAATTTACTTTACTGATTCATTTCATCGAGTAGTTTACATTATATAACATAACTATATGAAAACAAATTATATGATATGAACTTTATAATAATTATTGCACATAATTAAAAATCCTACAGGTTTATAATTAATTGTATTTATATGATCAAAAAATATCCATGTAAAACTTACTATCATTGATTTGCAAAATATGTTAATCCTGCAAAACAATCGTATGTAAAATAATTTTTGTTCTATGTAACAATTTACAAGCTGTAAAATCAGTTATTTAATCTAGATGGTACTGGTTGTCTCTTAATATTAAAACAAACGGAAACTCCAAAATCTTAAAATCCTGACATAATCTCGAATTTTTGATTTCATCACCCCAAATACTGGACTTTGAAATATTTTTATAGAATTTTGATATTTAACAAGGAATATGAACTGGTAGTGTCCAAATTCGATAAACATATGTTAAATGTTTATGACAGCTAGTATACGTTTGAATTATGAAACATAAGTCCTTTTGAAATTTTTGGTGGCATTATTGTAAAATGCTCATAATTTGGTTCTCCACTCTGTTTTTTCACACAAAAGGAAAATCTCTTAAATTCAGGAGGTAGCTATTAATCGAGATTAAACTTAGAAGTGATAGGTAATATACAAGATAAACAGAATTATTTGGTTGTCTAGGAATGTATAATCAAGAATAGGATTTCCGTATCAAATTTGAAATCTTTTTACCAAGAGGAAATATTTTTGCGATCCTTGATATAGGAAATAAGATATAATTAATTAAATAATGCATTTTTTAAAACTTAATAATATCGATAATTCACTTGAAAAGAATTCTTGCGCACATACATACTAAAAAATTTTTTGTATTCATTAAAGACAAAGTTCAATATTCATGATGATAAGTTGAGATAATTTCTTATTTTATCATAAATACTAAAATCTTAAATGTACGTGGTGTGGTTATTTAATAAGGAGATTGACGCTGCTACAGGATTAAAAAAAACGTGCACCAACCGCCAGTGACCGATAGCTGTTTATAGCGAAGCCTTCTCTTTCGAATGCAGTGCCTCTCGTTTCTGTATACCAATTCCCATACCAGTAGCCTTCGTTCGCATTAAAGTTATTTTTTTAGTTTCACCGGAAAAATGATAAGTGAGCAACGAATTGTTGTGAAATTTCACATTGAAAAACCGCTACTGAAACTTATAATTTATTGAAAGAAGTGTACGGCAATGAAGGTTTATTGCATGCACGTGTGTTTGAGTGGTGTAAGAATTTTCAATATGGTCGAGAAGACGATGAAGATGATCCACGCCTGGATCGCCATCCCACGTCTATAACGAATGACAATATTCGGAAAAATCGGTAATATGGTTCGATCTAACCATCGGTTAAGCATTCCGGCGATTGCTGAGATTTAACTGACAAAGAATCCGTTAAGCAAATTTAACATTACAATTTTAACAAGCATAATATGTAAGCCAAAATGGTGCCTATAATTCTCATATTTAAACAACAAGAAGCGCACAAAAATGTTTGGATTGATACTTTTGATGCCAATGAAAATGACCCCAAACTTATTGGAAAGTGCGACGAGTAGAGGCATTTACTTATGATCCTGAAACAGAACACCAATCCATGCACTGGAAGAGCCCATCTACACCGAGAGCCAAAAAAGCTCTATTGAGCAAATAAAAATTCAAAGCAATGATGATTTTTTTTTGTTTTTGTTTTTGAAATTAATGGGATTGTGTACCATCACTGGTGACCTGAAGGTCAAACTATTAATCAACATTACTACCTTCACGTTCTTGTTGAACTCTGTGAAAGAACAAAGAAAAAACGAGCCTGATTGTGGAAGCACATGCCAATCCGCATTGCCTGTCAAGAGGTTTCTAGCCAAGTACAGCATCCCAGTGCTAGACCATCATCCTTATTCGCCGGATTTTGAGCCATGCAACTTCTATCTGTTTCCTAAAGGTGAAATCTGCATTAAAATAAGCAAGTTTAGTTTAGTTTTTATTAACGTCGCACTAGATGGAACACGAGGGCTATTGGCGACGAACCTCGTAATTTTGAATCTCGGTCAAGTGACGAGGACGACACCTGAGCTGGCACCCCCCCCTCTCCTAACATCCACACCACGCCAACGGGAGGAATTTGGGCCCCGAACAGATTTAACGTGCATCAGCCCCGGCTACACGGCGGGTCTTTGGCGGCCAAGGATCGAACCCGCGACTGAGCGAGACCACGACCTTGACCACTAGGCTACCGCGGCCCTAAAATAAACAAGATCTGAGTCCATTAAAACTGTGAAAGAGAAATCGGCACACGTCCTGAAGGAGCTGTCAGAAGAAGACTTGCAGTACTGTTTTGAATAATGGAAGATACTCATGGAGAGTTGTAGGGATGAAGGAAGGGTGTACGTTGAAGGTGATAATAAGTAAGTAAGTGTAAAATCAAAATAAAATGTTTCACAGCGCTGATCTCGTTATTTAATAGCCACACTTCGTTTAATTTTTTTCTGCATGCCTCAGAGCCTCTCCAAGCTACGGTAACCCAGTAGTGAGAGAAGTGGTCGCGAGCTAGCGAAGTGTTTCCCAACAATTGGCGTGTTTGAGTCCTGCAGCCTCTATAGATTCATTTTGAAGCCGAACTGATGCACGTTAGAACAGTCGGTGATCAAAGTCCTCATGCTGACGGGGTGTGGCATTTTGGAGAGAAAGATTCCAACTCAAGAGTCGTCCTCGTTCCTTGACCGAGGTTAAACATTTTGAGGTCCGCCGCCAATATTCCTCAAGTTGCTTCTAAGAGCGATATTAATAAAATAGCAATCAACCTCTAGCAGCCAATAAACTTAGCCACCACTGGATCAGATCCTCTTCAACATCTTCCAAGGTTTTCGTTGTTGTTGAATGTCTAGAAAATTTTTATTTTTATTAAAATTTCTATAACTCTCAAATATAGTTATATAACCTAATTTGAGGTCTTCATCCACATTTTATGAAGCTATGTTCTATGTGGTTAAATGTAGATTTGGTTTTGGAAATTCTTATTGTGAAGTCTCGAAACTACATCCTTCTCCCTTACCTTCTGTAACAGGGGGAAAAAAAAGAAAACTTAATTTAAGAGGATGCTTAAAATCTCTTTTTAAGCCCAATTTATTTTTGAAAACTCAGCTCTGGTAAATTAGATGTAAACTTTAAAGTGAAGCTTATCCGTGAAAACTGGTATGTTTCAGTAAAAAAAGTATCCATTATATTATAAAAATCGAACGAAATATGCGAGTGAAAGCTGACGTATTTTTAGATACTGAAAGAAAATTTAAATTAAGGCTCGCGTCGATGAGAGTTTTGTTCGCGAAGGTGTTGTTAAGATTTTATAATGGTTTTTAGCCTGTTCGCTTGTTTACAAAGAGTTCTTTATATCGATGGAATA
>BMAW01022739.1:100267-126916 GCA_019974015.1 Nephila pilipes
TTGCTGATAACTCAAGCTGATAGATGATATGCAGAGCTAATGGATGAGAATGCGACGTCAAAGATTCAGCTTGATTAAAAGTAATTAATATTCCTGATCAGAATAATGAGGCCGTAACTGCTGATTCCATTTCGAAAATGTTTTGAATAATGAGGGATTTGGTAAGCTAGGGACTTATTATTTGAACATAAAACTAGGATTAACGAATAGAAAAGGCATTCGAGAGAAAGAGAACTGATCTTAATCTGTGATGATAATAAGTGTATTCCTACTTACGTAGTATCCTAATTTGAGTTTTATAAATTATTGACTTTTTCACTATACATAAAAGATGGCTGAAAATTAAATAATAATGAAAGAAATACTATCATGTACACCTATAAGCAATATTTCTCTGAAAAATGCTCAGGAATTGATTACAAATTTTTTCAAGAATTTTATTATTCAAGACAATCATCTTTTTAATAAATATCCTTAAATTATGCTATAGAAAATACTCTGATATCGGTGATATCTTATAAAACTGTATTATTATTTTTGTATATCAGAATAGTATTTAGTTTTGTGACTTCAGTTCATATTCTTCGTGAAATGCACTATGGTTGTTGTATAGTTTTAATAATTATATACCATTATGACCCTGCTTATGCTGTATGTGGAATTGGAGAGGGTGACGGCTCCTGCGTCTGTTAACTTGGCCGTTCAAAATCTCAAGCCCGTTGGCCACAATAGCCCTCGAGCCTTTTAGTGTGACAAGTTTATCAACTGATCCTCCTGACCTTAATTTGGTTGCGTAAGATTTTTCTTAATATGAACACACGAAGCAAGACTTAAAATGGAAAGCATTTTCCTTAGGAAAAATTGTTACATACATATTAATAATAGATAGAAAGGCTATAACACTAATGCCATTTATATTACTAGTCCATACATGAATTTTGCAATATTTGTGGCTCATTTAAATTTTATTTAACCATTTATACGTTCAAAAATTTTTTAAAAAACTCATCTTCAAAATATATATATATATTACTTCAAAATTTAAGAATATATATAAACAGAATATATATATTTATAAACAGAATATGTGTAAAAAAGATAATTTTCTCAATATAAGCATATACCTAATTTCAATGAAGAAAACGTCCGCGCATAAACGGCTAAAAATAACTGAATGCAGAAACGCCCCAGTAAATGAAATTGTGCGAAGACATCGCCGTGATCGTCACAATCATGAAACTCTTGACCATTGTCGTGATATATGGCATATCAACTAAGAACTATTGCCTGAAATTTAAGACATAACTCAAAAAAAAAAAAAAGAAAAGATTATTGGTGAGAAAAGGGTTGAATACATTTACGCCCACGAATGAACTTTTTTTACCAACCAACCAAATCCATACATAATGCACACACTTTGTTATAAATGTATCGATACAACTAGACTAAAATAAAACAGGTGAAAATTTTAAATTTCTCTTTTGCGACAAATAATTACAGCAAACAATAACATCAATCAATAACTCGAGACTAACATTGAAAACAACGCATACATTCATCTTATAACATACCTTTGTTAATCACCTTAGGTGATACAATCGTTCAATGCTTTTCCAAATCTTTTTTTTCTTTTTTTTTCACAAGAAATCTTTTTGTGACGGTAAATAGCGATAAACAGGCTTTCTGAATCATCAGACTCGTTGCTGTTTTTGTTTCCATCAGCAAATCTGCGCACCCTTGAAAAAAACCTTTTTTCACTTCGCTCAAAACCACAGTAAATGCAGCTCCATATGATGTCTGTTCCTCTCAGAATCTCACAGACTCACTTTGATCTTTCAGTATTATTTGTCACTTCACTCCACATTTTCGGTGAAACGGCTTCCCTAGGTTCCGCGTCATTTTATCGGCGACCACGTTTAAACTCGACAAACCACCAAGTAATTTGCTTTTGAGTGGACAAGTCGGTAACATTTTCAATCCGTTGTTTCGCTTGCACGGTTTTATTACCCATTAAAAACAATGTTTTCAGAACACGAAACTCGGGTTTTTTCCATTTTTGAAACAATTTACAAAACGATCTTTACTCAATCTCGATAACTCAGCTGTTTCTGGTCGATCGACTTAAAATTTTGACGTTTCAAGCAAAGGTTGAAATCTGAAAGACCTGGCTACTGGTTTACTACGAGCGCCATCTCTGGGTTAGTCTCGGGAGTTATTGATTGGCGTGTTATATCATATGAAGCCCTTAGTATCTGATTCCCCTATATTCACTATTTCCAATTCTTCACCAATCTGATTTTCACTACGGGAATGCTGATTTAAACGAGGAGTTACTATAATAATAATTCAGAGATCTCGTTTAGGGTGAATAGGTTCATTCAAGGAAAAGCATATACACACTATCATATTTACAGAAAGCAATCGGGAGTCTTCTGTGAATGGATATCATCAAAATGATCGAAGCTATTTATTATAACATCTCGAAGTATTTTTGCATAGCACACTTCACGATAGAAACGATGCTGGCAGATTTAAGTTTTGAAAATGTAAATGGTGCTGCGTTTTTTCAGAAAATTGTGGTGCAACGAATTATAAAAATTATCATCCCCCCCCCTTGATTTGACTTCTTTCACCTGGTCAGGTACGAATAATTAACTAATTTTCCATAATCTGACATGTTGTTCAATGAATGAATGATTCGTGCTAATGGATGGAAAGCTAAAAAATTGAAATCTTGAAAAAGAGTGAGCCTCCTCTAAATCCTCATTCGAAATTGCAATACATGTAATAAAGAATGCAGTTGTGATGCAAAATTAAAATAATTATAAATTGAAACCACTGAATTTCCTCAAATAAAGAGTGCTTATTTAATTTTGGACAAATCAGAAATAGTTTTAGGGTTATCTGCCCAAATATTTCAAAATAATTTTTAAAAATATGTAAGTCGAAAATCTGGATTAATTTAATTATTGATAATACTCTTTCTCGGCTTAAAATAATCAGTCATGATATTATTAAAAAAACCAAAGAGCGAAACGGTTTTCAAATATTCCTTAACGATGCTTAGCCTAAAATAACAAACCTATAATTAATTTCTTTCACTGTTTGAAGTGTCTTTACAACCCTGTGATCAACGAGAATAGATAAACAATACAAATTATACATAATTATCTTGATTAAATCAGACCACCGCCTAAATCCCAACAATTAGTTAAAAGACAACTGTTATCTAATCAATCCAATCCATGCCTAATTGAAAGTAATAAATCATTTTTAGTCATGTTGGTCACATCAATATTATTCGATGTGTGTAATCATTATCTCAGTTTAGAAAACCAGCAAGGATAATTTACGAAAAGATCAGTTTTCAATCATGTATTTAAACTTTTCTTTTTTCGATAGAAAATTTTAATTAGAAACAATCACAGAATCTTGAGAAATGAAATCGTGGAGCCAGTTAAAAAAAAATATAAGCAAATAATGATCCCAAATGAAAAAAAAAAATCTATGTAAAGGTTTGCAAAGAACAAATTTAGCCCCAGCTAAGATAACTTTTTATAATTATTATTAAATCACTCAGTTAAATATAAGAGTAAAAGTAAAAAAATAAGTATCGAAAATGGACTGTTCCGAACTGGAATAAGTATCGAGTAAACTGTTCCAATATTAAAATTAAAGGAAACGATAAAATATTAAATTCAATATATTTAAGCTAAATATAATTAAAATTAAAAGCAAACGATAAACTATTAAATTGACTATATTTAAACTAAATATAACTGAAATTAAAGCAAATGATAAATTGTGGTATTAAATTGAGTACTTTTAAGCTAAATATAATTAAAATTAAAGAAACCGATAAATTATTAAATTGAATACATATCAGCTACATGTAATTAAAATTAAAGGAAACGATAAAATATTAAATTGAATACATGTAAGCTAAATGTAATTAAAATTGAAGCAAACGATAAGAAATTGAAAACTATTGAAAATCTTGTACGTCAAAAGTGATCCTCCTACAGCAATAGCCCCTTAAATGGGTAAAAAAAATTTTAAATCAAACTTTCATTTAAAGGTATCAAAAAGAATTTTTTTTAATGTAAAATAGAATATAATTTCTTGCGTACTTCTTTTGACCTCAAATACAAGTAAATAACTATGGTACTTAATTTATCTGTTGATACTAAGGTATCTTCGTTAAGCGGAACATGATTATATTTACTTATTTTACAGACTGAAAACAGTACACCTCTAATGACGGAATGACAGTCAGGTATACACGATGAGTATATCACCTTACAGTTACTCTAGCATTCCTGTAACTTCCTCTGATTTCTATATCTCCTCGTTCCTCGTTAATTTATGTTGAAGTCATACACATATTTCCTTATTACCGCCTTCAATGTACACCCCTCCTCTATCCCTACAGCGCTCTATGCGAACTTCCATTGTTCGAAATAGTGGTGGCAGTCTTCTATCAGCTCCTTTAGGACGGTTGCCGCTTTCCCTTTCACAGCTTCAACGGACTCAAATCTTGTCCCTTTTAATGTAGATTTCACCTTAGGAAACAGATAGAAGTCGAGTGGCGCAAGATCCTGCGAATAAGGCGGATAGTCTAACACTGGGATCCTGTATTTGTCTAGAAACCTCTTGACAGACAATGGAGAAGGAGTCGGCGCATGTCTTAGAAGATTCCACTCGTTCCACATTGTCTTGGAGGAAGAATTTGCCGTGTTGATTCTTTATCAATTCCTACTGTCTCGGCAATCGCACGAATACTTAACCGATGGTCAAATCGAAGCAGGTAACATTTTTTTCCCCGTTTTTGACGTGGGAGGGCGACCCGAGTTTGAATCATTTTCAACGTCTTCTCGGCCTCGTCTCGGAAACCGCTTTAGCCACTCAAAAACACGGGCACGTGATAAACATTCATTGCCATACATTTCTTTTTAATAAATTATAAGTTTCAGCAGCATTTTTTCTAAGCTTCATGGGAAATTTGATAACAATTCGTTGCACACTTATCGTTTTTCCGGCGAAACAAAAAAAAAAAAATAACTTCAATACGAACGAAGGCTACGGGTATACGGATTTGTTTGTAGAAACTTTAGGTCCAGCTTTCAAAAGAGAAGGATTCACACTAAATAAATGTCCGTCGCTGGCGTATGGTGCATGCATACTTCTTCTGTAGCAGCTTCAGTCTCGTTATTCAATAGCCATACATCATAATAAGGCTTATTTGCATATATGGCGGTTCTTTCACAAGGCGAGATTCTCAAAACAAACATCGTAAAAAAACTGCCCTGGAGGTTAAATAAAGGGAAATGCGCAAAAGAGTCCTTTTCACGCTTTTGTGTGATTCATCATCTTTAACACTAATAAGTATTTAACTGTTCCAATGAAATTATTCTACTTATTTCCCCCTCTCCTACACAAAGGCCTTCATTTTTGTCAAATAAAAGAATTATTTTACGTAGGATTCTTTTATCCTTGTTCATTTTTTAAACCAGTGTAAATTATTATAACTATAATACTCTCATGTACATATACGGCAAAAAAAGACGCCATCTTTTTTTGTAAAAAAATATTTCTCTTAAAATAAAGCTGTAATTACTATTTTGTCATTGTTTATCGTAACTTAACTATCATATAATCAGCTAAGTAGTGAATTAAATAAATGTACTTAATGTTGAATAAATTATTTTCAAACTCAGAGTTTGTCACTGTTAAATGAGTCATAAAAATATATTCGCACGAGTAAGGTTATTATGTCAAAGAGTAGGTGTTCCTCAAAATTAACCAAGGGCGTTTTGCTACAATTAACATTCAAATGCTCCTTTTTACTTTTTATTTATAGTCATTTAATTTAGACTGTAATTTCGTTCTGCTTCCTTATTCCAGGATTTCTGATATTGCTTTGCACATACAGCGCAATCAAGGACATCCAGCCGATTTGTTGGAATAATCATATAATTCTGAAAATAGAAAATGAAAGGCTAAGCTGAATAACTTTACCACTAATAAAATTCCACGGAAAATGATTTGCTCTGTAACGCCTTACTATTATTCATGTGGCCACAGAATCGGGGTCGGCGTTCCTTTTGTTAAGCCATGGGTTCGGGCCTTGATGCCACTAAAGACCCACTGTGTAGGAGGGCTAATGCGCGTTAAATATTTTTGAGGTGTCAAGTCCTACCTTTAGCAGGAGTTTGAAGAGGGAGTTGCCGACTCAGGTGCCGTCCTCGCCTTTAAACCGAGGTTCAAAATTACGGAGTGCGTCGCCAATAGCCCTCATGTAGCTTCTCAATGCGACGTTGATAAGCAATCCCTCACTCATATTATCCGTCTTTTAGTCACTCAGTTAAAATTTAATCACACAAATATTTTTATGAGAAGACAGATGATTGTTTTTATCGATATATTACTATTACAAACATGAATTGACGCTTCCTTGCAACCCTTCGCTTATAAAGGAAAAGGTGGGTTAAAATAGGTGTCACCAGTTAACACAAAAGAGTTTAAGCAATGACCCCTTCATCTAGGCGACGGATTTGGAGACCATTCGACAAATTGGCGAAACGCTTAGGGACTTTGGCGATTAATGAAAAGTACTCGAAGGCACCGGAACCTTAGCGAAAAATCGAACGAGAAGAAAATCACGGACTTTTGGAGAATTTCCCATGTGACCACACGCGTGGCTGTGAAAGTATGAATAAGCGAAGAGCTACAGTCGAAAGATTCAGTCGGAGGAGGGATCGGTCTCTGTATAGAATCAGTTGCTGTGGAGTCTGCTTTGTAGACCGATAGGGGAATCGTGGCCGAGTGCATTTGTTGGAGATCCCTGCTTGGCCTGAATCTAGCGGAACTGTTACGGAGAGTCTGTCTTTGGAGACAGTTGAGGAAATCGATCGGGAGATTGGCTGAACTCAGTCGGCACTTGATTGGAGCGTGCCGGGAGAATTTGCGAAGCAGCAACATGTATCTATAGCCGGAAGTGCAAAAGAGTATTCAGTGAAGAATTGCAGAATATATGTCCTCATTGAAGAGTAATAAGCTGGTGAGCTGAACGTTGCTGTAATAACTGTGACTGTACTTAATATGCTTTTTTCCCTGTATTTGTGTCATTGAATTGTGCAAGTGTTGTGTGTCTGTTATTGTACAATAAATTAAAAGCTACAATAAATTAAATGGAAATTATACGAAATTTAATTTTCAGTTACAAATGTTTGACATATGATCCTATGGTTACACTACAGACAATATGTAATCAAGTTCGTTCCACGAGTTTTCTAGCATAACACCATCAATGGTTAATGCTGCACAAACACGTTCTTTAACTTTTTGCTGTGTTTTCGGCTAGTTTTAGTTTAGTTTTTATTAACGTCGCACTAGAAGCAACACGAGGACTATTGGCGATGGACCTCGTAATTTCGAACCTCGGTCAAGTGACGAGGACGGCACCTATAAACTAGTAACCCCTCTCTTACCTTCCACACCACGTCAAAGGGAGGACTTTGAGCTCCGAAAGATTTAACGTGTATCAGCCCCGGCTACACGGCGAGTATTTAGTGGCCTCGCTAGAACCCACGACTCAACGAGAACTGTCGGCCAAGAGTCTATGACCACTAAGCTACCGCGGCTACTACAAAGTGTGCGGAACCACTGAATGCCGGTATAAAGAGAGTTTATAATAACAAGAATTTTTCGTGTAAAATATTTTTTATCGGAAACATATCAGCATTATTGTTTATTTTCAGGGATAACATTAGATTCGGATGTGATATTCCTATTGAAAGATGCAATTAAAGTTATTATAAATTTTTGTAAGGGTCTGTAGACGAAAACGCGTAAGAACATATTAAATATCACTGATATTATAAATAATGAATTAATTTTTCTTATTCAAGCTCATTAAATCCTAAATCTTACCGTAAACATTCAAGATGTACATAGACCATGGACTGCTGGTTAAGTACCTCTAGCGTAAGCAGCTCTTAAAAAATTAGAATCGAAATTTGTTCACCCTATATTTTATGTTTGTTTCGAATTTTGCGTCGACGTCCATTGATCTTTGAAACCTCCACTCCCAACTTTTTTCTCGTAGGATTTTATTGGCTTATCTATAACAACGCAAACTTGAGGGTTCCGGGAATTTCTCTTGGAATTCTCCTCTTTCTCGTTTTCCGGATCACGCGACTTACCGGAGAAAGCAATAAAACATTCCTCCTTTTTTTTCCGAGTAATTTTATTTATTTTTTACTTTTTGTATTCGTTTATTTATTTGCCAGTATTTTCCCCATTTCTTTTTTCCCCCCTCTTAACATTCGAAGGGGAATTTTACTTTTGAAACTGGAAAAAAAGGATAGAAAAAAATGAAATAGTTTTATTTTTTATATCGTCGATTGAATCGGGGAAAAAAAAATTTTTTTTAGGGATAAAAAACTATATTAGCCTGCGATGGAATTTGACTAATTTGTTCAACATGTCGTCACTAATCGTAACAAAAATGCGATTTTTTTCCCCCTATTGTCAGGATTTGAAAAAATGAGAGAAAGAAATTAACTGGAGATCGTATGTTACTTTTATATGTTTTAACTTTCTAAACTCAAGTTTTTTTTTAAAAAAAATAATATTAATACTGTTTGAAGTTTGCGATTACTTCAATAAAGTGTTTTTTAAGGTATTCAATACAAAAAAAAATGTTTTGAAAAGGGAAAATTGTCAAATATTTATGAAATATGTAATAGGCTTAATACGCATTTTTAATTGCTTTGTTAAAAAAATAGCTATGTCATAGAATATCATAAGAAGCGAAAAAGTGAGAAATTATATTTTTTGGTTTCCTCCTGAAAATATGCTTAAAATGTTAAATAATTCTTAAAATGTAGTGGTTTTTTTAATTTTATTCTATTTACTTATTTATTTTGGGTAATAAACAATGACTTATTGTTATAAAAACACTCGAAATCGACATTTTTGTAGATTTTTTTAAAAATTTTATTTTTTTATTTTTTCTGATTATATAAAAATTACGTAGTGTAACGTTCGCGAATTTAAAACAAGTAAATTTATAAAGGATGAAAAAAATATTTTGCAGTAGAAAAATGATATTTTTAAATTTATTAAAACTGAAACATTCTTACCTTTGAAATTACAGTCGTTACAGCCACACACACACACACAAAAAAAAAAAAAAAACACGTTGCCCTTTTAAACTAATACGAAGTATTTCCAAAAAAAAAAAAATTAATAATTTAATAATTCTGATACATTTTTTCAACAATTTTTGATTGGTGCTATACTGAAATAACGAAATATCACCAGTTTCTAATATCTTTTCCTCATTAAAAACTCTGTACCTGACTGAACCATGAATTAGAAGTACGAGAGCAGAAAAAAAAATTCGAGATAAAAACCAACGTTTTTAAGAACAACGTGTTGAAATGGTGGCAAAGTTTATTAAAAAAAATTTTGAAAAATTAGTTAAAACTTTGTAAAAAACCTCATCTCTCTCTCGTCTTTAAGACCACTCTTTCTGCGTAATTCAATATATTTTACATAGATGGCACCACCTTATTATACAAACTACATTATTAAAAAAATTATTAAAATATTAGTTAAAAACTTGTCACAAATGTCTAAACATTGCATTGTTAGGCGAGAAAGAACAATTCCCAAAGTTTCAGAGCTCTAGCTTGAGGGAAATTTGGTTAAACTAACGATCGAAAATTTGATGACACACACACTCATACACACACCAAGTGAAATACAAAAAAACGTTGTAAAAAAAGAAAAAGTGCAGGCTTTTGACAACAGATGGCATTGCTAAGGAAAGTTGTTATTACAATTGCAAGATACCATCAGCCAAACGGCACTGAAACAAATTTGACACTTACTTATAAGTTTTGATTTGGCCGTCATTTGCTGCTAAATCAAAATTAATTGCTGCCACTTCGAGTTTTTTCTATTTCCGTCGACTTATCACCGTCGATAAGACTTAGATTCATCAATATACACTGAAAACCGAAAAAAAAATATCAAAGCAATGGATTGCTTCTGTTGAATGTGCTTCAAAGAAGGGAAATACGACTTCAATAACTAGCAAGAAAAATACAAGGTGTTTCGAAACGCGTGGTGAAAATTTTAAGGAGAGATAGAAAACATCTAAACAAGCAATATTCACCTCACGATGCACAGGTAGAGAGCATGGTGATTTACAGTAATTAAAAAAAGGCCATGCTTCCTGAAATTCAGGATAAAAGTGACGATGTGTAAAAAACTCGCGCTTTATGCTTTTCACTACAACACTGTCTGGCGGTTCAGTGCAATGTGTGAGGAAAATTGCTTTTTCAGATGTTTTCTATCACCCTTTAAATTTTTCACCAATAGTTTCGAAACATCATGTATATGATGACACTTTTTATAGAGATGCGGAGGGTGTCATACTCATGGACTTCTTAGAAAAAAGAACAAAACGACTGATGGACAATATTACAGGAAGTTACTCCATTCCCATTATCTATTCCTAACCCTAGATACTTTTTGAACCACTCTCATATTCCAGTTTTATAATCCTGAAGAAATTTCCAATATTTCAGCGGAAAATATATTTTCCATTTTTCATATTTTAGCTAAAAAAAATTGTAATGCTCCGTTATTATTCCCCTGACATTCATTTTTAATCTAATTTAAAATAACTATGAAGGAAAAGGTCCAGTGAATAGAAAGTCACCCACAAATGATAACCAAGTTATTTTATTCAGATCTATGAATCTCAATATTCATTCAGTAACCTACTTTATCTGTAGCAATAGACCCTATACACGTATGATCTAATGATTTATATAATAATATATTGATAACCTCACCCGTCCAGATTTTATAGAGATCGAAAGATTAGTCTTCGAGTCTTTGAGCCTTAGTAGATCCGATAACTTCTCTGACTGTGATCTAATAATTTCTTACGCTTGGCAAAATGGCCACTATTTCTACGTATACAGCTTCATCTCCACTCTCTACCACTAACTAACTTTCCACTAACCTCAATATTAAATTTCCCGTTGCTTATAAATGCAATTTATCAAATCTAGTCACTACATTTCACTAATTTCAGTCTATATGAGTCACATTTCATCCCTTGCGATTTAAATCAACCGAATGCATGTAGACTGTGGGGTGATAAGATTGTACATCCCGAATCTACGATGATTTGCTCTTACGCAAAGCGCTAATTGTCTGGGGAGGGGGTAATTCCATTACCGGATTTCATGGTGTTCTCGAAGAAATTCATTGATGAGGCTCAACTTGTACTTCCTTTATTAGAAGAAAGGATGAAGAGTGAGTGTATTTACAAAAAGAGATGATGAATTAACCAGTTCATCGGAGCAAAATAAATGGCTGCCTCATTAAACCCATATCGGCGTAGGACACTGGAACACGTTCTGGCATTCGGAGTTTACTTCCGACGCGAGTAATGGGAAGAAGAAAAGCGGAAAGTGAAGAGGAAGACAGCGAGAACGAAAGGTTCCTTAGATTTGTTCTGGAATAGGTGGCGCTGCATGAGCTATCACATGACGCTGATTCGTGGTGCCATCTATCGAGTATCTGAGGAATTGGTTTTACATTACATTGGAAAATAAAATTAATTATTTAATAATTAGCTGGAAAATCCTATATGAGTGTGACACGTTTAGTATGAAGTACTTTTAAAACTTAGGTAAATTCCAAAAACGCGCCATTTTTCATATGAATACATAAGTTTCAAAACCCATTTAGCATTTCAGTATAGGAGATGAAACATGGAACGCATTTTACAACAGAAAAGGATTGATTCAGGCAGAAATGAGTAATATTATAAAATATGCTGTTCTCTAAAGAGTAGCTAAGTCAGAATAGAAAATTAATGTTTGACATTCTGCAATCGGAAAAAGTTATCCAATTTTGGATCTTGTTCTTTAATATTATGCAAAGGCAGCCTTAAACTCGAAAGAGTTTACGAAAGAACAAAAAATAACGAAAGTTTTGCGGAATTAACATTTTCACCCGGATTCTTAAAAAATTTTAGAATATTTTTTTTAAAGTCTGAGAATTCCACGAACAAAGATCTTTAAAATAAAGGTAAAGTTTTTATTAAAAAATATTGGAGGAAAAATTTTCATTACGCTGCCGCTTCTCGATCGCCGTAGATTTAACATTACCTTCACGAAATCGAAACGCCCGGTAGACAGGAGCCTTAACCCTTGAGGGGGGAAAGGCTATTATAATATATTTCCAAAAAGATATACAGGCAAGGGAGGTATATTGATCATGCAGATAAAAAAAATACAATTAAAAAATTAGCAGTCCCTGGTTCGGAGAGGGGAGTGTTTGCACAGTGCAAACATAAACGGACACAGTTTTCACCCTGCAAACGGCTGCGGTAGCCTAGTGGTCATGGCTTCGGATTCGTGGCCGACGATTTTCGTTCAGTCGTGGGTTCAATCCTTGGCCACTAAAGACCCGCCGTGTAGCCGGGGCTAATTCACGTTAAATCTGTCGAGGCCCTAATTCCTCCTGTTGGTGTGGTGTGGATGTTAGGAGAGGGGGGTGCCAGCTCAGGTGTCGTCCTCGTCACTTACCATGGTTCAAAATTACGAGGTCCATCGTCAATCGCCCTCATGTTACTTCTAGTGCGACGTTAATGAAAACTAAAACTTCACCCTGCAAACGCGGGAAAATGCGTTAAGGTAATTATTTGAAAATACGAATCTATATTATCTCTTATTATACGTGAGCAAAAGAAAATTAAAATTTTCATCAAGAATTATTACATTCATGCCGCAATTGACACAAAATTTTTAAAAATATCAGGTAGACAAAAAATGGATAGAACAAATTAAACTGACAGGACGAGGTTGTTCTTGTCATTGCTCAATTCTAATACCATCTTTTTGTTCAAATGAAAAAAAATTTGAAAGATATTTAGTTTTCAATTCAATATAATAATTAGGTTTGAAAGATACGCATGATATATAACGCTAAACATAAAAGATATTTATCATATGAAAGCAATTTTAAATGTTTTGTAAATCGAAAGTTACATACACCAACGAAAAAATTTCTCAATAAATTAGAATCCTTCGGACAAACTTGGAAAATCAGTGTCTGAATCTATAAATAACCAGTTTCGGAATCAGAAATTTATCTTAAAACAACAATGGTTAGTTTCGGCAAATCAAGATATTATTATCAGAAAGTTTCATAAAATTTCTTTTTAAAAATGCTATAATGCTCGGAATACGGTTAAAAACTCGTTTAAAATGGGGGGAAATAATCAGCTATTTTGTAACACTTGGCTGCTGCTAAGAAAGCTAAAGAAATTGTAACGATAACTTTATTGTTTGCGGTTACTTTCTGAAAGGAAGCTTTACACTAACAAAACGGTGTATCAAACGAAGTTACTTTTTTTACGGAGCCATTTTTTTTCCCTTCAGAAGAGTAGAAAACCCGAAAAGTAATCTTTATAATAACCATAATAACGCAACGGTTCAAAAATTTTGGAAAAGTTTATGCCTTGTTATCTGGAGGGGAAAAAAAAGCATTTTTTAAAGTCACATATGAACGATCACGATTGCTCTTTAGATAATAGTAATTTTAAAATGGTGTCCATAGAATGATGTAATAAAGATACATTTTTATAAGCTTTTCTTGCGTTTTCTTTCACGGTTTTGTGGAGACATCGAATAAACAATTCATTTAAACATTCAGGTAATGCTCAAGTGTAAATCTGAAGGCTATTTTTTGGCATCAAATGTTTACAAAAAGATGTTTATCTTTTGTTATTGCTGTATTGTTAAGAAAAAATGTTCGAAAAAATTGCATTTTTAAGTTATAAGAATTTTAATATAATTCTTTTTCCCCTTGAAACATTCAAATTATTGAGTTCCTGTTCCTAATTCAGCTTTAATATGTCTGTAAAAAGGGGAAGTCGGTCTAGTGGTATCTAATTTATAGACTGGATTTTGTAGAGATTACAGAGTTTATAGACAGCGAACGATATTTCATCATAATATGTTTGTGTTTATTCAAAATGTCTTCTCCTTATAACTAGCTTGCTTATGATTAAAACCAATATAAGGCCTTATAAATTTTGCTTGATATACTTTTTTGTGTGAACGTAATATTTAGATAGTTCATTCAATCAAAGTAAAAAGAAATCAAAAATTGCTCACATTTTTTTAAATAAAGTAAGCGTAAGTAAATTTGGAAAAAAATTAATCAATACCTGAAGAAGAATTGGGTAAATTGGATGACAATTATAGTGACTTAAGGTAAATTGAGACATTCGATAACTGAAGCTAATCTTCAATTCAACAAAGTAACTGAATTTTAATTTTATTGAAAGTAGGGGAACTAAGTTAATTTAACACAGACCTCGAAAAAAAATTTTATTGGGCGATCATGAAACAATATCAATCATCAATGGCATCGATTGAGGGGGAGCAAAGGTGGAGAATACATAAGTAATATTACTCATTTTATGAAAATTATATTACATAGTTTTAAACTAAATTTTAAAAAACAATTACATATGACTATTAAAACTACACCACAGTAAAGTTGCTATATATTGTCAATCAGCGTTTACTTTTTGGCGTGGTGTATTTTTCAACCCCGTAGGAGGGAGAGTGTTGTTTGGTCTTGGAGTGTCGATAACATATCGAATCCTTGACGAGTGAATCCTGAGAAAAGCTGCTGCTGCACACTTATCTACTGGGCTGAAAGAGACGTCTTAAAAGGTTAATTGAAAAATCCCTGCCTTACCAAAGTAAAACACAATTTTTGGCAAAATTAGTTTTTTTTATTCAACATAATTCCCTTCAAGGGTGATTATAGCGAATCTCCAACTTTTCGATACCATTTTTGTAGTACGATTTGTCCTTTGCTTCAAAATAGGCCTCAGTTTCGGCGATCACCTTTTCATTCACCGAAAATTTCTTCCCAGCGAGCATTCTTTTGAGATCTGAGAACAGGAAATAGTCGCTGGAGCCAGATCTGCAGAATACGGTGGACGAGGAAGCAATTCGAAGCCCAATTCATGGATTTTTGCCATCGTTTTCCCTGACTTGTGACACGGTGCATTGTCTTGCTGAAGCAGAACTTTCTTTTTCTTCCAATGCGGCCGTTTTTCGGCGATTTCGTCCTTCAAACGGTCCAATAACGTAATAGTCTCTGTTGATGGTCCTTCCTTTTTCAAGGTAGTCAATGAAAATTATTCCATGCGCATCCCAAAATACAGACGCCATAACCTTGCCAGCCGACTGTTGCGTTTTCCCTCGCTTTCGAGCGGGTTCATCGAGTGCAATCCACTCGGGTGACTGTCGATTGGACTTCGGAGTGAAATGATGGAGCCAAATTTCATCCATTGTCACATATCGACGCAAAAACTCGGGTTTATTACGCTTGATCATCTTCAAACATTGCTCCGAATCATCAACTCGTCGTTGTTTTTGGTCAAAAGTGAGCTCGCGCGGCACCCACTTTGCACAGAGCTTTCTCATACCCAAATATTCGTGAATGATATGATGTACACGTTCAGTTGATATCTTTAGAGTGTCTGCCATTTCATTCAATTTCAATTTACGGTCATTCAAAATCATTTTGTGGATTTTTTTAATGTTTTCGTCGGTAACAACCTCTTTTGGGTGTCCACCGTCTTCGGTGCTCATTTCACCACGTCTAAACTTAGCATACCAATCCTTGATGGTTGATTTCCCTGGGGCAGTGTCCGGAAACTCGGCATCAAGCCAAGTTTTTGCTTCAACTGTATTTTTTCCTTTCAAAAAGCAATATTTTATCAGCACGCGAAATTCCTTTTTATCCATTTTTTTCACAATAACAAAAGTTGCTTCACTCAAAATGCTATAATTCACAAACTAATGATCCGACAGCTGTCAAATTTATACACGCATCTTTTGAGGGTTAGGACTAACTAAAAAATATACAGATTTAATTCTAGTAGCGCCATCTATGTGTCAGGCCGGAGACTTTTCAATTGATCTGTTACTCGGGCTAGTTATTAAGGCGCCTTAGCTACTGGCGATGTTGAAGAGAGCTGCTGCATGTTTCCTATCTAGTTTCATCGTGATAATACGAAGACAAAAATTCTGAACGATTCTTGCAGAGAAGATCGCTTTTCCTGCCACAACTGCAATTGAG
Source organism: Nephila pilipes (assembly GCA_019974015.1). Taxonomy (NCBI): domain Eukaryota; kingdom Metazoa; phylum Arthropoda; class Arachnida; order Araneae; family Nephilidae; genus Nephila; species Nephila pilipes. The sequence continues at coordinate 116,468 of BMAW01022739.1, forward strand.
ATGCAACCCGCTCTTGTTGAGTTCAGCTTTACTTTGAACAGTTCCTATTTGGTGTCATCGGCCGTCTCTAATTGTGTGATCATGTCGACACTTGCGCCGTAGCCGGAATATCACTTGTTGTGATTTATGTGCGATTGTCTTTGTTAGACACATAGAGGCAAATGTTTTTACATCGGATGTGTATGCAGCTAATAGTTTTAAGCTTTTCTGCCATCTAGTGTTCAAATGCAGGGTCACCACTTCGGCAGGTGACGTTTTCTCCGATACATCGGGTATGTTTTTACCCCGTAGAAGTGAAGAGAATTTACCTTGGAGTATCGGCGGCTTTTTGAACCCTTGATCAGTGGATCCGAAGAAAAGCTACCAGGACACTGTTTGCTGCTCCTTTATTAACTAACTAAAAGAGACGTCTCAGTCGGACCAGTTATTTTTTAACTTCTGCAGTTATTGCTGAAAAGAGCTGCTTCCGCTACAACTTCTCTCAGAAATTGTCAAAAACCTACCATTCCATAGCTAAATTTTAACTTTTGTGTGTGTGTCTACCCTCTTATACTAGCCAGAGCCCTCGTTATATTTTGTTGTCTATAAAATTTTTGCTCCCCCTCCAGGCCTTCTAATTTCCAATCTTCGCTAGAACGGCAAAAAAAACCCTTTTTATCCAAAAGATGAATGCATAACATTCCATATACGATAAAAGAATAAATAATATTTATTTTTTAACACAACATTGCATATGCTGTAATACTCCAAACAGAATGTTATCATCTGAAATGTTGTTCGCAAAGTTCTGAAACAAAAAATTACAAATATAACCTCGCTGTAAAATTTAAATTGGAAAAACAATTATTGTTATATTTGCTTTATGATTCCATAAGCAATGAAAGTAGAAAAAAGAACATTTGGAAATATAATAACAGAGGTACGCGGAAATCACTTTCAAATTAAAAAAGGGGGGGAAAACTTACTATCTTACTATAAACAAATACTATCTGAAAGTTTTACATTAGGTTTGTAAAAATATTTGTTCTTACAATTCAGATCATTAATTTTATTTAAACCATTTTCATAAAACACAATTTGGAAGCTTTTTATCTTATGGGATGCAATACATTTTTAAACACGATGAAAGGGTACAATATTCTTCAAACGTAATGCAATTTTTAGATCTGATAGAGGGTTCGATACCCTTTTCGATAATATTAAAAAAAAAAAAAAAAAAAAAAAAAAATATAAAAATATAAAAAAATATATATATATATATATATATATATATATATATATATATATATATATATATATATATAACGATTCGTATAAAGAATATAGCAGGTTAATTTATGGAAGCAGAATAACTTAAATGTTAATTAAAATTTTATAAAATACAAATATTATGAGAGAGTATTTCTTTATGATTCATATCCGAAATCATTGAACAATTAAAAATGATTTTTATTTTTCATTCGTTTACTCATGAATAGGACATTAACATACATGTACAGTCCATGACATGGAAGTAATAGTTTAGTATTTTTTTGTTGTTGTGTGTGTATTCTCTGCGCAATAAAATGCATCATTTTCTTACTTAAAACATTAAAATAAGTAGTTAAAATTTTACTGAGTAATATAAAATCAATGCTAATATATATCTTTAAATAACTGCGTTCGCTTCTCAGCGAACTCAAGTCCTGATGCCTCTAAAGAAACGCAGTAGCAGGGTTGATGCACTTTATATCTGGTCGATGTCCTAAATCCTCTCGATGGCGTGGCGAAGAAATCAAGAGGTTCAAAATTATGAGATCCGTCGCCAATAGCCCTCTCGTTGCTGCTAAGTGCGATGTTGAAAAATAATCAAATAAGAAAAATAAAAACCAACTTTATTCACTCGATATAAAAAGAAATATTGTATGCTAAATTTTAATATATGTATCATTTACTCCGAAACAATTTAAAATTTTATTCAGGGTTGGTTCGTTGCTTGTTTCAGATTCTTGGCATTAAGTCCTTGTGGAATATTTTGTGCCAATCACAAGTTGATTATTCCTTTTCATTAAGTTAAGCAAATTAAAAATTAATATCTCTATAAAACAATAAAATAGATAGCTTCTTACTGTAAAGTTAAACGTATGGATGAGACCAACGTCACATGTAAAAAATTATCTAGATTCATACGATAAACCGTGAAATATTTTTAAGTTACAATTCTTAAAATGTAAAGCATCAACAACAAAAATAAAGATTTTTAGTATTTCAAGAAAAGTTTAGAATAAAAATAATTTTGTAAAATATTTAAATAAGATTAAAATATTTGACATAAGAGATAAACTAAAATATATAAGAAATTACTTTTTAAAATGTAAATTAATATAGTTATCTATATATATATATCTTATAGGTACCTATATTAGAATGTATCCAATAAATTAGGTATCTCTATAAATAAGTTATTATTTATATGCAATAAAAAGAAGTATTACATCTTAATTTCTTATATATTATGAATTATTAAACATAAAAAAATATTATTGTATCTTTTAGTCCATTTTTAAATAAAAGCTTTATTTTAAAAAAGTGTACGTATTTATTTAATTCTTTTTAATCTGAAGATTTAAGACTAAAAATTGCAATTACTTGATCTATACATATGTACAAAATTTCAACTCAATTGGAGGTTTCTAAGTGGGGGCCCTCCCCCACACGTCATTGCTTGAGCATCGGAATCACACATATATGCACAATTTTAGCATAATCGATAAGATTATGCAAAAATTGGAAGAGCACATTAATAAAAATTCGAGAACAAGTTTTGAACACTAGAAAGAGAAAAATGCAAATATAGCAAGCTAAATAAAAGCTTCCAAAAAGCTACTATACATTTGTAACACGAGCTTTCTTTCAAAATAACGAGCGTCATTCGTAAAACAATTAATTATATAAAATATCCATCTGAGCTGACATTAAGTAGTTTTTATTTAAAAAAAAAAAAGCTAACATGTATATAGTAAAAACATAATAGCTCCCTTTTATAAACATTACCTTATGATAACACTCATACACCTGCGATCAACTCAACTTCACCTTCCGTTTTCTTGCTTCTATTTATGATAATACCGAAAAACTCGAAGACCCAATCCGCTTCAAACAACGATTCATCAACTTAAATCTCGAATGCAAATGTTTCCATTTGTGCTTTCTGAATAAGAATAGAAACAAAAAAATTAATTCGGTTGGAGATACTCGTTAATTATTCGTTCTTGTTAACTGAATAAAAGCCAATAGAAATGCAACGTTCTGGATCTGTGAATTTCAGGATGTAACTCGTTTTAACCTTTTATTTTTGTTCTATGAAATTTTGCGATGCGAGTTAAAACGTTTGTAGCGTTGAAAAGAGTGTTAACCGTGCCTTAAAGTGTGTAATACTTTTGCGGCGTTTCGTTTGGTTAAACACGACAGGCAACAAGAAAAAAAAAATCTGCTTATCACGTTCGAATCGAATGTATCAAAAAGTGGCGCGAAATTCTGACATTTCGCGGTTGCTTTAACAATTTTAAGCGCCAACAGGATCCGGATATGTTTTCAGAATTAGTCAACATCCGGAATTTCTTAAGAAACTTGCATAAAATTGTTCATAATTTTTAAAAATTAATGAACTATTTGTCTTTAGTATTGAAGAAATACCTTACAGTATTTCGTTTCAGAATAAACTCTTATTTTAAGTGATTTGTGATAATTTATTTTATCAGCTACCCAAGGGGCTATTGTTTTAATTCACGACAAAATTAAATTATCACCTGGTCATTTTTCAAAACAAAGTGCTTTCTGAATATCTTTTCTGACCAATCCTTAATAAATAAATGAGTAAAAGAGTGAGTGTTTGATACGTGAGTGAGTGCTTGAAGGAGTGAGAGTGTGAGTGTGTGAATTCGGGGTACGCGAGTGGATGTGTGTGTGAGAGAATAAGAACGCGAGAGAATCCTTAAATCATTCAATCGATCGAATTTCTATTCCACTATCATATTATCATTTGATTTAGTTCTAATATTTAATTGAATAAATTGATAATTTTTTTAAGGATTTAGCATCTTTATCGGCTAAATCTGTTCTTTGTAAATTGCATAGAACATTTTGGGTTTCTTTTTTTTATTTATTTATTTTCTTAAACGCGTTAAGTTTATTACTGAAGTTAAATCCTTTTAACAATCATTCTGAGGATTCTAAATAAATTTTATCAGAACACAAGAAAAAAACTGGAATATGTTAATAAACGCATGCATTAAATAAGAATAAAAACTTTTATAAAAGTTTATGAAACAACTCCATGAAGTTTGCTATTGTGTTCCGTCTCAAAAGCCAAATTGCAATAGTCTCTCTCCCCATTTCAACTCTTTCTCATTCACATTAAAATAACTTCGGTTCGTTGGACTTATTATGTCGCCCTAAAAATATTTTTTTGGATTTTAGAAGCTGACTTGGATCAGCCCTAGAGCAAAGATTCGAAGATAATTAAGCAAAATAGAGAAATAGAATACTCTTAAAAATAATTGGTTCACATTTACGTGGCATTCAGATAAAACCAGAAGAAATCGATTGTATCCATGCAGTAATAACGCAGTTATTGAAATGTGTGTGTCATTCATACTCGTAATTTACCTCGAATTAATAATACAATAGACAAACCTTGAGATAGCCTTCCTTCACTTTTTGTCTAAAACAATAAAATAGGTTAAAAATGTAAATTTGTGCGTAATCACAATATCAATCTCACTGATATTGGACGTGACATTATTCGAATTTAGTTATTTTCTGAATTTCGTTCAATTTTTAGAATAGTTGTTTTCATTCATCATTAGTTAAACTAAATATTTTGCAAGCAAAAGCATTCAAGTGGAAATGAAGTACCAAAACAAATTATCCATTCCACCATCGATTTTCAATTAAGGTTCCCATTATACAACTTCATTTTTTTCATCTTCAAAAACCAACCGACCAAGAAAACACAAAATATCCCAAAAACGAATTAAAACTCTTTCATCTGCATACAGATAACTTTCGTCACTAATTGCACCATTCTTTCTTCTGCACCAGTTTTCCACGCCATGCATTAAATCAACACTGGAAGCCTCCTTAACCACTTATCTTTCACATATATCTCTTTTCGAGTGGTTTTTAAACATCAACAGGCTCTCATTGCCTATAAACAATTCCACTTTTTTCTTCTTTTTTTATTTTTTGCTAAATTTCTTCTCCCATATCCACGGTTGTCAAGTTTCCCCCGGTCATTTTAATCTTATTTTTTTGTCATTCTATCTTCTCCCTCTGCCATTTTTTTTAATGGCAGCGTTTCCCAAACTTGTCAACACTGATAAAGTCCTAAGAGTTGAAGGATGATGTAGGCTCTGCACAGTCGCCACGGATGGTTTTACTGCATAGTCCTTATCTACATGATTGAAGATGGTGTCCTCGTGCTTTACTTTGGGAAAATTAGGCGAGGGGCAGAAGACAGAAGAAATTTGTCGCTGGTTTCAAAATACTATAGCCAGATCGAGGGGTGCTTCAATATATATTATTCACTTTGAGAGAGTAAAAATTTCTTTATTTGATTAATTTCACATTTTGGGGGTGAATCGCTCGCGGGGTTTGGTAAGATTGGAAGTGCATTTTGAAAAAAAAAGTACGTAGGGATATAAAAGTAATTGCAATTTGCTAAATAGCGTGCGGTCGGATATCTTTGAAATCAAATTTGCTGTCACGATTTTCATTTGATAATGGTGAGAAGTAATATCTTAATATTTGAAAGAGATTTGACTGAGAATCGCGGTTATTATTGAAATTTATATGAATCATTTTTCGCTCTCTATTTCCATTATTCAACCCGATTACATAATAATTGTTTTTAAACATAAAATTAAATTAACATTTTTATTTAAAAAAAAAACCACTAATTTAATTAAATGTTAACTTAAATTTTATTTTAGTTTAAATCTCAAGCATTAATACGGATATGTTTAAAAGTGCATTTTTTGCTAAATAACAGAAATTTATAAATATAATTTCTTCAGAAATCAGAAAAAAAAAAATTTACGTTACTTAAAATTATTATGTTACCAGATTTGAGAATTTCGCCTTCTGAAAGAACCGTGACTTGTGCAAATAAACATATAAGAAGAGCAGTGAATAGATAAGAAATTATCAAGTATAGAAATTAGGGATATTAGAGTGATTAGACATAAAAGGAGATAGAGGAATCAGCAAAACAATTGAGCACACTATATAGGTGCTGTGAGATGTTATTCTGAGGGTATATTCCTGGTTCGGATACATAAATCGCAACTCAACTATTCGGATACATAAATCGCAATAAAGATAAATAGAATTCTCAATTACAATATTTGGTTAGGGCGCTACCCATTAATAAAATATGTTTTGATCATTCATATTCAAAGCAAAAATATATTGATTTAAGAGCTTTTTAACTGATTATTTAATACTTGTTTCGATAGTTCGTGACGTTAATTATGAAGCGAAAGCGTTACACGCTTATATTAAACCTAGATTTATTTCTTCAAAGAATATTTTGTCAGATCCAAAATCCTTTCCATCGAATTTTTTTTTAATTCTGTAAATATTTTGTCGGGACAGTTATCCGCGCCATCAGAAAATGTAATAAATAAAATATTTGAAGAAAGGCATCAAACAATTTTGGCAGCAGTAGCCTAATAGCCATGATCAGGGATTCGTGGCGAGCGTGGTTTTCGTCGGGTCGTGGGCTCGAGTCCTGAAGTCACTCAAGACCCGCGATGTAATGCGCTGATGCCCGTTTATTCTAGTCGATGTCTCAAGTCCTCTCATCGGCGTGATGTGAAAGTTTGGAGGGGAAGGTGTCAGCTGAGATGTCGTCCTCGTCACTTGACCGAGATTCGAAATCACGTGGTCTTTAGCAACAGACCTAGTTTTGTTTCAATGAAAAGGCGTTATTTCACAATCACCATCGTCCAAATATTTTTCTCCTATTTTAAAAAAGTTAGAATTGTTTAGTTATTTTTCTTTCAAAATGTTGGGGGGGGGGGGAGAATTGAACTCTATCTAAAGCAAGATCGGCTCTTAAAATATTCAGTTTATAACACTACTTTCTTATCAAACTTACAAAACAGTGCTGATAGCACTGAAAAAGAGTTACTATCTTATAAATCATTGACAACTTTAAATAGTTTGCTTGCATAACGTCAGCAATCCATTGGCTGGGAAAAGATGACCTCAAAACACGATAACAATGCTAAGTAGTTTACCTGAATAACCTTTTTATGGTCCAACAGATAAAAGAGTGAAAAATGCCATTCTTTCGAGCAAACAACCTATCCGAAACTTTTTTTTCATCGAACTCCAAATGGAATCTTTTCTGAAAAGAACTCAACAAAAAAAAAAAACCAAATAAGTTAAGAAGCCAAAAAATGTTTCTTTCTGTTACCCACAGTCGTATTTCCAGACATCTCATGCTTGTTAAAACGCGAGATAGCATCGACACTGTCACACAGGAAGCACCGAGCTCTCAATCTCTGTCTGTAACATTCGAGATCTTCTACTTCCCAAAATGATGCCAAGACATTTACCTCCCCTGGTGTGTTGTTGAGATTTTCAGAGCCTAAGAATGCATTAAGGCTCTTAGTTGGATTGTGTCGTGGTTGTTACTAAAGAGATAAATTTGTATTTTAAGAAGGTAATAAAATGTTGGCGATGATAAAAGTAGAAGTTAATGTGTTTTCTGGAAACGACGAGCGGAATTTCGGTTAGGAGTCGCTGGAAGTTGTATCTGATCAATGAATGTTGGTAGTTGCTTTGAAGTTGTTTGTTTAATGTCAAAATTCTTTAATGTTAAAAACTGGAACATCAAATAAAAAGTGCATTTTAACGAGTATTGAATGTTAACAAAATTCGAATAATTATAAGACATTTAACCTTTAGAAAAAGCAATTTCATAAAGCAAAAAATGAAAATAAAATATGAAATTTTCATCTTATAGGAGTCGTTAGTAACTTGTATCTGATCGATGAATTTAGGTTAACTGCTTTGAAGTTGTCTTCGTTTAAATTAAAAAGTTGGAATCGAAATAAGAAATGCTTTTTAACGAATAGAAAAATGCTTAAATATTAATAAAATTGCGAGTAGTTATAACCGTTCGAAAAAGAAAATCCATAAATACAAAATTTTCATTTAATATTATTTAATCTTATATGAGTTGTATCCTGTATCTGATTAATGAATTCTGGTATTTGCTTTGAAACTTTTTGTTTATTGCCAAAAAAATGGAACCTTACAAAAATGCTTATTCGAATATAAATATCCTTAAATGTCAATAAAAAGTTGAATAATAAGACATATAAATGTTCGAGAGAGCAAAATCTAAAACAAGAAGTATTCAATAAATACCGAATTTTAATTTTATATAATGCGACATTATCTTATATTTTCAAATATAGAAAGGGAAATTTGAAGCATGCTTTTTCTCAGGTGGAGGATTCATTTCAGCGCTAGTTAGTTATATGCTTTAAAATGCACAATTCTTTTTACATTGGTGAGGGCAGAATAATGTCTCATTAATTTACGACAGATTTTTTTTCTCTCCACTCATTTAATTCTCTCTCTGTGTGTGCATAAGTAAAACGAATAGTCAGAATTATTTATTTTTTGTACTAGTCTTTCATTTGATACATTTTTCTTATTTTGATGCTAATTCAATGTATTGATACAGAACTTTTTGGGATCCTTTATTTACTGGAGTCCTCCTTTAATTTTTGTTACTTTTTAAACTTATTTACAAAGAGATTGTAGTCGGACATTCCTTGAGTCAAATTCAGGGGTTCCTCTATTTACGATCGAGTTCTGATCCAACTAACAGGTGGCCCGCGGTCGCCTAGGGGTTATGGTCGTGAACTCGTGACCAGCAGTTTCCACCGAGTCGTTGGTTCGAGTCTAGTGGCCATTAAATACCTTCCGTACAGCCGGGGCTGATGCACGTGAATCTGTCGAGGCTCACAAAATCCTCACTTTGGCGTGGTGTGCAAGTTAGGAGAGGAAGGTGACAGCTCGGTGTCGTCTTCGTCACTTGACCGAGGTTCAAAATTACGACTCCATCGCCAATAGCCCTCGTGTTGTTTCTAGTATGATGTTAATAAAACCAATCAATCCAACAAAAAGGTCGCACTAGTCATAAGTAGGATTTATTTTTTTTTCTACACTGATTTCATTCAGACAAGTTGTAAAAATTACACAAAATATCCTTCTATGTAAGCATTTTAATTGCCACATAACATGAAAAAATACAAAATATGGGCTCTGTTGCAAATACTGTGAACAAAAGTACGGCGAGAATTTAATGAATTATTTGCTGTATTAAGTAGCATAGGTCGCAAATTTAAGAAAAAGTGATTTGATATGTGAAAACTTCGTTACATATTTACAAAATATATGAAAAACACATTAATGTGTACAATAATTGAACCTACTGTAACCTAAAATTCACCCTGATTTTTTTGGATTACGATTCTTACTTATACATATTTTTTGGAAGTAAGTCAATATGGTTTTATGTCGAAGAGAAGGTGAATTCGATGGGCCAAATATCGAAATATTTATCTTTCTGAAAAAGTACTTCTAATTTCCGTTCTGTTATGTAAGATTTACCGAAAATCTAAGAGATGCCAGTTTTAATGGACCTCTAACCATTAGAACGTTGGTGTAAATAAACATCCGTTTTCTAAATCGTATGTGTTAGCGAACTTTTGAAAGCTCAACCCATAATACGCCCAAACTTACATCTTTAAGACATTAATTGATGTTTTAAGTGATAATTAGATGCTAATTTAATAATTATTTATCGCTCGCTTTTGTTTTAATGACAGTTTCTTGAAAAATTATTGAATAAATATGTGAATAAACTTGATTCACTCGAGTTTTCTAACTAGAGCAAATCGGGGTGTGTTTGTTATTTGTTTCGTTACATATTTTACGGTATATTTGTGACTGTTATGAATATATTTAAAGTGTAGTAACTAATATTTTTTTTTATCTACAAAGCTATTTTCTACCCCACCTTTTTTTATGTACCTACAATTATTTTATAGCATTTTTTTTCTTTATTTTATCATTAAAAAAATAAGGCATGACATGATCTGACTGCAAACTGCAATTAAATAATGAAGTACACTTTCATATTTACTTCATCAGTTCTTTAACAGAGATGCATTCAGGGGTATTCTTACAAAATTATTCAGGACACTTTCCAATTCAAATCAATATCAATTACAGTAAGTATTGCTATAACTCGTAATTTAATTATTAATGTTTAAGTATTTAGTTAATTACTACTATTAATTATTCGTGTAGTTTAATTAGGATAACTATTTAGTTATCATTAGAAATATATATATATATATATATATATATATATATATATAT
>BMAW01022750.1:5956-33429 GCA_019974015.1 Nephila pilipes
CTTTGTCCTTGGCGAGAGCAGAGGTTTGAAAGATGAATGCTGTGTATTTTTATGAGATATATGAAGTTCTTAATAAACGATTTTGGATTTAAAATTGATGCCTCGAAATATATTTACCTCTAGGCCACAGTGTCTTTCCATTAGATCTAAGAATCGGAAGCTATGAATATAGTTCATAACGCATTGGAAATTTTCTTAAATTTATTTCCATGTAAAGCTTTAACACCATTAATGTTGCTGTATGTAAAAAATATTATTAGAAAGGAACGAAATAAACTTGAAAGATAAACTAACATAAATATTTAAAAAAAAGTGCAATAACACATCATTTATTTATAATTCTCCCCTTACTTCGAAAAACAAAGCTGGCTAATGAAACGACAAGATTTTCAACTGCCAATCTCGAATTTTTCATTTGTTTAAGAATATTCACATATGCAAGTTGTATTTTTAAGAAAGTGGTATCATTCACGTCTCCAATAAATCTTTCTCACGTTAAATGATTTCTATAAAAACATGGCTTTATAGTTATTTTATTTTCATTCGCATATTTTTCGTATATCCGTACATTAGGCATAATACTTCTGAGTACAATCAATCGAATTTCTCTTCGTATCATTATAAAAAAAAATTGTTCATTCATTTCAATAAAATGATAGATTGAAAAATATTGATCTGAATGTTAAAGGTATTCTATAATTTTTAATTTCATTCTCTTACTTAAAGATTAATCTTGAAACTACGTTTTATTAAGCTCATATAAGGTGTGGTATTAAATAACGAGAATGACGCTGGTACAGAAGAAAAGTACGCATGCGCCTAAAACGAACGACCGACAGCTGTTTAGCGTGAAGCCATCTTTTTCGAATGAAGAACTTTTAATTTCTCTTCGCACGAATCCGTACACCATTAGCCTTCGTTTGCCTTAGATTTTTTTTTTTTTTTATTGCTCCGTCGAAAACCTGTTAAGTGAAGCAATCGAGCAACGAATTGTTGTGAAATTTCACATGAAACTCTGAAAAAACTCTACTGAAAATTATAATATATTAAATAAAGAGTATGGTAATGAATATTTATCAAGTGCATGTGTTTTCGAGCGGTTTAAGGATTTTCTAGATAGCTGAGAGATTGTAGGAATTGACAAAAAAATTCGTACAGCAATTGTCTCCATCAAGACAAAGCGCCTGCTCTTTCCACATTTTCTGTAGAAGTGAATCTAGCCAAGTACATCATCCCAGCGTTTTGCCACTCACCTTCTTCGCTGGAACTTGAGCCACGCGCCTTCCATCTGTTTTCTAAGGTGAAATCTGCATTAAAAACACCAAGATTTGAGTCCGATGAACCTGCGAAAGAGAAACGCGTCTTAAAAGAGCTGACAGAAGAAGACGTCCAGCAGTGTTTCGAACAATGACAGATTCGCATGGAGCGTTGTACGGATAGAAAAGGGGTGTACATTGAAGGTGATAGTAAGCAAATATGGATGACATCAAAATAAACCTTTTTTAGGTTTGTCTCGTTATTTAATAGCCACAACTTGTATCTTTTTCCATTTATTTCAAATTTTTAGAAATGTCAAATATTTTGAATTAAAATCACGTATCGGAGATGACGTTAAAATGTATATATATCTTATTCTCCCAAATTATATGATCCACTGTGGGAGAACTTTGATTTCAAAATTCAGAAAATAAATATGAGAAATTTGATTCCGTGCAAAAAACCACTCTATTCCACACGCGTCTTTGCTGGAAGTAAAATCGAAATAAGATTTCGATTCTCTAACATGGCTTTTCATGAAGTTCACAACTAGTCCAACGGACTTTAACAGCCCTAATAATGAAAGAGATTTCGGAATATGAGAAAATTCTCTTAAACGAAGTATTTCTCTTATTATTTTAAACAGATAAGTCAAACAGTCCGTCATTATGCAATCCAGCTTTAGTAATGGATGGTAATGATTTATTCGAAACTTTTGTTACATACCTTACAGTTGTACATAATATTACATAACATCCTCCTGATATGAGAGAAAAAGTTATTGTAGCTGGTTCGCCTTGATTTATGAAAAGCATAACATAAAGGTATGAAAATATTGTAAAACTACAGTTTGCAGTTACTTCCACATTAATATATATTTCTTTTTATGTAACAATTTGCACGGGAATTTAGAAAAAGTCTTGTTTAACGAGGGTGGTATCCGAGCACATATCTCACTCATCCGAATTCCAAGGGCTCAACACGTGAGAGATTGAACATCACCATGCTATTAAAATGCATCTTACATTTCTGTTGATCACGATACATTTTTTTACTGGAAGCAATAATCAAAAACATATTTCGAGTTGAATATGGCTGGTCTCAAAGTTCGATATAAAGTCTACCGGCATATGAAATAATGTTTAACGATCTAATGACGAATTGGTTATTAACATTGCAATTTGAAGCAAGACGATGACTTTAGGCTTAGGTCCTCATAAATTTAAATACTGGTCATATGACAATGTCGAACTTGAGCTGGTGCTCTGCTTCCCAAACTTCCACACAACACGACTGGGAGCCTCGGAAGATTTTATATGCACGGTGGCACTTTTCTGGATTCAGGACTCGAACACACAGAAGGACAACAACCGCGATGGTGACGAGTTAGGTAAAATTTAAAAGTAATTTTACTGACGTGTTCAATCGCCTCAATTGTTAGTAAAATTGAAAAAATGAAGCTAAATACTATTTATAATTTTCAATAAAGTAAGAGAGATAAATATTTGTAAAAGTTACTCGTGAAAGTCGAGATATATTATATGCATTTACAAAATAAATAAGCTGCAGTGGAAAATTGTTAGAGTGATCGATATTCTTTTTAATAATATGGATTGGGAAAATAAAAAGTCAAATTCTTATAAATCCTTCCCCATTTAGTAACATATCATTCCGAGGTAATTATACCAAAAGATTTTACGGATGTTATATAATTATATGTGTTCGTAGTATCACCGTATCCGTGAAATTGCTGAACAATTTTTCGAACAGCATGTGCTTTCAATCATTTGCATATTATTTTTAAAATCAGATTTATGGCTATGTTAGATTTAAAGAGGTTATAATTTGTTGAAATATGGTTTCATATTTATTAGTATCGAACGAATATAAATATAGTGTTCAATAACTTAAACCGTAATGTTGGAGCGAAAATTAGTCAGACTTTACTAAATGATGAGGAGCATGTTTGTTAGACTACCTCTTGCTCAATACTTTCGACAGATGAGAGATTATTCTAACGCAATGTTTAAAATATCGTTTATGTACGTGAAAAAGTTCTGCATTTGTTATTACAATAATCTAAATAACTTAAAAATATAAACAAAAAATTATGCAAAATAAAATTCTACCTAGAGTTTTTCAAAATATTTATAACGCTTTGATAACTCAAATAATTAACACTGTTCCCGAATGAAATTATACAATATTTATTACGAAGCTCGAAATTTTAAAAATGATGTTTCTTGATATCCTATTGTCCGTAGCACAAACATTAAAAAAAACTAGTTACACGAAAAATCTTTCTTGCTATTAAAGAATAAAAGAACCCGTGAAGGACGAGCCTGAGCAGCCGATTCGCTTCTCAAACTTCCCACACCAACGCGATCGGGAGGATTTGGAGCCTCGAAATATTGTATGTGCATCGGACCTGCTACGTGGCGTGTCGTTTGTGTTATCAGAATTCGAATGAATGATAACCACGTTGACCGTGAGTTCGGTTCAATTACCAGGCGGAAAATTTTAACAAAACATTTCCCTTACATTTAAATGCATGTTTATATCTTTGTCAGAATACAACACGGGCTTAGTGTTGGATGGCATCTATTTCTTTTTTCGTAAGCTCATTGTATACCTTTCAATTATACATAATAATAGAAACCAATCAGAACATTCTGATGTCAGAATAATAGTGAATGCAGTTGGTACGCCTCAATTAAACATTTTTCACACAAGCTCGAAAATATGGTAAGAATGCGTATGCAAATATTTCCATTTTGAAAAATATTTGCTAATGGAATCCATGTATTGTAGTTATGGTAAGAATATTTAATTTTTTTTTCTTCTCTTAGTGTTTCGTTCTTTACGAATTGAGCCAACGTTTCAGAAAAAAATAAAGCATCATGAGGGGGTAGATGTATGTATATCCTTCTAAACAATGCCAAGGAGCAATGTTTCCATCAAATTAAGAAAAGTATTACAGAATAAGGCTATATATATTTAAGAGGTTAGAAGAGAGAAGCGATAGTTCCTGTTTACATCATTTACTTGAATATCCTGAACTTTCTTACGTTTATTCTCTCACCCTTCACACATCGATTTATATTATTTAAATGAACTATTGAAGCCGAACCCAGAAGCAACCTGATACATATTGGCTAAGAATTCGTACTTCTAATTCTGGGCCAATTCACGATGAAGACAAATGACATAAATTCAGCTGTAATGCATGAATAAAAATTGCTGAGAAAACGATTACTTAGCATTTAAAGATATTTCTTATGTAAGTGTAAAAATATATATGAGTGTATGTATCGGCAATGGAAATGCTCGAATCTCTTTAAATATATTTTCTAAATGAAGTGTTATTCCCGCATTCTTTTTAAACTACATTATTATTGCTCTTAAACAATTATTATTATTAACTGTTTTGACGTTAGATTTGCAGTCTGAAGTTTTGTAATGTTTACTTATAGTTTGAAAGTAGTATTCATAATCTGAGATTTATAGCATTATATTTATCTAGTGTTTTTGAGGTTGATTAAGAACTTATATCATAAAGAGTATTATATTCTTAGATATAAACATCCTTAAGCATTTGCTAATTTCTTTCTAGAGCTGCTTTATTAACCCTCCTAATGACACATACAATGCATAGCATTCGAAACATCCCAAAGATATTCATTAAAAACAATAATTTATTCGATTTTTTTGTACATATGACTAACTTGTAATTATATTTTTAGGACACTATTTCACAATTTTTTTAATTACCTTGTAATTTATATTTTGTTAATTTTGTATTTATATAAAAATATTCTAAAAAAATGAAACTAAATGTTCCATATTTTAACATTTTGGATTGTCAAGTATTAAAAAAAATCGAAAATTGAAAACTATAATCTCGTACATTTAATGTATTCTTATGATATTGCATGTAATATTTGAGTTTTGCAAATTTTACAAATTACTGGAAGAAATAGTATAAAAATTTGGAATTTTATTGATTCTTGTTTTGACATAGAGGCTCCAATTACATGAAGTTTTTGATACATTACAATTTCTTATTACTCTTTACAATATTTATCGTTTTATATATTTTAAAACAATATTTAGGTTTTTAGTGTCTTACTATATTGAAGTTTTAACATAACTATAATTGTTATTAATTTTTTTTAAAAAAATGATAATTATTTATCTATTAACTGACACAAATAACAAAGGAAATTTTAAACTTAAATGTTTGAGAAACTTATTAAATATAAGAAAAACGTGTTTTAAACCGCAAATTCCGAAATACGTTTGAAAAGGATTTTGAGAAAATTCGCAGCCATAATTATTTTATTATTATCCCTTAGAGATAACCAAAAGAAAACGACATTTGGTAATGAAGAAACTCCTAAAAAACAAATGTCTTTTAGAAATACAATAAAGTAATTTAACTAAATAACATTAACATCAGAATAATTAGTTCATTTGAGCGAAGATCTGCGGTTTTATTTTTATCCAGTTGCCGCCAAAGCAACGGAATTGGCGAGTAATACGCATAGTATCGTGTTATACTACTCATTCAAGCACACACTATTTTCGCGAACAAAACAAACAAATTTTGAAATATTCTCATTCATCAACAAAATCTTTCAATCTTCTCATCTTTCCATAAAATTCTCTGTCTAACCTTAGAATCATCTGGTTAGGTGTAAGCTACTTTTTTTTTGAATACCGACATTTCATTTGAAGCCCGCGTGCTCATGTATCTCATTTTCCTTTCCTGTGAGTTATTAACACGAATGCTAATTTCCCCCTCTCGGGTGAGAACTTATTGGGGGCCTTTGATAACAGTACCTGATATTATTTCTTTAGATACGATGTTATATCGACGATTTTTTTGCTTCTTTTAAACACAACAAAATGTATGAATTTGGGATCTATGGTTACGCTGCTATAAGTTTAAGAAAATAAAAATTCGAAGACAAAACAATACATATTTGAAACTAAGCGCTCCTACATGGCCTAGTATTTTTTTTTTGTTTCCTTACACTTATTTTTAAAAGATACTTAATAATACATAAAGAATATATATATATATAAGGTGTCACAGTATGTTTTGGAATATATAGTCACTCCGTGGCAACACTCCTGCCTACCCCAAACTCAGTGCATATAATTTTGTGAGCTAATTTTGTTTGCTTGAGCTGCACTTCTTCTGAGTAACATTGAATGCCTCAATTCCATGGATCACTTTTTTGTCCCTGGTGCCACTCATGTATCGGAGCAAAAGACAATTTAGCTTAAAAAATCATCACCTTTATCAATGCAGCATTCAAGAAATTTCAAAGCACTTCCTTCTTCATTTGTTTTGTGCGCTTGGGCCAGCAATTTTGGTATCAATTTTGAGCACAGCTTTCAATAATAAAAAAACCACACCTTAGAAACTTACAAAAATTCATTAGATTAAGACAGAGTTGTAAGGAATCTGTTTTCTCAAACTTTCTCATCATTTTTTTGAAGTCTCGAGTAATGAAAAAAGGTCACCCATTACATTCCTCATCATAAACATTAAAGCGAATGTCTTTAAATGCTCCAACCCACTTAAAAAACCCCACTCTGTAACTCTCATAAAAATTTCTTTAGACATTTCCTTTGTGTATTAAAGAATTTCAACAAATTTGCAAGAATAAAATGAATCACAATGAGTATTTTTCAATCGGAGGCGTTTCCAAATTTTTATTGCACTTAAAATGCGCTCACAGAAACATTAGCACTTCCGTCCTATTGTATGTAATCAGGCATAAGGTATGGGTACTCAGTGCACCTGCGTGGGGTTTCTACAATAAACCTACTGCTAACATATTTATAAACTTTACTTGCTTAAAAAGCACTCTAAGTATTAGTACTCTTACTGTTGCTTCATATTTTTTAAACAATTTTGTTTATTTAGCCGACTTTTTAGACATAAAAATATTTTGTCAACAGAAATTTAAACTTCTTTAGTATCTAATCAACCTTCAATCCATTAGCCTTCTAATGCAATTTATAAATAATATCATGTATAAAATGAAAAGCCATGATCATTAGTTCTATTAAAATTGCAAAAAGAAATTCGACAAATGAAGGCTGATTGATTACCAACTGCTTCAGGAGCAACATGGAAGCTTTTGGAGATACACTTTATAATATAAACATCTATCAAACAAAGTAGGAAAGACGAAATCTATATTTGCCCCCTCTCTCTATACGTCTACACAAAGTCAATTTAAGGTATAAGAATCTCGAATAATTTGAAGTATAGTAGTCCCGTTACACGACACGTGTTTACTGACATCAGGACAGGAGACCACGACTTGATGGAGAATCATCGCAGAAATAACCTCGCCACCATGAGCACTCAAGGACTGCTTCACTAACGTAAGATTGATTGTTTTTATCAATGTCGCACTACATGCAACACGATATCTACTGCCGATGAATCTCGTTATTTGAACATCTGTCAAGTGACGTGGTCCTGAGCTGGTCTCTCCTTCTCCTGACTTCCATACCAAGCCAGTGAGAGGACTTTGAGCTCCGGTTACACAACGGGATTTTAATGGCGTCAAAGCTAGAACACATGAATTGATGAAAACCGCCAGCCGCAAGTCCGTGGCAATGGCCTTCAGTTTTTTGCGGGCATTCGCTAAACTAGAAGAAAACGAAGATTAGGATTCATTTCTAGTGTTAAATCATGTATTGTAGTCTTACGCAAAGGCAAATCTATATAAGAGAATAAAAAATAATAAATCGTTCTGCAGTATTATAATAGTTTTCTTAACATTTTTTGATTTTGGATTAATATTATTTTTAATTTCATTTTAAAACTAGCTTTATATCCGTTTTTCGAAACTACTACTTACTTAATGTTTTTTGCTTAAATTTTGTAAGCGCGTTCCAGCAACTGTTCATACAAACGTTTCTAAATATATCTACCCAAACTTCAAAAAGTGGCAGAGAGAACTAAAATAAATACGAAACTCTAGAAAACAAGCATTCGTAAAGGTAGGATCTCGATGGCTCTGATCACTGTTTAAGTCAACAGAAATTTTTTTTAAAGTGTTAGGCTTCGTATCCAACAAAATTATGGATATTTAATATTATTGCAACAAATTCGCTTCCAAAAGATGTGCGTTTAACATGAAGAGAAACGCACGAAAAAAATCATTTGTGACTTAATTTGCTGTATAACGAGATTTTCGGTACCAGACAAACTAATTCTGTAATGATGAAAATAATGAAGCATGAAATTTTCAGCCCAACCGATAAAAAGCTTAATGGGATATTGGTGTTGAATCTCGCTCTTTTTTGCATCTACTGTAAGAAAAAAAAGGAATTTCTTTTTTACATTTCATTTTATTTGACTTGCTTTCATATTTTATAATAAGGCAAATCATTTTATTTAAAACAACAATGTTATTGGATTTTTATCAGAATTCTCGAATTAAAAGTGTAACTTATGATTTTTTAAAGCTAAAAATAATCTAATGTACATGAGATTTACTTTATACGTGTTTTGTGTACGAGTAAAAAAAATTAAAAGGTAAATCGATTAAACAGATCATGTTTTTTTGATTAAACAGCTCAGTTAAACGTCGCGATAAAAATGATAGAATGAAGTGAAATGCTATTCAAAAATTTTAAGGAAGCTGATAGAGATAAGGATCATTTGTAAAGGCTACAAGATAAATCTAATTCTAAAATAAAGCCTATGTCGAATTCATCCGAAATCTCTATAAAATTAACAGGCTCATTAATCCACTCAAAACTGTAAGTAAGAACTGGGACATTGCCCATCCATACAAATTCTTTGCATCCAAATAAAGGATATATTTAGAGGGTTTCACTTCATCGTAAGATTCTAGATATTCGCTGAACTAAATCTGTGCGATATCATTGAAATACCACCTCTTATGCCTCTCTCGATAAATAAATGCATATCCAAGTCTGTAAAAAGTTCAAGTTTGACTCGCGACATGTAAAGACATGCTTGCCAAGCGAGACCGGGAGCTGTGTAACAATGGCAGGGATCTAGTTTATAAAAATTTAAGCACAATTGTCGAAAATTTTGGAAAAACATCGGTAAGCAGTATTATGTCACTAGTTACATACAAATCATGATACTCTCCTAGAGTTTTTAGATTAAATGTTTCTCGCACGTTTGTGCAATGTGCATACAGGTTCATTTACGAGTGAACTAAAAAAAGTTTCATTCGAGGGCAAGTGTCTTTCACTAAATTATTGATAATTGTCCATATATTCATAGGGATAAATTCCTTTAGGAACCATAAGATCAGTTTTATCTTTAAGAAAAATCACTTGTAAGTTTTAGCTGGGTTTTCTCTAAATTTGAAACTAATTTTACGAGGGAGGCATTTAAAAATTGCAGCTAATCTAGAAAACGTAGAGAACCGATTGAAAAAGATATGCACATTTTGCTATTGGAAGGTTTACAAGTAAGGTTTTTCTTTTTAATTTTCCCAACACTTTGCGTGATTAGAGGGGAATCGTATCCTCGAAAATTGTGAATTATTATTGGGATGGGTTTAGCTAATGTGTAATTAATATTACAAATATTATGAGCTTCACCACGATATCACCGGTGAGACGGTTATGATCACGCAATCGATCCCCCAAGAAGGGTTTTTCACATATGTGACAAATCGTGGCATTTTTAAAATCTAAAAAGTATTGGCTTAACTTTTTTCAAAATATTTAATATTTCTTCTCCTTCTGTAATAAGATTTTCTAAGAAATCGTCGACGGTATTTTCTCTTCGATAAACAACATGCAGTTTTTTAAAATTTCCATCAGGTCCAATGACCGTATATGTATAACCACAAGGATATGTGACCTGTTACTTGTTCCGGTGTAAGATATCGCAGGATCAGGTGCACATGAATTTATTATTAACAATAAGGGATTCATAGTCAGCATAAATGGTATATGGAACCGGTATGTTGAAATTGAAATTTTCAAATTCTAACCATTTATTTTCTGGTATTTTTATTTTTCGTTCTTTATGATTCCTGCAGTCTATAGTATGTGCATCTAAGTTTGATTTCATAGCGAATCTCTGAAGACAGTAATTGCATTAAAAACTTACCGATTTATGCTGTGTTAGGTCTGAAAGTAATCGGTTTAAATTTCTAATAAGACAATAATGTCTTTTTTCTTTATTTCAAATCAAGGGCAAATTTACGTGGCTCTTAAAATTCTTGGCTGTTATTCTCAAGGGGAAAATTTCATTTTCGAAACCAAACACATTAATTGATATTTTTTTCTTCAAACAGCTCTATCTGATTTAACGGAGTAGGAAAAGTAAGGTTTTTTTGTACGTAATTCATTTTTAAATTTTAAATAAGCACTCACTCTATTTGCATTTACTTGAGTAGGATGAAGATGAGCTAACACACACCATAAAAAGCAACGCTGGTCTTCATTTTGAATATTTAAAATGGCCTTTTTCCTTCTCAATTTTGGTGAAAGGGTTATGTAAGATGCTGCTGCTAAGGATTAGTAAATAGATGTCTTAAGCTCGTGCTTCAACACTTCTTGAAACTCCCATCCGGAGCCTTTATTTTCAAACTCGTTACTTGATGCAATAACCTTAAGAGAAAACATATAACTATGAATTTGCAATGGCGTATTTTTAAAAAATAATAAATTGAATGAAACCTATTTACATTTGATGTAGTGTAATTATAAAATATATTATTAGTGCATATATATTTCGATATAGTTTCAAAATAGAATTACTTTTTTCCTTAAACAGAGTAGTTAATATTCAATATTTATTTCTTGAAGAAAAGTAATAAAATTCTTGCCTTTGCGATGCTTGTTTCAATGTCTGGAGATTCCTGATCTAAGATAACAGCACACTTTGATCTAAAGTAGGAAGTACAGGTCTCTAAGTTCTCTGTTGCAATTTTTCGGTTGAAGCGAACTCAACTATTTAAGCACCATTTTACTCCCTTTTTTGAAGACGCTATTTCCTTTATTTTATCTACAATTTCAGTTTTTAAGCTATGAAGACTCACAGTCAAGTCCTTGGATGTTAAAGAGTTTGGAAAGAACATATGTATTTCAAAAATGTCTAAACACGCATTTTTAGCGCGTCGGTGAATTGATGAAATTTTTCGCTTTCTTGATGGAGCAATAGAAGTTGAAGAATCCAAGGTCATTCCATTATTAGAGAGAGCGGATGGTTCTGAGATGATAAGGACCGGCTCTGGAAGGTTGAATTGTATTCACAGAGGAATTTTCCTTGTCATTAGCTGTTTGAGATACTTCCATGGAGATTTGAGTCGTTAATTTATGGGTCTTTGAACGTCGAAGAAAATTAACTTTTCTATTGAACCTTTTCCTACATATTTCACGTTGAAATGATGCTGAAGGAGCATGAATCGAAATCTGATGTCTTTTGAAACTGCGACGAGTGAATGTTTGATTGCACTTATTACAAGAAGTGCCCCTCAAAACACCATCGAAAGGCTTATTTAACTCAGTGGATAAGTTAGAAAAATCTGCAGAAGCTAACATTTCATCATTCTTAGGGAAATCGGTCTCTTCGAAAATTGTTTCACTATCCGTCGGGAAGAGCTTAAGCGAAAAGTGTGGAAAGTATAAAAGTTTTGACCATGAAGTAAATATTCTTGTTTGTGTTTTTTTCTTATATATGGTCACTATGCGACTAAACGAAACGTTATTCCACGCTTGCCACAAAGAAAATTATAGCAAAGTCGGATGTCAAATAACATGGGCAGAGCCAGAGTTTTTCTCGTGGTTATCCATTAATATTGAAAGTTTATGAAATTATTTAAATTAATAAAAACAAAAAGAAAACGTAAATAAAAACAAGCATAACCAGAATGAAATAATTAATATTTATAATAGCTATGTAACAGTTTAATAGCTATCATTTTATGTGTACATACGTCAGGAGTTAAAAAGAAGGAAGAAAAGCAATTAGGCGACTAGATTTATTCCTTAACGTCGTACGTCATGTTACGTACTTTATGACGTCTGTAGCGTTTGTGTATTTTTTGCATTCGTGTTTGAAAAACCGTGAAGCAACGTATTATGTATAATATATTCTCGTTAGTATTCTAAATACTAATTCATTATTTTGACACAATAACGTGCGGAAAAAAATTGAATTGAACACCTCGAAAGATTAATGACAGTAGTAGTAAGCCGGGGTCCTCGCGGGACGGAAGTGACGTCATACTCCCCCCTTCTGGCCGTGTTGGTCTGGATATACTGATAAGGTTATCATGTGTACCTACTGTATCGATAAAGGACCCCACCCGTTTATCTTTGGGATTGTTATTTATGGAGCGATAAGCTCGTTGTGTTGATATATAAGTGCTATTCTTGTTAAATGAATAGAAATTAATAAATAAATTAAAAGTATTTTTAATCGATAAATTAAAAGATTTTTTTTCACACGAGTTACAATAAATGTAATTTGAATGAACAGAATGAATATATTTTAATCTGAATTAATCGGAAGCCATTTTTTTTATTTTTTCGCATAAGTTTGATGAATTGGATAATATTATTTTATCCACTTTTTTTTCATTTGAATGAATATATTTTGAATAAAATAAATTTTTATCTTATTCTGTTTTACGCGCATTTTTATTTTGCGTGTATATATAGGTACTTGAACGTTCATTTTCATTTCATTTCATTGCATTATTGTACTAGGTAACGCGCATATACAGGAATGTCTATCGAATATATTTATAAAAATACTGAAAAACCTGCAAGTTTTGGAGGGGTAAATGCATTGTATAGAGCTTTAGGAAATCGTGTTAAAAAGAAAGATATCAAACAATGATTAGAAACTAAAGATTCTTATACCTTACATAAAACCGCAAGACGAAAGTTTAAGAGGAATCGGGTCATAGTAGGGGGAATAGATGAACAGTTTCAAGCAGATCTATTAGATTTGTAATCTTTAAGTCAGTATAATAATGATTATAAATATCTTTTAACATGTATAGATGTGTTTTCAAAATATGCGTGGGCAATACCCTTAACAGATAAAATGAGTCATAGCATACTAAAAGGTTTTGAAAAATTTTTTAGAGAACGGAAACCCATATCACTGCAAACGGACGAAGGAACAGAATTCAAAAATAAAATTGTACAAAATTATTTTAAGGAAATGAATGTTCACTTTTTTACTACTAATAATGAAACGAAATCCAGCATTGTTGAACGTTTTCATAGAACTTTGATGTCTAAAATGACGAAATATTTCACAGAGTACAATATTCAAAAGTACTTAGATGTAATAGAAAAATTTATATCTAGTTATAATCAGACGTGGCACCGAAGCATTAAGATGGAGCCATTGAACGTAAGCATTGATAATCAAGCAAAAGTATGGCAAAACCTGTATGGCAACATAAGCGAACCAAAAGTCAAACTGCCCATGTTTAAAATAAATGATAAAGTACGTATCAGTAAATGGAAAGGGAGATTTGAGAAAGGTTACGAAAATAATTGGTCTATGGAAATATTTACAATCTACAAAGTTATACCCAGAAATCCTATTGTTTATATGCTGAAAGATCTCAAAGGTGAGGTTATCGAAGGCACTTTTTACGAAAAGGAAATACAAAAGGTTACAGATTCTGGTTATTACCTAGTGGAAAAAGTTTTAAAGAAAAGAAAAAGAAAGAGGAAATTAGATTATTTTGTGAAATTTCAAGGATATCCGGAAAAGTTTAACAAGTGGGTCAGTGATGTGAAAATGCTATAAATACTCTTCGCGAACCAGGTATCATTCATTAGCAAAACATGTCTTTCTATGTGACACTACCGTCCGACAGTTCTCTGCATTATTTTCCAAATAACAAAATTTGAAGTTTCGTTACGCAACAACCTACGCCCATTCTTTTAGACGGCAAGTGGGATGTCGGATTGGCTGAAATAATTTATCCGCATACTTGGTATAACATAAATGAAAATAGTAATATATTTGGTTTTGATTTAGGAGACGGGAAGTTAGTAACAAGAAAGTTGCCACCCAGTTATTACGAATCGATTCCCGAAATTTTAAAATCTATGTTACTTCCTTCACACGAAGGCAAAATTTCCTTTAAATTCAATGCTAAAAACAAACGAGTGAAAATAAAAACTCAAAACAATGCGAAAGTGATTCTGCAAGAAGGTTTGTGCGACGTGTTAGGATTTCGTTCTCAGCTCGTGAGCGGGACTGAAAAAAGTTCATTCGTAGCCGATCCACAGGCAGCATTTCCCTTTTTTTACGTTTACAGTGATATTGTACAACCTGTGGTGGTAGGTCACGTAGAAGCTTCTCTTTTAGGAATCGTCCGAATATCTGGAACCGACGGTGATATTGTGAGTGCTCATTACGATAGACCTCACTACGTTCCCGTTATACGTCAATCTTATCACACTATTGAAATCGAATTTCGTCTTAACTCAGGTGCTCTAGTGTCTTTCGAAAGAGGTAAAGTGATTGTTGTTCTGCATTTCCGCACTCGGCAAATACTATAAATACGTAGTACATCAAAGAATAGAAATAATTTACTATATGTTGAGGAAATGAGTCACATCATGAAAGTACCCTACGTGTGTTGTACAAAAAAGTTTGAAGACCATTACACGAATCATACGGGATCTGGAGTTCCATATTACGAATGTGTCATTTCAAAAGGCTATGGATTGGGAGGGATTTTTCGTCGATTGTTTAGGGCTGCCTTACCATTCTTGGTGAAGGGTGGGAAGGTCGTAAGAAAAGTAGCTCTAAGGACAGGAACGAGAGTAGTTAGTGATGTATTATTCGGAGAAGATTTTAAAACAGCTGCAAAAAAGCGAAGTGAAGAAGCGTGTAGAGGCATGGCTCGAAAGGCTATCGAACATGTTCAATCGAAGATTGGTTGAGGAAAATATAAAAGGAAGCGAAAGAAACTGAAGAGGGTCATTTCAACCAAAGTGAGAAAGGTGAGAGGACAAGATATTTTTTTTATCTATAATGGCATTTATTTTAAAAGGATCCCCTGAATGTGTCAAATCAGTATTGGAACTTTTTCATTTACCTGCCACCCAAACAGCCATAGAAAGTGGTCAGTGGGTAGAATTTCATCCATTATCCAACGTATTTGATGGCGGTCCTCTTGATTTTCACGTCTCTGGAAGCGGGGAAGAATATCTGGATTTGAGTCAAACACAACTTTACTTAAAAGCAAAAATTGTGAAAACAGATGGTTCACTCATAGAAAAAGACACTGCGATTGGTCCCGTTAATCTATTTCTACATTCTCTATTCTCGCAAGTAGATATTTCCCTTAATGAACGACTCATTTTCAATTCAAGTAACACGTACCCATACAGATCTTACATTGAAACTTTGCTGAATCATGGATTCGATAGTAAAACTTACTGAAATGTTTTATAAAGATAACGAAGATGGATTGAAGAAACGGTCTGAATTTTTCAATTTAAGTGTTTCCGTGGATATGATTGGTAGCTTACACTGTGATTTATTTCGTCAAGAGAGATTATTATTGAATTTAGTGGATTTAAAAATAAAACTGATTCGAAGTAAACAAGAGTTTTGCCTGCAAGGAAAGGAAGGACATAAAGTAATACTCGAGAAAATTACCTTATTAGTAAGAAAAGTGCATGTTAGCCCCGGAGATGTATTGGGTCACGTGAAAGCTTTGGAAAATGAGACGGCGAAATATCCAATTAATCGAGTTTTGTGTAAAGTATACTCCGTACCGCAAGGAAGTATGTCGTTCGTACAAGATAATATATTCATTGTCCAAATGTCAAAGAGAATTATTGTGGGATGTGTCGATAACGATGCATTGTATGGTACATTCGCGAAATCTCCTTTCGAATTCAAACATTACATCAATTTCATAGGTGTTTACCTAGACGGTCAGCCAACTCCACATAATCCTATAGAGCTAAATTTTGCTCAAAATAATTACATCAAAGGTTATCATAGTTTATTTAGTGGAACTGAAAAATTAGGTCAAGACGAGGGTCTTTTTATATCGAGAAAAGAGTATATAAACGGAAACACGTTATTTGCTTTCAATTTGTCACCTGATCTATGCAATGGAGATCACTTGAACTTGATCAAACAAAGTAATCTCAGGCTAGAAATAAAATTTACTAAGGCACTGAGTCAAACCATTTGTGTACTTATTTTTGTCGAATTCGATAACGTTATAGAGATAAATAAGACGAGAAACATTTTGTACGACTTTGGAAACTAAAAATGGATGGAAATCAAATACATTTTATTCTATCACATGACCCTGTTACGGCCCCTTTTTTCCGCGGAGTTTTCGCATTGGACACTGTACCGAAGTTAAAGGAAAAATCTACATGCGTGGTAAATTTGGACGGCTCTTCGCAACTCGGATCACACTGGCTGGCTTTCTATCAAGGAAACAATCGTCTCGAGTTTTTCGACTCCTACGGACATCCACTAGAATGTTATGGACTACCATTTCTAGACTTGGTTTCAAACTACTCTACAGTATGCCGGAATGCAAATGCATTTCGAAGTCCCACATCTAACGTATGTGGAGCGTATTGTATTTATTTCATTCTCAAAAGAAATCAAGGAGATTCTATGCATTCAATTATAAACAATTTGCGTCAGTGTCAAAAGAATGATTTTCAATTGTATCAGTTTGTAAAAAAACGTTATGGTGTAAGAATGATTTTTAAATAATAAAGAAAAATTTGTGTTTACCTTTTTTTGTATTTATAGCTTTATGTGTGAGGAAAAAACATCTTACTCTTATGACAATTTTCTTGCATAAATACACTTTTACATAAAGTTTTCTTTTAGTTATAATGGAACCGTTTAAGTTAAAACATCCTTTCACGATGATCGTGGCAGGATCTACTGGTTGGGGAAAGACACAACTGATTAAAAATTTAATAGATTTTAAAATGATTTATCCTTTTCCTCCCAAAATTATTTGGTGCCTATAAATCTCTTTATAGTGAAATGAAAGGCATCGAATTTTATAATGGCTTACCTTCTATTATAAACAATTTGTCTAATGCTTTAATCGTAATCGATGATCTTATGTCGGAACTTAGAGGTGATACCAAATTAACGAAACTATTTACCAAGGGAAGTCACCATCGGAATTTGAGTGTTATTTTTATAGTGCAAAATGTCTTTTATAAGGGAATTCGTGACATTTCTCTAAATGCTCATTACATGTTTTTGTTTGAAAATCCCCGAGATAAATCACAAGTGATGCATATTGGGAAACAGTTATATCCTGGGAAAACAAAATTCTTCAGAGAAGTCTACGAGGATGCTACTTCGAAACCCTTCAGTTACCTTTTAATTGACCTTAAACCCGATACGGACGATTCAATGCGCTTGAGCAGTGGTCTTTTTCCAGGTGATAAATACTATGTGTACCAACCTCGATAATCAGTAAGTCTTGAAAACGCCATGGCCTCTGCTGTCATAGATTTCGAAGGATTTCATCTTACTTCGGAACTTTTCATCGTAAAAGAACTTACTGTCTATGCCGTCAACGACGACAGTTTCCGCGGAAGGTGACTATTCAATCCACCGCATTGTTTCGATCAGTTATCTAGACAAAAACAATTAACTTATACATAGGTAACCAAAAATCTACATAAATTGAAATGGGAGAGTGGTGAATTACCTTACGATTTTTCCGCTGTGTGATAGATGTAATATTTGAAATGTTTCCCTATATTTATGTGCAGGGATTGGAGAAGAAAAAATTCTTTCATTTTTTATCGGGTCACGAAATATTCAATTTAGATGATTTTGAATGCCCGAAAGTCAACGAGTTGCCATCTTGTGAAGCATTGTGCCCTTTTTCACATGAAAAATGTTTTACTCATTGTGCCGTTTATAAAGTCAAAGCCTATGGAAAATTTTTAGAAACTATATAAATTCTGTTGCATGCGACAAGACACATTACTTTATTTCAATATGTCGGCTTGTACACACGAGCATTTAGAACACTTAAAATTGATTGCTAAAGCTAAAACAAAGAGTATCCTTTTGGAAAAATGTTCAAATAGTGTAATTAAATCTTTATGTGAATGTGCTTTGAATGTTCTGAAAGGATATGTACCTTTGACTAAAAATCAAAAGAATCGTTTAGTTCCCTATAAAAGAAGTTTGAGAAAACTTTCCGACAGGAAAGGGCCTATATATAAGAAGAGACAGCTTTTAGTTCAGAGAGGTGACGGATTTCTTTCTGTACTATTACCCGCGGCAATTTCTTTGATAGGTTCTCTCATACATGGAGTTCAGTAAAAAAATGATTTTAGTACCCGAAGATCGAATAGATTTAGTAGATAAACTGTCCGATTTAGATAAACAAATGCAAGATATTCTTCGGAATAAAGATGTTTCTGAAAGTGAAAAGGCGAATCAATATTTACAAGTTCTTCAAAAATTTGTAAAAATTCATCATCCTCAACAAGAAGCGATCGAAGAAACGGAGGAAAATAATGAACCAGAAGACATTTTAACCACAAAAATTTTAAAAGCTGCTACGGTTCGATATCAACAAACTGCCAAAGATATTCTCGAGTTCTTAAGAGATAAGCATTCCATTTTATCTTGGACCCCAGAGGGAGAAATTGTCTACAAAGGGCAACGTTTACCTCGTACTAATATTGTTATTTTAATATCTCTTCGGAACAAAAAACGATCACCTACAGGATTCAAAGAGTTTTATGCTGCTTTAAAAGAAATGTATATGCCTACAAATTACATTGTCAACAAAAAATGCTTCAAAGTACTAATACTATTGTACCAAAGAAGGTTAAACGTATGTATGCAAAAAGAAAAGCTTGGATTACTTATTGAATAAAATAAAATTCACATTGGAAATATAGTGTTTGTGTGTTCCTTTTTATTTTACGAACTAAAATTTTAAAAACTTTAGAAAATAAAATTAATTTTATCCCCCGTGCGTGTGGCTCGCGTAATATTTTAAAGATACATTTTAAACGTTTTTTTTAAAAAAGAAAATAAAATTTTCAATCGTTTTTTGAATATTAGAAACTTTTTAAGACAAAATTTTACAAGTAGATAGAAAAAAAATTTTAAAACAAAAAGGAGTAAAAAATTTGTAATGATAGAAAATTAATTCTTCTTAAACAGCAAAATAATAATAATAATAATAATAATAATAATTTAAACATTTTAAAAGCACATTTTTATTTTAAAAAATAAATCTTAAAACAAATTTTTTTACAAGTTGAACTTTCGAACATTTATGAATATTAGAAAAATACATTTTAAATATTTTATATTTATAAATAAATTTTTAACATTTTATATTTAAAAATAAATTTTGAACACTTTATATTTTAAAAAATAAATTTTGAACATTTTATATTGAAAAATAAGTTTTAGAACGCTTTATATTTAAAAAATAAATTTTAAAACATTTTACATATAAAAAAAAATTTTAAAACATTTTATGTATAAAAATAAATTTTAAAACATTTTGTATTCAAAACATTGTTTTTTTCCTATAAGGTATATCTTATAAACCTAACATTTTTAACAGAATATAATTTCTTTCATAGAAAATAAATTTTCAAGCGGAATTTTTTTTTAAAAAAGTAGAAACTAAATTTTAAACCATTTTTATTATTTAAAAAAAATTACATGTAACGTTTGTTAATAAGTACAAAATGACATTTTGAATACAAAATAAAATGGTAACGTAAATTTTTAAATTATTAAGAAATGTAATTTCTTACAAAGGAAAAAAGACATTTTTTGGGAACTAAAACTTTTTTATTGATAAAAAAAATTTTTTAAAGTATTTACACAATATATATATATATATATATTTACAGTTTATAGCATAAATATATATATACGAAATATTTACAACATAAAACAAAAAATATGTACAAAATATATAATTTTATTTGAAACCGTATGGAAGTGTTGACAAATCTTTTTGTATGATTCGTTTGTCATACAAGAAACTGTACTGTTTAGTTTCCATTTTATTGATAACTTTTATTTTCTTCGGTTCCCGGGTGATCTTATTATAATTGGTGACTGCAATAGATATATTTTCTAAGCATGTCACTAAGTGAAGCATACTGTCGAAATTTATAAGTTGTGAATTCCTAAAATTTAGGGTGAAGCCCCTCACCTTACAGCAAGTCACTCCACTCTCAGTTTTATATGCATAGTTTTTCGGACCCCCTGAAAATAAAAATAAAAAAAATAAAATTACAACCCTTTTTCGCATATAGGAAACATTACTTCACTACAACTTCCTGAAATAAAAAATGTTATTTTGTCGAAAAGAAAAACACTTACCAGACACAAACGTTTTAATTGTATCTCCTTCCAGCTCGTCCGTGAAGTCATCGAGGAAATTTCCGAGCGGAAGGTCGTTTCTACCATTACTGGCATAAACGAGGCTGTCAGTGTCGTGATATAACACGTCTCTGCCCAGTTTATCCATTTTTTGATAGAGTTTAAGTCTGACCCAGGAGGTCGTAAACGTTGCTATAAAAATGTTAGTGGAGGCATCCTGTTCCACAAATTTGTCTGACACTTGCCATTCAATTGCAGCCACCTCTTCCGAGGCAGAAAAATATCTTTGATCTGTAAGAATTCGTACAAAAAAAATTAGATGCTATCATGTTATAAGTATAAACGTTATTTTATTTTAAATTAAAAAGAAATTACGTTTTTTGTAGGATCACTCAAATATCGGTTGAAATCTGGTACACTGTTAACGTACGACAGTTTCGTTTTATTCAAATTCATTCCCCACCTGTGCAAATAGAAAATATGTTAAAACAAATTCTCTCTCACTTAAACATTAAAATAATTTTAAAGGTAAAAAAAAAAAAGAGATATACCTTCCCCAAAAACTATTGAGGGCCAATTTTGCTACTTGTCTCCTCCCTGGATTTTTTGCAATCTGCAAAGGATTTAATTTGATACCTTTCTTTCTCTCGTATTCACTGACGTATTTTTGTTTCTCCTCGACTGACGAGCATTCTCTTGGCCATCCATTACTTTCTTGTTTTATTTTTAAAAACAAGTCAATATATGAACGGAAGAGAATATCAGACGATTTTGAAAAATGATACACATAGTAAATCTGAAATTTAAAAAAAAATAGTGTCAAAGGAATAAAGTCATTGAATAAATAAAATATGATTTCAATATTTTTCATGACTTACTTGAGAGATGTGGTATCCTTTTTTCTTTGCCAGTTTCAGTTCTTTCGAGACCCAAGTGCCTATAAGGGCTTTTTCGTCATCGGAATGTTGACATGCGCTTTGTTGTTTTTCTTCAGCACATGTCTGACACAGAGGAAACATCAACTTGTTTTGAGATCGGTAGGGAAGTACCGGTAGATACAGATCCGTAGGTGGAATAATTTTACATTTAATGATTCCAAAGTAATTATCCACGTCTTGAAACCCTTCGGTAATTACTTCTGGGTGTCCGACGGAATACTGGCAGTACTTGTTTACCTTTTAAAAAAATTAAGAAAAATATAACTATGCATATCAAAAGAATTCGATTCAGAGAATGTATGAGGAGAAAAAAAAACTTACCCATGGATAAAGGGAGGTAAAATCCACATATTTAATGTTCCCTTCGTGAAGCAATTTTAACACGTTGGTACGTCCTCCAAAGAAAGAATCTCTTGGGTTCAAATGATCCTGAATGGTGTGTGCCCTCAGGAAAGTTTGAAGCCTTGAATCTTCCTTTTTAAGACGCAGAAAATTGTGTTCCCACATTTCCACCACGTTATATCCAAGGGACCTTAGATTTTCACATTTCTCCTCGGTGCGACGCCGTATGGTGCTCATAGTGCACTGTTTCATCGGATGCATGGCGTCTCCGTCGAATCATACAGTGCATCCATGGAAGAAACAAGCCTAAAAATAAACTTTCCATTAAAAAACTGCTAAGGTATACAATAAAAATATTTTCTGTACATAATTTGATATTTACCTGATACAGATAAACTGTTATATTTTCTTCACAGTATCCATCTACAAAATTTCCTCCAATTTTCCTTTCATCTTTTCCGTTCAAACTGTGAAGTATTTTCAGTTTTTCGGCGAAGGATATGTAATCCAACCACCGAATCACATCAGGGCTGAATTGCTTTCCATGACTGTAGCCGTGTACCAGAACCATGGCGATAGAATTGTCCTGAATGTGTCCACTCCGATAGGTTGCCATGCAGGCCGATGCAATGGTTACGTATCTGACAAAAGAACATGTACATTAAATGACCGAATTCACACACATAAGGTCAAAAAAATTTATGAGGGGAAAAAAATTACTTACCGAAATGGATCTACATTCGCAATCTCCATAAATTGTTCTCGAAACACCATACAGCAGCGGTGGAGAATATCAACATCAGAACTAAAATGAGAAGAAAAATATGTTCATACTTTTTTTTGTAAAATAAACATTCTCTATTTTAAAAAAAATGTTTACGTACCGACAATAGGAGAGCATTTCCGTTTTGAAATCAAAAACATCCTGTCGGTGTTGTTCATGCCCAGACATGAATTCACGGCGACAGGCAGATGACATGGAATCAGGACAATAAAAGGATTGATCTGGCAGCTTCCCAATGTAATTTTGGTTTTCACGAATTTTAAAAAGATGGAGAAAATACCCCTTCTTTAATTCCGTGAGACCAAAACAGCTTGGCAGTTTTGACAGAGCCATCGGAAGAAAGTTTAAGGAATCGATCACTCTGATGTTTAATGACGGCTGTCGAATGGACATCAGTTTCGACCCATTCGGTATCACTTCCGGCGCTATGCCCTGTTTCAGCGTCCAAGCTAATAAAAATTGCCCGTCAAACCTGAAAAAAAAAATGTTTGTTTGACACAACACTCTAAATTTTTTTCTTCCCTTCAATATAAAATAAAAATTTAAAAACTAACCCTTTTCATGTTGTGCGCAATGTCCGTAAATCCCTTGTGACGTGGGGAAAACAAGCACTCGCAAAAGTCCTGGCAGACCGTGTATCCAGAGAACACTTTTCCTTCTCCGTTAGCATATTGTGCCAACGCGAAATTTACAAAGTGCTCACCTGAAGACTGGTCCGTCTCGAAATCGAAAAAAATGATGTTATCATTTTGTTTTTGAGGTGTAAATGGCACAGATGGTCAGCAAAATGAACAAACTTTCTGCAAGACGGACACTTGGTGGTGCCACACTGATGCACGTGTTTCGGACAATCACGGAGTCTAATGACCTTGCAGCAGTCGGTACACTGGTATACCTGAAAGGAAAATAATTCGTAAATGCATTATACTCAATGAAAATCGTAATAGCAGGGGGAAAAATGGAGAAAAAAAGTACTTACGCGATCCCAAATCGACAACTCTTGATTTTCTTTCGTTGCTTTATGCATTTTAAAGCATTCATCCGAATTGACAGTCTGTCGCAATCCTGACATCGTTGCGTTTTTCCAGGCATACAGTCCGTTCGCAAACAAACAAAGCATGCATTTGGGCATCGATGATTTTCCCAGTGTTCAAAAGGCTTATCGCAGGTCTCCCAATAAAAATTCGAGGCATAAAAACCTTTCAACGGCTTCATAACGTCTTAATGCCCGTCGTGCAGCCATAAATTGATGCGGCGGGGTCTGCATTGGCCTTTGTAAGACACCTGTAAACTGCTTTGCAAACTGCGTGATTTTGTTTAAACTGTGGATTACTGTTTATTTAGTGCTGCAAATTTGTGCAAGTACGATTTTGTTGTCGTCTGTGCTTCCTGTTTTATTACTATTTAAAGAATAAATTACTATTTTTCTAGTATTCTGCTTGTTGGACTGTTCACCTACACACACCGGACAATTTTCGTAACAATATTTGTCTTTCATAAATACTAATCTAACGTTTATTCAAAATTTCATGTACATTTTCACGATCAAAATATTCCTCCTCGTTAAAATTGATTTTGCTTTCGGCTATATAATTTTTAAAACTTTTATTCTCCACTATTGATGATTGGGACACATATAATACTAAAGATTCACTTAATTATATTCTTGTAATAGGTCCAATTCGTTCGTCAATTTTGATCCCTGCGTGGAAAAAAATATTGCATGAACCATGCATGGCACAGTTATTGCCAAATATCATTCTCAAGTATGCATGACACTTGAAACCTCTCTGCACCAGTCAGTTTCGTGAACAAATAAAAAGAGTTTTTTGTAGTGTTTGGAACTCTTTGAACCCAAGACTCAATAACCATTTCATAGCAAATATCAAAACTGGTCGTATAGCATTTTTAGCAGTCGGAGGTGACAACAGCATCACCTTTTTATTTAAATTGTGAACTCCCATGCCCAGTTTTCTTTCAACTATTTCATAATATAATAAAAGTGATTATTATCATTAATATATCTTATTTTATTGCAGTTTTACATTCCCATATCATGTTTCCTGCATTCTGACTAACGTTTCCTTCATTATTCACATAATTATCAGTTGTGCTTAACTCTTAGACGCTAGAGTATAAACATATGATAACCAAGTATTTAAAGTGCATAATGAAACAATATTACAAAATTTTTAAGCAGTTTATAATTATGTCGTTTTAGAAGTTATCATACACAATTATAGGTTTAATTTAATTTGAGGATGAAAAGAAAAAGTGAATATCCAATTAACTATGATTTAAAAAGGTATAAATTAAAAATGTCTTGCGTATGATATAGGTGTCTTACTTTATTCTTTTATCTTTAAGAAAATCTCAATTTTTCAAAACAGATATGAATCAAAAGTAGGAACCTGAGAAAAATTATAACTAATATTTCTCATCAAAAATTTTGTAATCAGTTTCTGTATTTAATTACAAAATTGTCTACTTGCTTTTAACAGTTGACTTAAATAAATTTTTTTTATTATAAATTTTTCTTTACAGTTCTTGCTTTGTGGTAGGTCTTTTAAAAATTATTAGATAGTTATGGTCTAATCATGAAACTGTGGACCAAGTTGAATAAATTATTGAAATAGCTGTTTTAGTCATAGCTTAAACTTAAGGATAATTTTTAAAAATTTTAGATTATATATTAAAGGAAATACATATGAAATGTCTTAGTTATATAACTATTGTTTGTGCATAAAATTTATTTTCCGTTTCATTAAATTTTTTTAATTATCATCAAACCAATAAACTTTCTTTGAACGATTGCTTGTGTCCTGGTCCCAATTTAAATCATAACCTCTTAGATGTGCTAATAAATTTTAGGTTAAATCGGATTGCAATATCATCCGATATTGGTCTGGCTTTTCTTCAAATTTGTTTGGCGGATAAGCATAAAGATACTGTACGATTTTTGTGGACAGAAAGTAATCCAAGTGACAAGGAAATGCCTTCATTACAAATTTACCGTTTCAACAGGATTATTTTTGGCGTTAACGCTAGACCATTTCTGCTAGCAGCTACAGTTAAACATCATATTGAGAAATATAGAAAAAGTCATCCTATAACTGTACGACATCTATATTCCTTCATATACGTTGATGACTGGATCACAGGTCAAGACACTCGAGAAGAAGCACTTCTTGTATCTCTTCATGCTGAGAACATCATGAAGGAAGCAGGAATGGAGATGAGAAAATGGATCAGCAATGGCACCACCTTAATGTCTCAGTGGGCAGCAAACGGTTTCCACACTTATCCAGTTGATACATCCGTCAGCTTAGGATCAAACAAGACAAAAGTATTAGGTTTGGCTTGGCAAACCCTGGATGATTGTCTGACATTGGATACTAAAGGATTGCTAGCATTCATTTTAACTAACAAAAATACTAAACGATTCCTGTTACAAGCTATCGGGAAAATATTTGATCCTCTTGGATTGATTTCTCCCTTCACTATAAGAATGAAATGCCTCATTCAGGAACTCTGGAAGAATAAAATCACTTAGGATGAAGATTTACCCCCAAAAATAGTAGAAAGGTGGGTAAACTGGAGCAAGGAATTACCCATGTTAAACAAACTCAGAATTCCAAGATTTATTCTTGATTTTACAAATTCTGAGATAAATGACTTCATCGAAATTCACACCTTTTGTGATGCTTCTAAACTTGCCTATGGAGCATCAATTTATGTTAAAGTGAAAAAACAAAATGAAGAGCTTGTAAATCTCATCACCTCAAAAACGAGAGTGGCACCCTTGAAGGCTCTTACCTTACCTCGACTAGAACTCTTGGGAGCTTTAGTTGCGGCTCGTTTGAGTTCTAAAGTGCAAGAAATAATCTGCAAGAAAAAGAATGCAAAGGGTTCCACTGGATAGATTCCAAAATAGTTCAGTTCTGGATTAAAGGTTGTGCGAAGAAATGGAATCAATTTGTGGCCAACAGAGTGCAGGAGATCACCAAGTTAACGGATCCTGATTCTTGGTGTCATTGCTCTGGAAAGGACAATCCCTCAGATCTCTTATCTAGGGGACTTAGTGCTGACTCCTTTTTATCTGACGATAAATGGTGGAATGGTCCATCAATTTTGCAATTTGATGATTTTTTAGGTACTGATTCTGAGTGTCCAGAACTTAATGAAGAAGAGTATTTGCCTGAACTTAAATTGAAGGACTCAAAAGAAAATGTTGTACTAACTTTAAATTTAAATCAAACTATTTTTGATTATTTACTTACTTATAGTAATAAATTTCTAACTATTGTTCGAATATTAAGTTTTCTTTTCAGATTTATATTCAATTGTAAAAATCCTGGGAATAAAAAAGAGGGACCACTCACATCAGAGGAGATGATGGAAGCAGAATACTTTTTATTAAAACCAGAATAACTCAGTTCATTTCATACAGAAATGACAGCTATGCGAAAGGAGATGATATTTGCCTTAAAAGTAAGATTTTAAATTTGTCCCCATTTTTAGATGATAAAGGTATCATATGAGTGGGAGGAAGACTCAAAAATTCACAACTCCCGTACTCTGGTAAACATCCTATTTTGCTACCAGCAAAAAGTAAATTGACTGAAATGATTGTAAAATACTGTAAGATTCACCGGACTAAAAAAAAAACAATATAGATGGCGCTGCCATCGATATAAGGAGAGGTGGAACAATAACACAGAAGGAAGAATGGCGGCTATGACCGGTCGCATGACGAACAAAATGG
>BMAW01022750.1:33439-57121 GCA_019974015.1 Nephila pilipes
TAGTGAATTTTCATATTGTATTAATTGTGTGTGTTGTGTGGCTTTAAAAAAAAAATAAAAACTTTAGCCACTAAAGTTTGTGTACCTGGTAGTGAATGAATCTTCATAAATGAAACTAAGAACCTACAACACGAAAAAAAACGCGAAATATTACTAATACTATCATGAAAAGTATTTTCATATTGGAGCCCAGAATTTGCTTTATCAAATTAGGCTTAAATTTTGGCCTATCCACGGGCAAAATGTTTGTAAAAAAATTGTTCATAATTGTATAAAATGTTTTAAAGTAAATCCTAAAATATATTCTCAAAAAATGGGTAATTTGCCAAAAGAAAGGATTACTCCTGATAAAGTGTTTAATTCAACAGGTATTGATTTGTGGAGACCCTTTCTTATCAAAAATAAATATCAGAGGAAAAGTCCTGAAATTAAAGTATATGATTGTATATTTATTTGCCTTGTAACAAAGGCCATTCACCTAGAGATAATCAGTGACTTAACTTCTCAAGCACTAATAGCGGCACTGAAAAGGTTTATATCGAGAAAGGGGAAATGCCGTAAAATAATTTCGGATAATGGGACCAACATGGTTGGAACTAACAGGGAATGGAAAGCTTTAACTAAATTGATGAGAGATTGAGAAAAGTCTCTATTTTCCTTTTTCGCAGAAGAAAACATCGAATGGTCATTTATTCCCCCTTGAAGTCCTAACTGGTGAGGTCTTTGGGAGCCTAATATAAAGTCACTCAAATATGTTACCATTTCAAGCGAGTTGCAGGAAATTAAAAATTTAGTTATGAAGAATTACTAACTTTAATAACTCAGATTCAGGCAATTTTGAACTCTCGACCCCTTACTCCACTTTCAGCCGACATAATTAGAAGATATGGCGGATTTGACGCCAGCTCATTTTTTCATCGGAAGACAGATTACAGCTATTGTAGAACCATCTCTTATAAATTGTGAAACAAATCGTCAAAGGCTTGGGAAATAATAACCAAGTCTGTTCAAACGATTTGGAAAAAATGGATGGTTAATAAAGAAAATCTTAAAGTAGGAGATATGGTTTTAATTAGGGAAGAACATCTTCCTCCTTGTAAATGGTTATTAGGACGAGTTGTAAAAATTTATCCGGGAATGGATAAAAAAGTTAGAGTTGCAGACATCAAAACTAGTAACGGTACTTTTAAAAGGTCCATTAATAAACTGAGTGTAGTACCTATTGAAAGTTAAAAATGTATGATTATATATCACATTACCAATTTATATTTATTGCATTTTTGTATCATGTATCGAATTATTTACTACATATTGGCTATTTTTTTATGTTTATATATTTCATCATTGTTTCTGTGTTTGAACTATTTCTCTACTTAATATTAATGTGTTATATTTAGTTGTGAATTTAATTCACTTATTATTTACTTGTAATAATTAATTTTTTAAAAATGTTGTACTTTAATAATTTACATAAATTGTTAAGTTCTTGCATGAGAACATGGCAAGACCGGGCGGGATGTTGACGCATGTGCGCACCTCCTACCGGTCCTCTTTTAAAACTAAGGAGAAGATGAACGACTTTCAGCAATAACGGACGTAGGTAGCTACTGCCCTGACACCCACAATAACTGTAGTAGAAGCTGAACGACTTTTAGCAATAACGGACGTGGGTAATTACTGTCGCGTTGACACCCACAATAACTGTACTTATGATTGAACCATTAATTTTTATTATTAAGTTTTGATAAAAAGATTGCCCAAAAAGGACTGGTCCATCGTAATACTAATTTCACTTACGAACAAATGCATTCATTTATAGATCAAACCTGTCAGAATAAAGATATTCGTTCCTTATAAATGCTGTGTGAAACAATACGAAGATTATTATTCTAACCAAGCAGGCAACGGTCTTTCCTATTATCAAAGTCAATCCTTTCAAAAAGGTTATGGTACAGGAGGTTGGTTCAAAAGACTGTTTCGCACTGCTTTGCCCTTCTTGGTTCGAGGAGCCAAATCTGTAGGAAAAGAAGTTTTAAAAACAGGAACTCAAATAGCTAATGATTTACTCGAAGGACAAAATTTGAAAGAAGCTGCTAAACTTCGAGCAAGAGAAACTGGAAAATAGTTAGCAAAAGAAGCCATTAAAACAGCGGATGATATGCTTGGTCAAGGTAAAAAACATAGAAGAAAGAGAAGATTCTCAAAACATATCATTCCTTCAAAAGTCAGGAAAGGGAGAGGACGTGGTATTTTTGTTACGTAATAAAATGACATTCCTTTTAAAAGATTCTCCTGAAAGTGCCAAGTCTGAATTAAATTTATTTACTCTCCCACTAACTCAAACAGTTATCGAAAAAGGACAATGTATTCAATTTCATCCCATTGCGAATGTAGCAGATGGCGGATCTGTTGAATTTCTTATATCTGGAAGTGATGAAGATTATCTAAATTTGTCTCAAACACAGTTGTATGTTAAGGCAAAATTTTTAAAAAGCAATGGAAAAGCACTCACTGATGATAATAAAATAGGACTTGTTAATCTTTTTCTTCATTCATTATTTTCAAAAGTAGACGTAAATTTAAATGGAAGAAATGTTTCTTCTAGTAACAATACATACGCTTATCGAGCTATTTTAGAAACTATACTAAATCTATATATATATAAGCGAAATACCACTGACTGACTCATCACGAGATCTCTAAAACTATACAACCGATTGACTTGAAATTTAGTATAGTTACTGATTTTGCGATGTAGACGCTCACTAAGAACGGATATTACGGAATTCTTATCCAAAATGTGATTTTCATCCGTTAATCTTTTCTTATCCATCAATTATGTCATTTTTAGCGACTTTATCGCCAAAAATGACATAACCGACGCCAAACGGATTTTTTTTTTATATATATGTATTCTGTGCATTGCTACCAATTAAGTTTACTTGGCGAGATTTGCGCGTGCGAAATGGAAATAATTTAATATTGAGGCGCTGATGGAGGATTGGCAAGAGCGGGATTTTGAAAAATACTAAAATCGTGACTTCTTACGGAGTAGCGCACACCCAAGACAATCCGCTAAGTAGGATGTATTATAGGTTTATCATATATAATGTAAATGTTGAGCCCCGAAATTCCTACATTTAGAGATTTATCACCAAATATCTTCCACCGCCAAGCCAAAACATTTCAATGACCTTGCATTGTGAATTTTAAAAAGCTATAGTATTGTAACCCCAACTGATTTCGATCGCTTTGCTGAGCAAAGGATAATTTTTTATTGTTGTGGAACCTAGGCGTAAGTTTTAAATTTATGAGAAAGTATTTTATTATTAATAATGATTGATAAATTACATTTGTAAATCTAAACGCAATCTTGCGAAGATGTTGAAGTTGGCTTTTAACAAATAAATAATAACGGTATGTTATTCATGTCATTGATAAAAAAAAAAAAAGTAGCTGTCAAAATATTTATTTCTATGTACGCATTAATTGTAACCTAATGTTTATGCAAAAGTTTTTTTTTCTGTACTTTGACTATTTTTAGTTTTTGGATTCTAGAAAATAAATGTTTTTGATTTTTTAAAATGGCTGGATATTTTATCGTTTTCATAATACAGAATTATTTTTAATGCTATGATTTTTAAGAGCTATTTTGTCTTATTCAATTGCAGTTCCAGATATGCTGCGAACGTAATTGAGCTATCCCTTCGCAAAAAGGATAACGTAATACGGGTGACTTTTTGCTAAAATTTTTTATTATACTTCATTTTTTTGTTAGTATTTTTTGTTGAATTTTTAAATAATTTGATTTTAAAAAAATTAATTTCGGTTATATTTTTTAACTTGAAAAGTATTTCATTGTTGGTTAATACAAATTGATTTTTCATATTTACTTTTCAGTTATAGTTTTAATAATGGATGTTGAATATATTTGGATAGATGAAATACCTGCTCCTTTCTAAGTTTTTAAAATTCTTGGCAACGGAGCATGTTTATTTTCGTCTCTGTCTTTGCTGGTGTTCGGTGACATATCGATGGCGTATAAAATGAGAAATATTATTGTTTCTCACGTGTTTAACAACCGGGATCGGTTTAAATGCTACACTCAAATGCTATCTGGCGCTCCTTATAATACTAACGATTTATATTTTACCGAAATGTGTAAACCAAACACGTATGGATCTATTTGCGAAATTATGGCGGCGGCAGAGCTATTTCCCTATCAGTTAGAAGTGTATCAAAGCGTCTGCCTTATAGCTTCTGTTGGGGAAACAATTCAGGGGGAAAAAAGATTACGTTTTACGGGAATCTGTAATAGTGATCATTTTGATGTTTATATTTAAATAGTTGGATTAACAAATAGAAGTAAAGTTAATCCTGGTTATGATAATGTGAAACAAAATGAAGAAAATGAGTCATCTTTAGTGTTTCAGCCTCAAGAAAATGTGTCTATGTTAGTTTCAAAGACTCAATCAATATCTAACATTGATTTTTCAAGTTCAAGTGAATCAATTATTAATGATGTAATATCTCTTCAACTAAATAAAGGTAAAAAAAAGAAGAAAAAAAGATTCACAAATTCAATTAAATATAAACAAGTAAGACAAGCTGCTACAAAATATACACAAAGTCATCCAAAAGAACATAGAGAAGCTGTTTCAAAATATACTAAAAGCCATCCTGAAGTACATAGAGCAGCTGTAAGAAAATACTTTTCTAATAACCCCCATGTGAATCAGGCAGCTGTAATTAAATACAATGAAAAAAGATCAAAAGTTAAATTAGCGCCATGGACTTCCAAAAATTTGTCTGGTTTTAAATATGAAATATATATTGACTATTCAAATGATAAAATTGTCAGTATCGGAAAATGTTTGCCCTGTTCGAGGTGCCGTGCTTTAAAATGAATAGAAGAACCTCCAGGAATGTGCTGCAGTGGTGGTCAAGTCCAGCTTCCTGCTATTAGATCCTACCCTGAACCTTTGCATGGTCTTCTTAGTCATAAGGATCAGCTTTCAGAACATTTTCTTTCTACAATTCGTAAGTATAATGGATGTTTTTAGATGACGTCATTCGGAGCAAAAGAATTGAAGGAAGGAAATTTCATGCCGACATTTAAAGTCCACGGGCAGGTATACCACAGGATAGGTAGCCTATTGGATGAGCCTCCTCAACAACCTTTTTTTCTTCAGCTTTACTTTCTCTGTGATGATGAACGTGAAAAAGCACATTCATTGTGGTAATTTCCCAGGTGTTAAGCCAGAATTAACTAATTACAAAAGGGGCTACATGAACATAACAGATATATTCACGATTTCAAAGCTGTTGTTGATTCATTTCCTAAAGACCAAAAGGAGTTCAAGGTTATAATTAATGCCAATAAAAAACCATCAGGAAAACACAAAGGTCGTTTCAATGCTCCAATTTTCTTAATATTTTATGTATAGGTTCCAAAATATAATATTATCGTCTGCCCAGCGAAGCGGGCGGGTATCAGCTAGTCATAGATAAGATAGCAAAACTTCTCAACTTACCTCTGAAATATATTATAAAAATACCGCTGGAAGTTTCAATGTTTGCGATGATACTGACAAAAATCCAAAGGAGGGATTTAATAAACCAGCTTAACTGTTCAAAAAAAGTGCAACTGTTGATATGACAGGACGACTTCATGTGAATTTATTCAATCAAGACAGACTTTTACTTAACCTTGTTGATTTAAAAATTAAACTGATAAGAAGTAAGCCAGAATTTTGTCTCATAGGAAATGAAGGTTAAGAAATAGTGTTTGATCATGTGTCGCTTTTTGTTAGAAAAGTGCACATAAATCCAAGAATCTTCATTGCTCATACTAAAATCTTTAGAGAAAGCAACAGCTAAATATCCTATAGATAGAGTTAACTGCAAAGTGTTTTCAATACCTCAATCTAGTTATTCATTTGTGCAAGATAATATATTACCGGGACAAATGCCTAAGCGAATAGTTTTAGCTTGCGTAGGTAACGACGCTTTCAACGGAAACTATAAAAAGTCACCTTTTCAATTCAATCATTATAATATGAACTTCATCGGAGTCTATATAGGTGGACAGCCTATGCCTCATCAACCTTTAGAAGTAGATTTTATAACAGGAAAATTATATTAGAGCATACCAGAACTTATTTTTGAATTCTGAAGGACTCTATTTATCGAGAACGGAATTTACCAATGGATATTCATTATTTATGTTTGATTTATCACCTGACTTGTGCGACGGAGAAC
Source organism: Nephila pilipes (assembly GCA_019974015.1). Classification (NCBI taxonomy): domain Eukaryota; kingdom Metazoa; phylum Arthropoda; class Arachnida; order Araneae; family Nephilidae; genus Nephila; species Nephila pilipes. Next base: position 39,701 of record BMAW01022750.1, read on the forward strand.
ATTTCAATCTTAAAAGACATAGTAACTTAAGAATAGAATTAAAATCTTTAATTGAAATAAACAAAACTAGGAACGTACTTTTTGATTTCGAAAAATGATGTATGCCTCACAAATCCATCGAATTTTATCTGAGGATAAAGATGTCCAAAAATATTTTATTGGAGTTTTTCCTTCGGACAAATTACCCTTAATTAGAAGACGAAGTACTCTGGTTGTGAATAGGGACACGAATGATCAAGAAGGATCTCACTGGCTAGCCATGCATATTCGAGATGAAAACGCTATAGAATTTTTCGATTAGTAAGGATTTCCTCCAACGGCTTATGGTGATTTTATTTCGAGCTATGTAAGAAAGTTTAAAAGCATAAAGTGAAATGAAAGATCTCTTCAAAGCGTTACGTCTAATGTTTGTGGTCATTATTGTATTTGTTTCCTATTGAAAATCAGTAAAGGCTGTTCTATGGATTATATTTTATATGAATTTGTTCGTAACAAACAAAACGAATTCAGATTGTATCAATATTTTAAGAATAGATATAATGTAAGAATAAATTTTAGATGGTAAATAAATATAATTTTGTCTTTATATTTTGTATTTGTGTTAATATTTATTCAATAAGATAAATGCAATTTAACTTTGTAATTTAATCATATAAAACATTTTTGTTATTTTAGGATTAATTTTAATAAAATATTCTATGATTTTTATTAATTTTAATACTCTACTTTTTTACCAAACACGGCATTGTTTAAAAGTTTAAAGAGATCTTTTTCAAAATAGTTCTTTGCTCGTTTTCGATGTTTAGTAATAAAATCAATATAATTTTTTAACTAAGGACTTTGCTTGAATTTTATGTATTTTTTTAACCTTTAAGCCTACTTGTACATATAACTTCAAATTTCTGTAATGTAGAACATATTTAGTTTTATTTCTTAAGTTAGGAACCAATTTTTCCAAAGATTTCGATTTTAAAATATTTAATTCTTTAGCAATATTTTTAGTATAGGGAGAACATTCAGAGACACTTCAATTTTTTCTGGAGCTAATAGATTGCAGTTATGCAAATCGTGCAATTCATCTGGATATTCTAAGTCAACTTCTAATACATAACCTATATCCGAATGGCCTGGTACATCCATGAAGTTAACGTATTCATCAGTACAGGAAAAGTCGTGTGTAGGCAAATTTTGCGACATTGCCCAACCATATAGATTATTGGCATCTAAATATATAATGTAATTACAAGGTAACCTTGAATCGCAAGTTGGTAAATAAACATTATTGGCCTCAACGTAACGATGACTAATCATCACAACACCTCCGCGAATTCCCTTTTCGATGAATAAGGGCATGTCTATATCAGTTAAAAGTTCCAATCGTACTTTTGTCATTTTAAGACTTACTTGCCATGCCAAACCAGGAGCCGTATATGTATGACAAGGATCAATTTTGTAGTAATTCTGACGAACAGTTCTAAAGTTTTCAAATATGTCTGCAAGTAATAACACGTCTACGGTTACATATAAATCATGATAATCTCCCAATGTACGCATTTGAAATATATTCCATATATGGTGAGCATATTCGTAATCTTCTTTGGATAAGTTTTCATTTGTTATATTGTTGAAAAAAGCTGATCGAGTAGGGAGCTGTGTTTCATAAAATTTACAAAAGGAATCAAAATGTTCATATGGATAGTAACCTTTCCTAGTTATAAATTGAGCATTACTTGCAAAATATCTATAGCAAAGATGAAATTGGTAAGGTTTTAAGTTTTGGGTAAGTTTCTCTAGAGAAGTATTTAAAAATTGAAAAGAATCAATAAAAAGTAATGAGCTGAGAGTAAACGAAATAAACTTTTTAATATTTTCAAGAATACATTGAATTTTCTTTTCTTTGAATTTGTCAATTCCTTGGATTAAAAAATGTCCGTCATAATTTCGCAAATTATGAATTACGACAGGAATGTGAATTGCTAATTTCAAATTTAAATTGCAGCTTTTGTGTGCCGCTCCTCTGTAAGCTCCGGTTAGGTGATCGTGGTCCCTTACGGCATCTCCATTGAAAGGTTTTTCACAGATACTGCATTGTGTCGAAGATTTATAATTTCCCTGTAAGATTCACCGGACTAAAAAAAAACAATATAGGTGGCGCTGCCATCGATATAAGGAGAGACGGAACAACAAGAGAGGAGGAAGAAAAAATGGCGGCTATGACCGGTAGCATGACGAACAAAAATGGCATGAAACAACAGTCAAATGTTTAGTGTTAGTGAGTTTTAAATATTGTATTAATTGTGTGTGTTGTGTGGCTGTTAACAAAAAAATAAAAACTTTAGCCACTATAGTTAGACTGTTGATTCTGTATCTGGTAGTGAATGAATCTTCAGAAATGAAACTAAGAACCTATAACACGAAATATTACTTTTCCCCATCTGTTGGAGAGAAAATCACAGGCTTAACCTAACGCAGGTATGAAGAATTAATTTTTCTTCTTGTAGGAGTTTTCTAAGAAATTCATCTATGGCATTTTTTCCTCTAAAAACTGTAAGAGGTTTGACTATCATTCCATCTGGTCATACAACAGTATACGCAAAACCACAAGGAACATGCTTCGCTATTGATTCAGCAGATGAAATTTTGGGGGTTTGTTCGCAAGAACTCATCTTTTTTAGGATGCGTTCCAGGTCGGCGTAAATCACATATGGTACGGATAACTTGAATTTATGACAGTTAAATTCAAGCCATTTTTCTTGTGTTGGCATTTTTATTTTTTGCAAATTATGATTTCGACCGACTGCTTTGTGTTGATTCAATAACTCTGCATTATGAAATCAAAGAAGGCAATAATCATTAAAAAAAAACTTTGTGTTCATTATTTGTTAAATGATTTAGTAAGCCACTCATATTAGTTATTAGAGTGTAATGTTTCTTGCTTCCTTGAGAAATAAGTAATAAATTTATGTGTTTGTTTCTTCTTGTAGACGTTGTTGCCACTCATTTTATATCTCTCACTTCCTGTTGTCTTTCTAATTATGTAACTTGCTATTCAGCTAGCGGTACTGGCAACGGAAAAGAAGAATTTGTTTAGAATTGCATCCATGTTTTCGTGTTTTGATAGCGTTCCTGTACATGATGTAATAAAATAGTTTATAGATCAAAGATCGTCTTTCAGTCATAACAAAGTGGCGTCCGTGACAGGATAGAATTCTGCTTTCGAAGAATTCAGAACTGTAAAATGTACAGGTACGAATAATTTAAATTATTGCTTATGAGTTAAGATATAAAGTTTACAAAAGTGATTTAAGTTTCAGAAATTATATTTACTTAATTTTCTTCTTTATAAACAGACCTTAAGAATTTATTACGAATCATTTTAAGAAATTCTTTTAAGTTTCAAGTGAATATGGATGCTTTGAAAACAAAACGAAAGTCGTTAAGAACTTCGTTTACGGCTACGGCGAACAAGTTGAAGGAATGTTTGGCGAAGAAAGAAGACGCCAAGGATGGTGATAAGCTGCGCGCATTGAACTCTCAGTTACAAGATAAATTCTTACGTTTAGATGATATTCAGAATAAAATTTCGCCGTTACTTTTAGAAATTACTGACACTGTTGCCGAATACGAAACTGATTTTCAGGCGGAAGAGGATTATAGAGATAATTTTCTTGAGCTTAAATATACGATAGAAATGCTATTAAATAAAGATTCTGGATCTATTTTGGAAAGTTCTTCCGAGCTTGATGTGGTAAAATTAAAATTACCTAAATTTGAATTAAAGATGTTTTCTGGTGATCCTAAGGAATTTTTGACATTTTGGAGTATATTTTCAAAACTTCATGATTCAGAGGAACTGACTGCTATAGACAAATTCCAATATTTATACCAGTCTATGGTGCCTGATTCGAGAGCTGCTAGATTAATTTCCAGTTTCCCAACAACAACTGAAAATTATCCAAAGGTCGTCGAACAGCTGAAATTAAGATTTGGCCGGGAAGATCTCTTAGTGAAAATATATGTCCGCGATCTCCATTCACTGTTTCTGAAAAGTGCTACGACAGGAAAGAATGCCCCTGATTTAGCCCCCCTCTACGATATGCTAAAAACAAAATTAAGAGCATTGGAAAGCTTAGGGGGCACAAAAGAAAAATTTGCTGAAATTCTAGAACCATTGGTGGAGTCATGTTTGCCAGAAAATGTTCTGCGAGCGTGGGAAAGGAGTCGAATTTCAGAAAGTACTGATGATGCTATAAGTCAGAGATCCCTGGAAAAACTTATGCGCCTTTTACGCCATGAAGTCGAATCAGAAGAAATGATACGTTTAGCTCGTGAAGGATTCGGTAAAGATAGGGGAGGTGGTGTTATACGAAAAGAATGTCAGAAATCGGTACATAAAGATGAACCCACAGCGGCTACGTTAATTTCAAGTATAACTGGTGCAAAACTTAGATGTATTTTCTGTGACCGCCCTCATTAAGTCAAGACTGTCAAAAGTTATCTGATATGAGTTATGAGGACAGAAAATCGCGTTATAAGAAAAAGATGCTGTCTCGTTTGCCTTAAGGCTGGACATTTAGCAAAAAAGGTGTCATAGTAGTGTGAGATGCTTAATTTGCAAACGGAGACATTATCCATTACTTTGCTTAGATTTACGCAAAGAAAAGGAAAGTAATTTTTCGTCTAAGGACAGAACAGCCGATAATGAGCAGAGACCTACAGAAACATTGCTAACAAATCTTCTCGCTGAACATGAAATATATCTCAAAACTATTATGATCAGACTACGAAATAGAGACAAGGAAGTCTGTGTTCGAGCATTGTTGGATGATGGATCCCAGCGGTCCTATATTGAAAAGAATTTAGCTGCAGAACTATTCCTTTCTTCATCTGGAAGAGATATTTTCTCAAGGACTGTTTGGCTGGGGAATTTTCCCTGCTTCTGAGCATAAGAAATACAAGGTAAACGTAGAAAGCTTAAATTGCAAATATTCAACTTCATTGTTTCTTCTCGAGCAACAAAAGATATGCTCAACCCTGCCTAGAATACATGAAAGAAAATTGCTTTCAGAGCTTGCTTCCCGAGGAATAAAACTTACAGATGTTGGAAGAGATTCACCACCTATACGAGTTCTTCTGGGAGCTTATATACTTGGAAGCATTTTGACTGACCGGATAGAGGTATTATCTTCACGAGTATCTGCAGTTGAGACCTTGCTGGGTTGGACAATTTAAGGACTGGGAAAGAAAAAGGAAGTTGTTAACCTAGTCACATTAAGCTTACAAAATATGGACGTGCCTAAAATGTGGGACTTGGATGTTCTGGGCATTACAGATCCCATAGAGAAGAAAAATGAAAGCCTACTTGAAGAAGAAACTTCGACCCATTTTAAGGAAACAATTAGGATCTGTGAAGATCAAAGATATGAAGTGCCTTTACCATGGCTAGCTGGACATCCTGCTCTATATGATGAATACGACGCAGCAGAATCCAGACTTCGTACTGCAACTAAGCGTTTGATAAACGAAAACTACTTTGAAGCCTATGATAACGTATTTAAACAGTGGGAGTCAGAAGGTATTACAGAAGCTGTTCCAAAAGATCAGCTTTCCAAGGAAGTCCATTACCTATCCCACAGACCCGTCATTAAGCCCTCAAGCAATACCACAAAGGTTCGCCCAGTTTTCGACGCTTCGTTCAAGAAACCGGGATTTGCCTCCTTGAATGAATGTTTGGGCCCAAGTCTTATACATAAAATACTGCCTTTACTATTAAGAATCCGTTCTGGTACCATAGCTGTAATTGCAGATGTGAAACAGGCATTTCTGCAGATACGTTTGAGAACTGAAGATAGAGATGTCCTAAGATTTTTATGGTGGGAGAACAATGAATGACAGGAAATAAGAATTTATCGTCATTGTCGAGTATTCTTCGACGTTTCCTCCAGCCCTTTTCTGCTGAGTACCACTATAAGTTACCATCTAGAACAAGAAATATTTCCAGACAGAGAGCCTCAGGAAGACAATTGGTCATTTAAAAGAAGGATTCTATGTGGACAATTTAGTTACGAGTGTTAATGACGCTACAGAACTGGAACAACTGAAATCGCAATCCATAGAAATAATGAAAGAAGACGCATTTGAATTGCGCTGTTGGGTTTCTAATGATTCTCAGGAAGATCAAGATAAGCAAATGGTACTTGGCCTCAGTTGGGATGTAGTCAACGACGAACTCTCTTGCAAGCTACCATCAAATATAGATTGCACCCAAGGAAATCCAGTTACAAAAAGGGTACTGCTATCTGTGATCAACAGTGTATACGATCCGATTGGCTTTACGGCTCCAGCTTTATTGTTACCAAAATTGCTTATGCAAGAAGCTTGGAGAGGAAAAATAAGCTGGGATGAGGTGTTGCCTGTAGAACTTGAACATAAATATAGACTTTGGGAGACAACCATGCATTTCATGTCTAAATGTGCAATACCTCGAAGATTGTTTGCTGAAAATTACGATGATTTCACGCTACACATCTTCATAGATGCTTCTGCCTACGCTTACGCTGCATGTACCTTTCTACGATGTGAATTCAAAGAACAAGTGACGGTCAAACTCATAGTAACTAAAGCTCGATTTGCTACAATGAAAAAAATCCAAAATCCCACGACTTGAATTGTTGGGAGCAGCTCTAGGCGCTCGACTAACAGAAACTGTGGATTTTATCCTACGAACTGCTTCTAAAACCTACTTTTGGTGCGATTCAATGGTGGTTTTAAGCTGGATTGAGAAACAGGAGCCATGGAACACATTCGTTGGAAATCGAGTGAAATAAATCAGGGATTTGACCAATATAGATGACTGGAGACATGTACCTGGAGAAGTCAACCCTGCTGATCTAGCTACCCGATGCTGTGATTGGTCGGACCTCCAGCAAAGCAAATGGTGGGAGGGTCCCGGCTGGCTGTATAACGATGAAGAACCTTGGCCATGTTCTGAGGTATCAGAGACTCCGGATGAAGCATTTCTAGAGCGGCGTAAGACAGTTGTGACAAATTTAGCCACAGGAAATGAAGTTAGATTTGGAGATAGATTTCTGTACTTTTCAGCTATAAGAAAATTCTCCGAATGACTGCTTATGTTCTCAGATTCTGCAACAATATTAAGAGAAACTCTTCTAAGTTAGTTAATTCACTTTCATGTGAAGAAATTCAAAAGGCAGAGGAGACTAATAAAAATCATGCAGTCAGAATGGCCCTCTGAAATACGTGAGAAGTACAAGGATACGATACAGTTCTTCGAGGAAAATGGCATCCTGAAAGTTCAAACAAGACTGATTCCCAGTCAAGATCCAGAGGACTTTACGCATCCTACAGTTTTACCAGACCATCCTCTTCTAGAAAGACTGGTTTTGCATACTCATAGATCCTTAATGCATCCTGGAGTGTTAACGACCTTAGCACAATTAAGAGAAAAATTCTGGATTCCAAAGGGTCGGAGAGTTGTAAGAGCAATTTTACGACAATGTATAAAATTCAAAAGGCTGACAGCTGGCAAAGTTAACCCAGATCCAGTTCCTTTACCTCCTGACAGAATACACAGAGTTGCAGCCTTTCAAATAACTGGCGCAGATCTGGCAGGTCCTCTTTCCTTGCGTGGTGGGAGCAAAGCGTGGATAGTTCTATTCACGTGCGCAGTATATCGAGCAGTCCATCTAGAACTGGTTTCATCTCTCTCCACCGAATCGTTTATACAAGCTTTGAGAAGATTCTGGGCAAGAAGAGGAAGAGGTTCTACGCTATACACTGATAATGGTATAAACTTCGTAGGGGCAGAAAATGCTTTGAAATCTTTGGACTGGGATTTCATTCAAGCCAAATGTTCTTTAATGAAAATAAAAGGGTTGTTTAGCCCTCCTTCCGCCCCATGGTACGGTGGATTTTGGGAAAGGATGGTTCGCAGCATTAAAGAACTCCTCCGAAAGTGTTTGGGTAAATCATGTGTAACATATGAAGAGATGTTGACTTTACTCTCCGATTGTGAGGCTACAATAAATGAGTGCCATTGACATATTTGTCAGACGATCCAAAGAAGCTGAAACCTCTTACATCTGCTCCTTTTATTCAAAATATTAAAGAAAGAGAAACATATGATTTGGATCTGATTGATTCTCAGCATATATTGAAACGAGTGAGTTAACTTCACACCTTGCGATCAAATTTACGCAAACGTTTCTACAAAGAATACCTTGCAGAGTTAGTAAGAAGTCCCAAAGTAGCTTCAAGAAGAAAGATGATTTCTCCGGGAGAAATCGTCATAGTTGAATCAAAGAACCCAAACCGAATGAATTGGCCTTTGGCTCAAGTGATCGAATTGTTTCCAGGCCAGTGGAGCGTGTGGCTAAATTACGACTAGCCGGTGGTGAGATCATACGACCGCTTCAACGAATTTATCCTTTGGAGCTCAGCGCTAGTGACCATCTCATCGAGGATCACCAAGGAACTGATATAGCTGCCCAAAACCCAGGCCGTACTGCAGCTGATGTTCTCGAGGAAGGAAAGAAATCTCGATGTGGCCGTTCATTAATTCCTGTTAAAAGACAATTTGTGAACTGTTAATAATTTTTACCTTTTTAATGTCATATATAAGGCTTTGAGTTTGTAATGTAAGTGTGTAATAATTTTTTTATGTTTTGTATTGCTTTAAAGTGTTTGTCTGCAATACAAAATGTGGGAGAATGTTGCCACTCATTTTATATCTCTCATTTCCTGTTGTCTATCTAATTATGTAACTTGTTATTCAGCTAGCGGTACTGGCAAAGGAAAAGAAGAATTTCTTTAGAATTTCATCCATGTTTTCGTGTTTTGATATCGTTCCTGTACGTAATGTAATAAAATAGTTTATAGATAAGAGATCGTCTTTCAGTCATAACAGACGTAATTCTTAGAGGAAATATTTCTCCTTCAAAGCCGAAAACATTTATTGATACATTATTATTCGTTTCAAATTTATCTATTTGTGATATGGGTGTAGGAAAATCAATACCCTTACAGTTCATTTCTTTTTGGAAAGAAAGATAATTATTAATTCGCTCGGCATGAACGTTCACAGGATGAAGCGCGGCTAAAACACACCACAAAACATTTTTATCGCTGTTTTTTATATTTATTATAGCTCTTTTCTTCGCAATAATTTTTGACAAAGGTATATATGAAGAGGCTGCTAGTGGTCGATAGACACATGTTTTTATTTCCAAATGTAGAATTTGATCTAAAATCCATCCACTTCCTCTCCCTTCGAATTCTTCACATGATGACAATATTTTTAAAAAGGCATCTTTAATTTTTTTTCAGCCGATTTATTTAGGAGAGTTATTTCGCAAATTGATCGAAAATTGAATTCACATTTCTCTTCAGTTTCTATAATTTTTCTAAGAAAACGAACCTTGACGCAGATATACCACTTGATACCTTTCTTTTCTTTGAATTTATTTTCAATTATTCTTACAACTTCTTTAGAATTCTGGAGGAAACCATTTAAATTAATTATAAAGTTTGAGTCAGTTGAAATTCTATATGTGTGAAAAGTATTCAGACTAGCACAACTCCTTGTGTTATTTCTGCTTTCTTCAGCAGCAGGTGCTTGATATCCCGATGGACCAGGTGGAGGAGAAGAATTAAGTTTTTGTGGTTTATTTCCTCCGTTATTCCTTCTGGATACTTCATGTAATTTAACAAGACGCTTAAGAATATCAGATCTACTAAAAGTCTTTTCACAATGCTCACATTTATACCGAATATTTCCATGCACATTCTTTTCATATCTTTTTAAATTTTTAGAATACTTAAAAGTATTATGGCAAGTTAGACAGACATATGATTTTTTTTTTATCATTCTTATCCTCAAAAGGAGAATCTAACTGAGATGGTGTTAAATCTCCTAAGTCACTTGTTGTAAGAATTTGAGTATTAAAAGAAAAATCAAAGTCTTCAAAAATATCTTCTACCTTCTGCATTTTAAGACATCAACTAGCAAACTTAACAGAAATATAAGAATCTTTATAGAGAAGTATATAGCAATGAGCATCAACCAATAGGAAAACCATCGTTTACCTTATCGTTTGGTATGCATGTCGGGTAGACAGTTCTTATATATCGATAAGGTAAGTGCATGCAAATACTTATAAAACCTTAAAAAATGCAGTATAGCAGAAAAATGTAAAACCGATGTAAAAATGTAAACAGATTATGTCCCATCAATATTTCTCCATACTGGGAACCAAACTTCTTTGAGCTCTTTGAACCGGTATGACAGGCAACTGAAACGTAAAGCATTAAGTTCTCCTCCAGCTGGTATGCTCAAATTTTATTAGAATTATAATGAAATTTGATACATGTGCATATTTAATTTACTTAATCTATGCATTACTCATCAAATATTCTTCAATTTAACTTAAATTTATATTGTGTTATAATGAATTTTGAGTAAAATTTAGAAATTTATAAATATTGCTTCAAAAATAAATTTTCTTTCATTAATGTCTTCTCTTTATAAATTCCTACTATTCGCTCACACACACTCTCTCTATATTTCGTTCAAATACATTTTTTAAAACTTGTAGTGGATGACACTTGATGTTAATACAGTTGATTCTGTCATATGTATATACATATTTATATTAATTGTAATTATTTAATAAAAAGTAACTAAAATAAAAAATTTCTTTGTTGACCTAAGTAGAAATTGACTTTATTTTTTTTATATTGTTTTTTTCAGAAGATGAAGGAATTATCAATGAGGTTCAATGCATAAATAGTTTGAAACTGGATACCAAACACATAGGTTGCCAAACAGATATCACCTTGTCTGATATGGATAAAATGGAGAAAAAGCTGCATGCAACATAATCCTTATTGCAGTTGAAGTAAAAATTCTTCAGAAAATATCATTTTTACAAATGAGAGGGATTTCCAATTTTATACGAAGCTTTCTAGTGTAGCACTGTTTACTACACACTTAAATTTAGCTTTATTCAAATGGAAACCATTAACAACAACTTTCCTAGAACACTCTGAGCATTTGCTTTTGGTTCTTATGAAACTTCGGCTTGGTTTGCTCCATGAAGACCTGGCATTTCGTTTTAAGATTTCAAAGTCTTCTAGTTGCATTTTTAAAGAATGGATTAGGAGGTAAGCGGAGCTCTTGGAAGATTTTATAAATGTCCCAACAAAAAAAGTATTTAGGAAAAGAATCCCTGCTCAATTTTTGTGAGAAAATTGGAACAATATTACAACGTTGATTGATTGCTCTGAAATTTTCGTAGATAGACCATTCAATCTTGGTACCAGAGCTGACACTTTCTCTCAATACAAACACGACAATATAATACAGTTCCTTCTTGCACGTACACCATCAGATAGAATGACATTTGTTTCGCATCTATAAAGGGAGAACTTACGACAAGGAAATAATTCAGCCTAGTGGATTCTAGGAAAAAATTGGACCTGGTGACGACGTAATTTAATTCAGATAGGGATTTTCTAGTTAAGGACCTGGTAGCTGAAAGGTCAGTCAGAGCAGCTTTATGCAATGTAGGTAAGGGCTGCTTAACCTTTTGAAGACGGCTGGCCGATCTATAGGCCAAAATGAACATACCCTTAAAAGACGAAGCTGACCGATGTAGCGGCCAAGCAGTGCTTTCCCCTCTAAACAGCTTTCGAATCAGCACGAGGCCTATTATAGCCCCGGAACATCATCTGCTTGACCGGTTTCTTTTGTATTCAGAAGGGAGGGGGGTAGAGTTTCCTCTTACCTAAAAATCCCTCTTTTTTCCATTATACTCAAATTCTCACTAGCGGTGAGTGCATAGTTATTTTTGTAAGTGATTTTATCATCTCGATTACTTAATCATTTCATTTTAAATTAATTTGATTTTTTTTAAAAAAAATGACTAAACGTAAAAGAGGACTTACCACTGAAAAGATTCAGAAAGTTTTAGCTGATTTAGAAGACGAAATTTTTGATGATTCTGATTGTGAGTTAGAAAATGAGGAAGATGATTTAGATCAATCTTTAAATTTGAGTCCAGAGGTTGAAGATGAGGTTGTCTCCGAAGAACAAAATGAAATAATCTGGAACGACCCACAAATATCACATAAAGTGACAATTTTACCTTTTACAGGAAATAATGTGATAAAAGGAGCCGCTGTACCGTGTGTCACAGAAAGTGATTTTTTTAATTGCATATTTAAAAACTCTGTAGTAAAAAAAAAATTACAGAAGAGACAAACATTTATGCAACTCGAGTTTTACAATCTGTAACACCATCAAGTTTGAGGAAACATAATCCTGGATGGACTGAAACGAACGAAATAGAGATTGTAAAATTTCTTACCTTAATACTTTTGATGGGTCATGTAGAAAAGGACAATATAAAGGAATATTGGTCAACGGATCCAATTCTGGACACACCCTTTTTTAGGAAAATTATGTCGAGGGACATATTTTTAAATCTACTTCGGTACTTACACTTCGAAAATAATGATAATGCTCCGGATAAAACATCTTTGGATTACGATAGACTTTGGAAACTAAGAAATGTGTTTAACTCCTTAAACCTTAAATAATTCTTTCCAAGAAGTATATTGTCCATCTGAAGAGTTAGCCATCGACGAAGTAATTGTCTCTTTTAAGGGACGCATAATATTCAAACAATATATTCCGAAAAAAAGGAAAAGATTTGGTATCAAAGTATACAAAATTGTGGATTAAAAAGGCTATACTTTCAACATGAAAGTATACTTGGGATCAGATAGGGTAAGACTGAAAAGGGGTTTAAAAATAAAACCTACTCATGCAACAGTTTTGGAATTGGCCGAAAGTGTAAAAAATAAAGGGCACAAATTGTTCATGGACAATTTTTTTTCATCCCCAGAATTGTTCCAGCAATTGTATAAAGAATAAAAATTAATTCCTGTGGCACTATGCGTTCCAATAGGAAGAATTATCCAAAAAAATTAGCTTTTCAAAAAATGAAAAAAGGAGATTTGTCTATAAAATTTAGCAGCGGCATGACAGCCATGTGTTGGAAGGATAAAAGGGAAGTTTTCATGATAAGCAACATGCACGATCCAGAAACGTGTAAAACAACTTTGTGCAACGATAGATGTGAAAAGCCAGCTTTAATAACATGCTATAATTCAAATATGGGTTTTGTAGATCTGAGTGATCGTATGGCAAACAGCTATACATTTGGTCGTAAGACACTAAAATGGACCAAAAAACTTTTTTTTTTTCATTTACTAGATTTGACAGTATTAAATACATTTATATTGTTCAAAATCAAAACGGGAAAAAGCATAAGCCATAAAATATTCCGCTTAAATTTAATCAAGCAACTTTTACAGAACGAAAATAATCAAACAGTTTTCACCAGCCCAGAACAAAATTTTAGAAACAATAGACTTGAAAACCATCATTGGCCTGAATTTAAAAAAGTTCAACGACGTTGTGTTGTGTGTAAGTCCAAAGGTGTAAGGAGACGCACTTCTGTTTCGTGTAAATTGTGTAATGTAGGATTGTGTGTAAATTGTGTAATGTAGGATTGTGTGTAAATTGTTTCGAAGAATATCATGTAAAATAATATCAATATATGGTGAATTTAAATAGATTTCAGGAGCTCATTTGCAGGAGCTCATTTCTAGTTGAAATTTTTTTTTTTTTTTTAAATTTGTATTATATCCAAGAACAGTATTATAATTCTTGTATAGTTTTAGTGCACCTGAAATGTCATAGAATTTTGAAAAGTATTTGTGAATTTTGTATATTTCCTTATTTTATGTGTTAAGAAAACTAATGAGATGAATAACAACCTACTTCAACAAATTTGAATATTTCATAACAGAAAATAATTAAATCATTGTTTTCAAAAAGTCCCACACTAATTAAAATTGTTATAGTACATTAAATATATCCCAAATTTGTTCCTTTTGCTTCAATTAGTTAATTTTTATTATTTTGATATGCTTACATTCGTACGCAAAAGAACTATAAAAAAATCTGTAAAATCATTACACTAATACACATTTTTACCTTTTTTTAAATAATTTAGCTTATAATACATAATTTTATTCCCTTTTTGTAATAAATAAATTCTGTAATCTCAATTTTTATTGTATAAAAATTTCCAACCTAGAATAAAATTTATTTTGTTGTTAAAATATGAAATTATTGGATTAATATGTTGAACTTAAACAATATTTAACTATTTGGAAATACATTTTTAATTTCTAATATGTGCTCCACTTTACTTTATTACTCAAACAATAATATATATAAGTATTATTAAGAAATGTACGTTACATAAAAATTTTATTTTCAATGTTTACTCAAAAAAGTGTTATAACTTTAACTGGTGATTTTTTTTATGATTTTTATTTTATTTTTTTCACACTAAAAAATATAATTACATATTTTCGTAATGAATGTTTTTTTACTAATACAGGTATTGCTATGCATTTTCCAGATTTAAAAATACCTCAGTTTTACATTTTTATTAACTTTTACACCTAAAAAACTACTTAAAATATATTTGTGGAGAATTTGAAGCAATTTTGCATTCAGTTTTTGAAAAAAATTTGTGCATAATTACACAATGTATTGCTGTACAGAAGCGTATTTTTAAGAATTTTATATCGAAACATAAAAAAAACTTTGGAATCGTGTATAAACAACAAAAAAAAGAAAAAATATTTGCAATAAAAAAGAAAAAAACTGCAGAAATATCTGTTATAGATTTTTAAAACTTTACATTGTAGTCTTTCGAGTTTATAAAAGCAAGAAACTAACTCCGACATTTTTTATTATGACAATTCATGTATAAAAGTTGAGTCTTCGAAACAAAAACTATTAATTCCAATATTTTTTCTTTCAAATTTGTAGGCGACGAATATTACGAATTCTTTAGCATAAGAAAAATACCCCGATTTATTCAAAAACCTTAGAAGCAAGAATGAAATTTTTGCTTTTGTTATATATTATACTGCAGCGGTTCGCCAACAGGCAGATTAATCAACGATTGTGGAGACCACCAAACAGGTTCTGCGGGCGCTCCTCGTCAAAGGCAGCAACCCTGGAGCTCGCTCTACTTCACTTCCAAGAAGTGATTCATTCTCTCTCTTTCGACTTGCGCACTAACTTGATGCTCGCTTGGAGCTCGTTGTACGAAGTTCAATGGTGTGTAAATAAATAAATATTAGAATGTTTAGCATGTGCCACTGTTCTAACCAAAACCCGCAGCAGTGGTGACCCTGATTGTGAATTCCACCTTTAGATTAAAATGGATTAAAACTTTTCACCGATGTGCACGTGTCCGACAAACAAGGTAAGCTCTCATGATCTCTCTGTGTTTGGTTCAGAAATATTTATCTTAAATTAGCAATTTAACTATTTTTCTTAATTCATTATTATTAATTAATATTTCATTCTTCGCGTTTCTATATATTTCAAAAATGACTGAGAATAGTAATGCTCAACAACACGTGTCACGTGTCGCTGCTAAACTTCCACCGCTGTGGAAGCAGAATATAAAGCTTTGGTTTCTCCAAGCAGAAGCAAATTTTGAGCTTTCTGGCATTACTAATGATGTCACTAAATACAATAATGTTATTGCTGCAATTGACTCTGAAATTCTGTCGGTGGTTTCCGATTTACTGTTTGACCCACCACACGCGGATCGGTACACCACACTAAAAAACCGATTAATTCAAGAGTTTTCAGATTCGGAAAATCTACAAATTAGAAAATTGCTTTCTGAACTACAATTGGGTGACGATAAGCCGTCTCACCTCCTACGAAAAATGAAAGAATTAGCAGGCACTGCGATAAACGATGATTTTTTAAGAAACTTGTGGCTTCAACGACTCCCTGCCGAAATCCAAACAATCCTTTCCGTAAGTTCCGAAAAATTAGAAAACCTAGCGAAATTGGCGGATAAGATTGCTGAAGTTCGCGCTTCCCCGTTCACTCAAAATGTATACGCCGTTTCGGGTCGCTCCGAGCAATCGTTCGATTCTCCTCACTCCCCTTTGAATGAAATGGTTGCACTTCGAGGTGAAATCGCCGCTCTCAGCAAGTAGAACGATTGTCTAGAGACCGATCAAGGAATCGCTCTCGCACGAGATACGGTAAATCACCTTACAGGAGCAAGACTCCCTCGCGGAGGGAGAATTACCATTATAACGATGAATTTTGTTATTATCACAACCGGTTTGGCTCAAAAGCTAAAAAATGCCGGGAGCCCTGTACTTTTGCCAAGGCTTCGGAAAACTAAACAATGCTATCGACGCCAATATTTCAGCGGCAGACGTTTCGATAGCACCACAATCTGGCCGCCTCCATATTTTTGATCGAAAAACCAATATAAAATTCCTCATAGATTCAGGATCTGATGTATCATGTTTACCAGTTTCTAAAACGAACAGAAAATTAGTCCCAGAACCCATACAACTAACAGCAGCTAATAACACAAAAATATATACGTATGGATCTAAATTATTAGATGTCGATCTTGGCTTGCGAAGAAGTTTTAAGTGGCAATTTATTTTAGCATCCGTTCCTTTCGCAATTATAGGCGCAGATTTTTTAAAGCATTTTGACCTAATTATCGACTTAAAACGACAAAGGCTTATCGATACAATTACCAAACTAAATCGCTATGGTAAAATTCCCGCTGGTCTTAATACTGCGTCGATAAAGTTAAGCTCCGGAAATACAGTTTATTACAAAATTTTAGCGGAATTCCCTGACCTAACAGCACTTACTTCTAAAATTAAAAAAGCGCCACATAATACGATGCATTACATCGAAACTACTGGACCACCTGTCCACAGCAGGCCTAGGTGTTTAAACCCAAAATTGTACAATATTGTAAAACAGGAATTTCAATTTATGATGGAGCAGGGTATTTGTAGGCCTTCCAAGTGACCCTGGTCATCTCCACTTCATGTAGTCCCAAAAACCTCAGGTAGCATTCGACCAGTAGGAGATTATCGTAAATTAAATGCATGTACAACCCCTGATAGGTACCCGATACCCCATATACAAGATTTTTCTAACGCACTTTACGGTTGTAAATTTTTTTCAAAGATTGATATTGTACGCGCATACTTCCATATCCCCGTCCACCCGGATCATATTTAAAAGACGGCCGTATGTACGCCATTTGGCTTATTCGAGTTTCCGTACTTAAATTTTGGCCTCTGTGGGGCAGCCCAAACGTTTCAGAGGTTCATGAATGAAATTTTAGGAGAACTCAAATTTTGTTTTGTCTATTTGGATGATATTCTGATTTTTAGTAAAAGCGAGGCTGAGCATAAGACTCACGTTCGTGCGGTATTCCAAAAACTCCAACATTACGGGTTAACAATTAA
>BMAW01022750.1:62785-115767 GCA_019974015.1 Nephila pilipes
AACGTTTGAAACTCTGAATAGAGAATCAGATAGCTCTTGTAAAAGAGCATGAAAAACAAGTTGTAAAAGCCTTCATATCGACAAAGAATGCTTCTCCCTCTTGATTATTGTTGATTCTTTCAGGTTTCGGTCATTATTGATTATCATATGCCTTTTTGGAATAATAAAACCTAGAAATGCACATCTGCTATCTTGTAAATCTTGAAGGTTGCTTTCATGTAGCCGGAAAACTATTCTTCCGTGGTTCTTCCTCCTAATGCCGTAATAAAGCTGTAGAAAATGCATTTCCTTTTCTGTTACATTGTCGGGCATAGGATAAATAGAAACTATGTCAACCAACTTAAAAGAAGGCCTTCTACTTTGCGAACGTTATCGGGAAAATGAAAATAACCGTTCAGAGAACTGATATTGTGTTAGATTTTGAGAGATAATGTAGAAAGGACATAGTCACTTAGGGGACTGTCCAAACGAAGTGGGGGGAGGGAAAAAACGATATTTGAAGCTAAAGTTTTCCTTCGTTTTGAAGAAAGTAAAGAAAAATTGTTGTCAGTTATTTCTAAACCGACTGAGGAGTCTGTGCGTTGAGAAGGAAAGGTTTTTGTAATTATTTTGAATGTTGATCTAAAGAGTTGGCTTCGTAGGAATGTATTGGCTTTGGCTCTATCATATGCACAAAATCAGTTTATTATCGCACAAAAATCAGAGCAGTAATCTTAGAATTCAAGCAATGTTATGCAATTCTTTTGAAATTTTAAATAAAAAGTAAGGATTATCCAAAGGTTAAGAATATAACTTTTTGTACGAATAGTGAAAAAAAGTTAAGAAGCTCCAGTAGGTTGTCATTACTTGCAAAAGAAACTATTAAGTACAAATAAGAATCATATATTCCTTTTATATAAACAAGATTACTGAGATACGTGAAGCTCCTCGGCAACTTAAAAATGTTTGCAGTCATAATAATTTGTCTTCGATATCAGCTTATTGTTTGTGTTTTACTACACGTATTCTAAAAATTCAAAGCATTTCCTCTTTTTTACTAATGAAAACATTTATTACTGTTGGAAAAATATAATTTTAAATTTCTTATGTGCATTTAAAGAATTTATTTTTAGGAACACGTAGGTAAACTGATAAATTATTAATATTTCATTTACAAGTAACATAAGGGACAAAGTAATAAGACGGACCTCGTAATTTAAATGACAATCAAGTATCGAGAACGATAGCCGAGCTAGAGCGTCCACTTCTAATTTCCACACCACGGCAACGTAAGGATTTTGATTTAATGCGTATCAGCTCTGCTACACGTTGGAACACCTAATCCTCACCTTTTTTCGATAAAAACATGTAGACACTACAATGTGACACTATTTAACAAGGCCAATATTTATAGCCTTAGGATACTCACATTTTAGAGCATTAAGCGAAACACCTTTTTTAAATGGTTTTGCTTTTTATTCATCTCATTTATTTGCCACAGTGAATATTTTATCATAATTTTCAGCATATATAGGAAGAATTAGATCAAAGAAAAATTAAGTTTTAATTTTTGAAAAATGCTTGTTAATAAAATTTAGACAATCTTAGGATTCATTCATTATTATGAATTTTAATGTATCACAATATAATGGATTATGGAACAATAAAAAATGACAATTATACATCAAATCTATCATTCCTTCATGGAAGATATATATGAAAATTCTTAAGAGGGTTTAAATTTTTAAGATTTTTCTGGCATGTTCTAGAAGAGAAAAACAATTATAAATTAAGTAATAATGAAGTTTCCAAAAAAGCATAGTTGATTTATGATGATATGTCTATTGTCATACAAATGCTGTGAATACTTATAAGAGCTTTTAAACTTACTTCATTATCGATTTGAGAAAGTCTGAATTTTACATTATAACATCAAGAGACAGGATCAGCAATTTTGCTTTTTATTTTATTTTGTATTACTGATTATAGTTACGTGCAATTTATGAAGTATCATATTATTTACTTCTTATTTCTAATTTGATTATTTTAAGTTTTAACACCAGGTGTGTATCAAATTCCTGCATTTAAAAGAATTAAAAATAAATTTAAAATATTTTATATCTATTTTAATGAATTTACTGCACAATGAAATAAGCGTTTCATTTTTTTATGCAATGTTTTATATTATCATCATTGTTTTGAGCTATTTCTCTCAATGCTCTTAATAATATTGAAAAAGGAAATCTAGGTGAAAAGCAGCTTAAATTGTTAGGAAATAATTTCTTTTTTAAAAAAATAAAAAAAATAAATTTCTCAAATTTTTTCCTTCGACCTCTCTGCTTGAGCCCTGCACTTGGTGTATACGGTCACAGCTTTGATTCTACCGGCGGCCTTCGTTAGGGTTACGGCGTAGGTTTCGACCTACCGGACAACTTTTTTCTCCTTTTGGTTCTTCGCTCACCCGAGCGACAGGTTTTTCTCTCCCCGCCTGAGTGGGTTGCGCTTTTCTCTCCCCCTCATTTTTCCAGTACGTGCGTTCCTGTTCTCTCACATACCGTGGTTGGAGTTTCAAGATGGATCCCGTCCAGATAGAATCAGGTGAGTCGGTTCCCGGCTGTTTTCAGTCTATGTCATTAGAGCAACTTAAGATCGCTGTTGATACAATCGATAGCACTGAATCCGCGTGGGCTATGTTAAGCCAAGTACACAAACTCCTTACGACGCTCCCTCATTACGAATACGACTCGGAGGATCACCAATCCAACATTGAATTTCAAGTTCTTGAATTAAGAAACTCAGCTCGATATCAGGTTCAGTACTTTGCAAGAAAATAATGTGAGGCTAAAATGATTGAGCTGAACGAATTGAGACAAGATTGGGATCCTCAAGCAAAAATGCCTATTGACGATGGGTTTCAGGTAGTTAGGCGAGGTAAGCAACGCTCTCCTCGACACAATTTTGGCGATAACATCTCTAAAAAACAGAAGAAGGTGCTGATGGATACGTCAAATAAATTAGACAGTCTCACGATTGAAGAACCGCCCGACTTTTTGGTCGAGCCAACTTCGACTGCCGCAACACGTGCTGCCGCTAAGCCTAACGTGGTTTCCAACCGACAGGTCAATAGGAAGGAGCGACCCGTCCCTCCCATCACCATAGACCACATTCCGAGGAAAGATCTCCTCATCAAACAACTAAGGGACCTGACCAGTGGTAGAATAACACCTAGGGTACAGGAATTAAGGTTTTCCCCCAAACCACTCAGGCATACCAGCAGGTACGCGATTTTATCGATAAGTTCAAGCTCCAAAGCTTTACCTATCAGCTGCCGGAGCATAAAGAATTACGCGTCGTCATTCGAGGCCTACCCGAAACCACTCTCCCGGGGGAAATTATTCAAGAATTAAGATTGAGAAATATCACTGCTAACTGATGCCAGGTCATGATTAACAGAAGAACGAAACTTCCGATGCCTCTCTTTCTCGTCACGCTAGAAAAAAATGATGAAAATAAATGTATTTATAACCTTGGAGAGCTTGGTTACATTAAAATCAAAGTAGAAAGCCAGAAGAAGCGTGTAGGCCCTGCTCAGTGTTTCCGCTGCCAGGGGTTCTTTCACAGCTCCAACTATTGCACTAGGGAACCCAAATGTGTTACGTGCGGAGGCAAGCATCTTTCCACCGAATGTAAACATTCCTCGGAAACTCCACCTATATGCTGCCATTGTGGTGAAAATCACCCCGCTAACTTCTCTGGTTGTAGGAAAAATCCTCTGAACAAGCCTCCCCCACCACCTAAGGTTAATGTTTGGGAAGAGAGGAAGAAAAAAAAAGAGAACTCTTAGCGAAAAACGCTAACCCTACAACAACAACAACACTAGGAACACTATCGGAAGTCTTCCCAGTTAGGCCTCCCCCGGCAGTCGCGAATGCTACGGGTACTAATGCCTCTTCGATCGGCGCCAGCCTCTCGGCGTTAAACGCTCCGCCAAGCCGCGACCTGCTCTCACTGGTCAATGGGTTTATCAAAATTTCAAACTCCGACAAAACAAGGTTGGGAAAACTTCATGAGGTTATGGCCCTCCTCGGAGAAGACATGACACTTTAACATTCTTGGGGATGCAAAATTATAGTTCTTTAATAAATCGTCAGCTATAATGCTGACGGAATTTTTAAAGGCTTTGCAGATTTTTTAAATTACATAAATATACACAGCCCTGATATTGCTCTTCAAACTACGCCCTTCCGACTCACTTAATGTGGCTAACTATATCACCCACTGATCGAATAGGACTACACACCGAGGAGGGGGTACTGCTATTCTAATTAAAAATACAATACCACATCACAGAGTCGACTGTCTCACAAACAAAATTGAGCACACCACCATCAATATAGAGTTAGATAACAAAAAATTCTCAACTATTAGTTCAATTTATAAACCCCCTAAAAATACTAAATTCACCACTGATATTGAAAAACTATTTAGAAGACGACCACATTGCTTACTAGTAGGGGATCTCAATAGTAAACATCACTTCTGGAACATTAATACTAACAAAAACGATGTCGGCCGAGTTTTATTTAAACACTCCATAGCCAATGGCTACAAAATTATAGCTCCTAATGAACTCACCCATATTCCTTACAATCACAGATACAACTGCTCCATCTTAGATATTGGACTCGCTCAATGTATTTGCGACCCAGAAGTCTCCACGTCGACGGTCCTCTCTAGTGATCACAATCCCGTTACTTTCAAACTAAAAATAGATAATTTTACTAATCCTCTAAACACCTATTTATTCACTAACTGGTATAAATTTCAAGACTACCTAACTGAAAGCATCACCGGAAATCCTCCAATAAATAATATCGAAGAACTAGATACTGCACTATCGAATTTCAATTCGAGCATATCTGGTGCTATTAATCAAGCCAGTATTAGCAAAGTACTCAATAAACCTCACACCAACCTACCCCTTACCATTAGAAAATTAATTAAAGAAAAAAATAGAATCAGAAAAGCTTGGCAAGACACTAGAGACCCCATCTACAAACCAATTTTAAATAATATTAGAAAACAAATCACTAAACTAATAAGAAAACATAATAAAAACATCACAGATAATATCCTAGAAACAGCCAGAGCAGAGGATTCCTCCCTCCAAGATTTAGTTAAATCCACAAAAAAAAACTGTTCATGTAATCCCTCTACTATTAGGACCCAGAGGATTAGTCCACTCTAACCTAGATAAAGCGAATCTATTTGTTGACTCACTAGAAGAGAGCTTTACCGAAAACCCCGACGTATACTCTGACGAACATATAGAAAAAGTAGAAAGAGTTGTTAGGCGCTACTTAAACAGAGACCAAAACCCGATGCATCCCGTACTCACAACACCACAAGAAATCAGTGATATCATAATAAATCTTAAAAACAAAAAAGCTCCCGGACATGACAAAATCCGTAACATTTGCTTAAAATGTTTACCAAAAAAAGGTTTAACCTATTTAACAAAAATCTACAACAAATGCCTTTTATTCAACTACTTTCCCTCAGATTAGAAACATGCAATTATTACTCTCCTCCCAAAACCGGGCAAAGATAACAAATTTCCACTCAACTACAGACCTATAAGTTTATTAAGCACTATTGCCAAAGTTTTTGAAAAAATTCTTTTAAGTAGGCTGCAGCATCATGCCAATAGCACTAACATCATTCCTCACTTCCAACACGGTTTCAGAGGACAAACCTCAACCAACCACCAATTACTCAGGGCCACTAATTATATTACCCAGGGCTTTAATGAAAAATTATACACTGGAGGGATCTTCTTAGATGTAGCAAAAGCCTTCGATAGAATGTGGCACGATGGCTTAATCTATAAAATGATCCAATTTAAATTCCCAGGTCACCTAATCAGAATCATACATAGCTTCCTTAATAATTAATAGAACCTTTCAAGTAAAATTACACAACACTTACTCTAAAATTGGACACATTCAAGCCTCAACTCCGCAGGGGGCAATTATTTTCCCATTTCTCTATTCTATTTTCACAAGCGACTTCCCAACCGAAGATAAAATTAATATTTGCCTATTTGCAGATGACTCTGTCATTCTAGCCCAAGACATACACCCACTAATAATCCACCATAAATTACAAAATTACCTAGAAAAACTAGAGGACTGGCTCACCTTGTGGAGGATCTCCATCAACACAGATAAATCTTTTACCATAATTTTTAACAAAGGACCATTTAAAAATAGATTACTTAAATTTGAGCTCTTTGATAAAGAAATTTATTGGGTAGAGAGCACTCCGTATCTAGGAGTGATCCTCGACAAAAAACTTACCTTCCGCCATCACATACTAAACATCAAAAAGAAATTCAACCTAAGAATAAACAAATTAAGAAGAATTCTATACAAAAAATCAAATCTTAGCTTAAAAAACAAAATTCTCATTTATAAATCCTATCTACTTCCAATCATCACGTATGGATGTGCTATTTGGGGTACTGCAGCCAATACAAATATCAACGTTCTACAACGCCTCCAAACTGGTGTGCTCAAATCATTTATCAGGGCGAATAGACGACACAGTACAAAAGAATTACATGACACATTAAAAGTCGACTCTATTAGATCCACTATAAGAAAATTGGCAGCAAATTTCCACAGCACCATTACTAATCACACGAATCCATCAATCTCAGCTCAAACATCTTTTATAGGGAGAGCGGGTAGGTACCACTACCCATATGCTACCACAAAAATAAAAACTGGATTCAGAT
This sequence comes from Nephila pilipes, assembly GCA_019974015.1. Classification (NCBI taxonomy): domain Eukaryota; kingdom Metazoa; phylum Arthropoda; class Arachnida; order Araneae; family Nephilidae; genus Nephila; species Nephila pilipes. Next base: position 69,564 of record BMAW01022750.1, read on the forward strand.
AAGTTTATCTGTTTCTAACAAAATATATATATATATAAAAAAATTAAAATATATATTAAAAAAAAGTCAGATATCAGTGTATCATACTGTCAACTTTGTACGATCTTTCAGTCCATTGCTCTATGACAAATAAGAACCGACTCTCTGTTTTTCATTAAACGGATCATTCATCATTCACATCTATAATTTCTATTAAATAAATTCTTCCAAATCTTTCCTTGCTGCTCCTTTAGCAATTGCATGAGCATTCAATTCGATTTTCCTCGTCCGTCCTACTGATTCACCAATATCATATTCTTTTTAATTGCTCTTCTCCCACTGGTGCTTACATCTTCTCTTCCGAGCCAAATTCTTTGCGCACTTGCGCTCCTATTCTTCTTTGCTCCCCCATTCGGGCTGGAGTCGATTTTCTTTCGGACCATTGTTCCTACTTCGTTGCGCCCCCTCCCTCCTAAAGGGTTAGGGTAAGTTTCCTACTATTCCTACTCCTTGGCCTCGCGGCTCCGCTCGCTGCTCCCCTCACCCTTAAAAGGAGGAGGATTTCTCTTCTTCGGATACTTGCTATCCGACCCCGCCGTTTCCTCAGCCTGCTGGCTTCCGCCTCGGCGCCCTAGTTTTCTCTCTCGAGCTTTGTTCCGATTACCTTCGGGTTATTGATTCTGAGCTTAAATTTTCTTGATCGATTCTTTTTTTTACTCCTGCGCTTCCTGGCTCTTTTTAGGGTACTTATGTACCTCTTCTAAGCGTTCTTGTTTTTGGAATTTATTACCCTCTTTACCTTCTACAGAGAATAAATCCTCTCTTTTGAGGATTGGCTCTCTAATTCAGTTTAACCCACGTCTCAAATTTTCTTGAACTGAAATCGTAATTACTACATTGAGGTCTCCAAGAAAATATGTTTCCCTAAGAAAGGGAGACTCTTTGTATTTAGGGACTTTCTAAGCCGCGAACATCCCCATACACTGCTGACACCAGCAATTATCTTGCTTCTTTTGTATGCCTATGTATGGTGCCATCAATGAGCGATAAAAAAGGGGGAAGTAAACATCGCCTAAAGCGCCGTCTTTAAGGGCCTTTTCCTCACAAAACCCGCCGTCTTCAAAAGGTAAATAAAAGAAACCAGTTAAGAGAAGAAAGCTGTTACTCAAGTTTTGATAGTAGTACAGGAGGTGTTTATTTAATACATTGCTAGCATAAAGTACTCTAATTAATGAATTTTCAATTTATGGGTTTTTTTTAATTTAATTTCTTGTCAGTATATTGAATTATTGTATTTAACAGTTATTTGCTCATGTTCATATGTTTATAATGATTGGGTCTCATAAACTTACATCATCTTGATAATTTATTTTTTATCTTTAGAACGTAAATATTTGCGATTTTAAATATATGATTTTTGTGTTTACAAGAAAAATTTATATAATAGTTACAGTATAGTTTCGTTTCAATAGTAGTGACCTGGTAATTTATAATTTTATGCTGCAACTGTATAGAATGTAGAGTTCATAAATATAATATAAATATTGTATCGTATGGCAAATGATTTTCATATAATTTCGTTTTTGTTTAAGTTTTTATTTTAGTGTGTGTGGCAACATTGTTTTCGATGAATCAATTTTTAAAATGTTGTGCTATTAGTTAATAAAAAACTTAAAAAGAAAAAGTCGTTATTTTTATTAGAGTTTTTTCATTCATCTGGAGATCTTATTTAGATCATTTGAATAATTATATGTGATTATTTTAAAATAGCTTCAGCTAAATTATTTTAATTTTTTCTATTATTTACATTTCTGGCGTCCGCGACAGGATTTTGACAGTGAATCCAAACATGTTTAAAACTACTAAAGGCTTTATAAAAGAGGATTTGTTGTTTGTGGCGGAAGAAATTGGTGAGATACCTGAAAAGGTAAAAATTTCTGAATTAAAAGATATTATTTTAATGAGCAAAGCGTATCTGGATGATCCAGAATTCGTGACAAGTATCTTAGTAACAGCTATGAGTGAACGAAAACAAAAAGAAGATAAACAAAAACAAAAGGAATATTAAGAAAGAGAAAATATAAGAAAACACGAACTGGAGTTGGCGAGAATCATATATCACACTGCTAGTGAAAAATAAACCTTTGTATATATCAGTTGATAGACTGAAGCCTGCTCATTTGTTAGTGACAGACTCGATTATTGATAAACCAACATTTCCTTGCAAACAATCGGATGAGAATTCGGCAACTAATGACTCTAACCTCTTATCTGATGATAAACCAGCTGTTACTAGACATGGTAGTCATAGTTAATAACATTATATGTCAAGTATATGATATTTTGTATTACTAGGTTTTCAGAAAAGTTTATTAATGTATGTCGTTTTCCCAGTATCAAACTAATTATCATCTAATATATAAAATTCTCGTGTCACAATGTTCGTTTTCTTACTCCTCCGAAACGGCTTGACCGATTCTTATGAAATTTTTTATGCATATTCAGTATGTCTGAGAATCGGCTACTATCTATTTTTCAAACCTCTAAGTGATAAAGGGTGTCCACCCCAAAAATTTTGCCAACAAAACAACTAATAAAATTATTAATTTTGAGTGTAATTCGCACGATCAGTTAATTAAGTGATTTACATAACCTCTAAAATACTCAACACGTGTCACGAGTTCCCGCAAACAACGGCTATTGAAATGTAAGTATAAATTATTTTTATACGTTTATTATAAAATCAAAAATTATTCTTTCTTATTTATAACGAAAATATTGTTAGGAATGGTGAAAAACGAATTCGGTGAAAGTTAGATTTTTATTACAATTGGGAAATTTTTTGTTTGGCGTATCTTTGGTTTTCCGATTCATGAACGGGATCCAGCAGTTGTTCAGTTAGCCGTTCATCTTGAAAACGGTCAGCGTGTATATTTCACGAACGAGACAGCGATTGATCGTGCTATAAATTCACCAAAAACTACACTCACTTTTTTTGAATTGTGTAATCGTGCGGATGATTTTGGTGCCTTTGCACGTACTTTACTCTATTCACAAGTACCACTGTCGCGTTGATTCTCTATATCTATTAATATTGTCTATGTTTCAGCTTTTGTTTTGTTCCGAATGGCAACGGTGTTAAAATAGGTATATGTAGTTTTTGGAATTCATTAAAAGAAAAGGTTGTGTTTACTTCTGAGAATGGCTTTGAGTTTTTATTTACGCCATAAATAAATGCCCTTTCATCCAAGAAATCCAAAGCAGAGTCTTTAATGAGAGTTTCTGAATAAGAATATTATCTGATTCGATGTCAAACCGTGACAACCACGCTATTTCACATGGGCTCAAACAAAACAATGGATACCCCGCAAGCAAGACTCACCAGTTGATGCATGTCCCAATTTATACAAATCAAACGCCTTGGGGCGAGTATTTACAGTGAATTCAAGACAGACTGAGTGCTTTTATATTCGACTATTGTTGGTTAATGTTACTGGCCCATTGTCCTTTCAAGATACACGTTAAGTGAATGGGCAACAGTATACAACGTATAAAGATGCATGCCTTGCACTCGGCTTGCTGGAAGATGACAATCAGTGGGAATGTATGCTTGCTGAAGCATCATTGAACTGTACAGCAATACAAATTCGTCTACTATTCGCTATAGTGTTGACTACATGTTTTCCAGCAAGAGCAGAGATATTGTGGAATAATCAGAAAGATTCAATGACTGATGATATATTGCATCAACATCGTACACGGTGTAACGATCTAGCAATAACATTCAGCGACGATATGTACAATGAAGCATTGATTACTATTAAGGATCTTTGCATTATCACTGCCAACTTACCACTCAGTCATTTCGGTATGAATTCGCCAAATCGAGGCGCAACTGATTTAATGAACACTGAAATGAAATAGTACAGCTGAAAGTAAATATGCGCGTTCAAATGCTTCAAGATCCATCCGTTGAAACATTCTCAAAACAACTCTTAGATATCGGCGATGGAAAAGTCACTATAGATGAAACTGGATACATAAAATTAGCGACTGATTTCTGCACAATCATTGATTCGCAAGATGCTCTCATTGAACAAATATTTCCCCATGTACACACGAATTACATAAATCTCGAGTGGCTTGCAGAAAGAGCAATTTTAGCTGCAAAAAATGTGGACGTTGACATTTTGAATCTGAAGATACAACAGTTATTGCCAAGGGACTTGGTATCATATAAATCTATTGATACAATTTGCGATGACACTGAAGCTGTAAATTTTCCAACAGTTTTTTTGAACTCACTGGATTTGCCAGGCATGCCACCACATAACTTACAATTGAAGATTGGATCTCCGATTATTTTGCTTCGTAATTTGAACCCGCCACGGCTGTGCAACGGTACACGATTAGTCATTAAAAAATTAATGAAAAACGTTATCGAAGGCACCATTTTAAATGGCAAGTTTCGAGGTGAAAATATATTAATACCACGAATACCTAATATACCCACAGATGTGCCAATTCAATTTAAACGTATTCAATTTCCGATTAGATTGGCATTTGCAATGACTATTAATAAATCCCAAGGCCAAACAATGTCTGTTTGTGGCTTAGATTTGAGCACACCCTGTTTTTCACACGGACAATTATACGTTGCATGCTCTCGAGTGGGTAATCCATCAAGTTTGTTTGTATTAGCTAAAGACGGGCTAACAAAAAATATTGTTCACGCTGTAGCATTAAGAGATTAATATTATGTAATGAATTAATGATATAAATAATTATTACTTTTGATAAACTGAAAAAATTAATGTTTGGTGTTTTGTTATTTTTATATTCCCTCATCGTTCACAGCGCTCTATGCCTTTTTCACTCATATTCCACATCCTTATACACTTCCAATAAGTTAGTTATTTTTTTTCTACACTAGAAATTCTCTAGAAATTATTTACATGGCAAAACAACGTTTGCCGGGTCAGCTAGTTGTATATAATATTACTAATTCAAAATGTATACAGCATATGTATTTATATATATATTTCATTTTGTGTAATTTTAGTATGTGATTGACTTATGCTTGCTAAATTTTGTGTATTCATAATGTATTTGCTTATAGGTATATATAACTCAATAATTCTTGTTTAATATCTAATACAATTTTACAATCAGATTTCAACACTATTTACTGCCTTATTTCCTGGTTCGTAACTCAGTTACTGGTAGGGGAGTAATGTTAGGACAACGATTGCTCAATTCTTTGATAACTCTTAATTTTATAGTTCTTTATTTCAGCATATTTAAATTACTATTTTGCATTTTATTTTAATAACTGTATTTATGTCGGTATAATTGTAAATATTATTTTATTGTTAACTTTTGAAAATTGTTAATATTTAAAATACTTGTAAATCTGGCAACAATTTCTTTGTAACATTTACGCTCTGCCGGATTGGCAACAGTCTGAATGTTGACAGAGCTTACTTGCAACGTTTCTATCGTAGCGGTAAATGAAGCCTAACTAATAAACGTGTTCAACTAAATCTGTGCAAGTTTCTGTATTTTTAATGATAAAGGACTAAACATTCCTTACAATCTTTATCACGGGCATTTCCTGTTCATGAATGGAATGATCTTGAAATGCTAAATATTGAGCATACTATTTCCAAACATTTACCCATGAGTGCAAAGAGCCTAGTGCGATTTAAAAAAGAAACTGAGTTAGATCCAGAATTACAAATAGTTGTAAAATATATCAAAGAGGGCTTTAATCTTACAAAAGTGTAGATAGTAGTGTAAAAACATATAAAATTAAAAATAATCTACATATTCAAGAAGGGTTGTTATTTATGAATGAAAAAATAATTGTATCTTATAGTTTGAGAAAAAGTATGTTAAAACTAATTCATGAAGCTCATTTTAGGATTGAGAAATGTAAGAAAAGAGATAGAGAAATTATGTATTGGCCAGGGATGAACGCAGACATAGAAACTGTAGTATCAGAGTGTGTAATATGTGAAATGTTTAAAAAAGCTAATAGTAAGACATAGAAACTATAGTATCAGAGTGCGTAATATGTGAAAAGTTTAAAAAAGCTAATAGTAAATAGCCATTAAAACCTCACACGGTACCCTATAGACCTTTTGAAAAGATAGGAGAGGATATAATGGACTTTGGTAATATAAGTTATCTGGTTGTAATGGACTATTACTCAAAATGGATAGAAATTGCTGAACTTACAAATAAATATGCAGATTAAGTAATGACTATACTTAAAACAGTTTTCGCTAGATTTGGTGCTCCAGATACTGTATTTTCTGATAATATACCATTTAATAGTTATATTTATAAGAATTTTTCAAATGAATGGGATTTTAATTATGCATTCATTAGTCTTCACTACTCCCCAAGTAATGGAATGGTTGAAAGAGCAGTAGGAATTGCAAAAAGCATTATGAGAAAGGCAAAGGAAGATAAAAGAGATTATTTGTTAGGATTAATGGAGTACAGAAATACCCCTATTTCAGATCTTGACCTATCGCCAGCTCAAATGATGTTTAATCGTAGATTAGAAACTAAATTGCCAATCTCAAATAAATTATTAAATGCTAATTATTTAATAACATTCGAGAAAAGTGATTGAAAGGCAAAACATCCAAAAGTTACATTATGACAAAACTGCTCATCCATTGCCTTAGCTTAAGCAAGAAGAGAATGTCAGAATATTAAATTTTAAAAACAAAACTTGGGAAACTGCTAAAATATTCTCAAAGCACAAATTGCATCCTCGGTCATATTTTGTTAACAATCAGCCAGGAAAAACCTTAAGACGTAATAGAAAACATGTCAGAAAATCAAACACATCCTTTAATATAGAAACAGACCCCAATGATAAAAATACTTTCCATTCCGATTTAGAAGTAATTTTAAATCCTCAAAATATACAGAACTGTAATGAGTTGGATTACAATGTCCAAAGAAGAAAAAACCGTGTTCGTAAGCCATCATCTTATTTAAATGACTATATCGTATGATTAATAACTTAAAGGGGGGATGTCATGATAACTGTAACTGTGTATTTTATGTTAACTTTAGACTGTGACTGTTATATCATTGCTTGTGTTGTTGCTGTGTCGAGATGACGTTGACTGACTTCTGGTTAACAATAAATCTGTATTCTAAGTGAATTGTTTGGATATTATGATTCTATATGTTCTGAAGATCTTATTAAAAGTCCAAAACACAAAAAGTTGTTGCCTATTTGATCAAATGGATCAGGAAGTTTGTTCCCATTATGCATCAATTTTTCTTCATATCGGGCCTTCGACATTGTATCCAACTGCAAAAAATATTTGCTCGACATGATGATCTACAAATCATATAAATGAGAAAATTAACAAACACACTACCAGAATTTTTTGCAACATTTTATAATTTTTGAAATATATGACATAATGCATTTTAAAAAACTGATTGTATTAAGATGACAAATAATAAATTATTTTAGCAACAAAACACAATAATTCATTAATTAGCATAAAATTTACAAATATATATAAGAATCTTTTTAATATATTCGTTTTCATTTCTAAAAAAAGTACAATAAAAGAATGAAAATTCGATTTGTGCAAATAATTTGGTAGATAAATCAAATATTAGCACGAAATTAACTACATACGTATAAGTAATAAAAATATTTTAAAAGTAAGTATGAATAATTTTAATTATATTTAAGACTTTTGGAATTGAAACGTCAAACAATTCAACAATTGTTTGCGAATTGGCGTAAAAGTTTACAAAATATACAAGATAAAACGCATTTTTATGGATTGTTCGATACGTACAAATTGGGCATATAAATACATTAATTATTTTAAATTAACAATAAACAATTAAAAATATAAAGCATTTTCCCCAAAACACTTATTACTACTTTTCCTTTGACAAAGAAGAACTAATAAGAAATCAAATATATACTGAAACAGCAATAAAATCCCTATTCAACACAGCACAAGAAAAATTCAAAAATTGCGCAACCAAGCGAATACATTAACTAGCACACAATAACCAGCAAGATTGCCCCCCATAAATATTGTATCGGTCGCCCAAATTCGCGATAAAACAAGGAATTATGTTAAACTTTCCAAAAAAATACAAAGTATTTTAGCATGCATAAGAAATAAAAATTGTAAGTCCTCAGGTCTAAAATCTATATAACACTTTTTTACAGAAGAATTCAAAAAAGTTTCAAAAATTTGAGATAAAAATGTAAAGAACTTTGTTAAATTTCGTTGATTTCCCATTGATCAACAATCGACTGGAAGTCGGGGAGGTTTGCGTGCGATTTTGGTTCACTGTTGTTGTTTACGAAGTCGAACTTGTCCATAAAATGGTCAATCATACTTTAATACTTTACTGTATTGAAGTTTTATTACAAATTTGATTTTTAAACAGCTTTTACTAACAAACAACACAGTTTTTTAAATTAAGGTATACGAATACGTTGAAATGGTCAATTTTCGAGGGGAAAAAAAATCATATTTTCAGTTTTTTGTTTTCTTGAATACAGCATTTATTTAGCTTTATAAAACTATTTTTATTTTGTTTCTACGTCACTTAAGAGCCAAGATATTAAAGAATTAGTAAAGCTCAACAAACCGGATGTGGGTATTTAAATGACCGGAAGTCAGCATTTAAATGCCCTTTAAAGCTGTCAAACAGAATTAAAATACCATATTTATTTTTAATACAAATTTAGAAAACATTTGATGCAATATTTAAAATAATTAAGCATTGTGCTAGTGTCTGACGACGTAGAATTTAATGAAATCTGGCAATAATTGTTTTATTTACATACTGCTTGAATTGATACAATTGTGCTTGTGTAGTTGGATAACAAAACTTATTACTTTTTATTTGAAACAATACAGAATTTTCTTTCTGATATTAGTATTTTTACAGCTGTGGGAAATAATAGAAATAAAAGTTATTCGCGTAAAAGACAGTTCAAAGGAAATAGGTACTCTAATAATGTTCCAGTTCTAGAGAATTAAAAAAATAGTAAAGATTTAGATATTTCAACTGCGAGTGAAATAAAATTGATGAAAAAAATGTTATTTTAACTTAGGAATTTTCAATCATGTAATTTCTTTATTATATTCTGTATGTTTTGAAAGATGAATTAATGTAATACAAGAATCTGTTTTTGGATTAGCCATGAACATAACTTTAAAATGAGAAAACTGTGACTATTACTTCTCTTTCCGTTCTTCTGATAAAGTAAACAAATTGCATAATATTAATCTTGCATTTGTTTTGGGTATGAGAGTCATTGGTAAAGGATATTCTGCGGCCAAAAAAACTTTGTTCCGCCATCAATATAAATGTTCCTTCAAAGACAGCATTTGGTTTCCTTGAGTAAAAACTTGAAGTTGCTGCTAGCTACGCAGCGTGTAATACGATGAATAAAGCTGCTTTGGAAATTAGAGGTAATGGAAATGATTCTGAATTACCTCAATGTGGTGTGCCGGTTGATGGAACTTGGCAACGCAGGATATATTCATCCTTGGATGGATGTGTCTCTGTTATTTCAATAGATGCAGAAAAGGTATTGGACATTAAATTCATGTCTAAAGTATGTAGACTTTGCGATTCAAAAAATGAAGGATTAAACACCTTTCATAACTGTGCAAAGCATACAGGGTCATCTGGTGCTATGGAACCAGTTGGCGTGTATCGCCTTTTTGAACGTTCGGTTGAAATGAGGAAATTACAATATGTAAGCTTTTTTGGAGATGGTGACTCCAAAGCGTATGATGCTGTGAAAAATATTTATGGCCAGAATACCGTTACAAAATATGAATGTATAGGACATATACAAAATCGTGTTGGAACAAGATTAAGAAAATTGAAATCAACACGAAAAGGGCTTGGAAGACGGGGAAAACTGACGGATGCTTTCATCGATAAGTTGCAAAATTATTATGGCATAGCTATCCGTGACAATGTGAATAATTTAGAAGGTATGCAACGTGCAGTAATTGCAGCATTTTTTCACTGTTGTTCAAATGCAAAACAACCAATGCACGGCCAACGCCCTATTGGACCGGATAGCTGGTGCAAATATCAACGAGCTGTATCACACAATAAACAAATCTATAAGGACAAGTCTAAAGGACTTCCACAAAATCTGGTTAACATTATAAAACCAATATATTACATGAAATTATGCGACAAAAGCCTATTGGAGAAATGCTTACCAGGAAAAACTCAAAATGCAAATGAGTGCTTCAATGGAATTTTGTGGAAATTCATTCCAAAAGACGTTTTTGTTGCATTGCCAACACTGCGATTAGGAGGATATACGGCAGTAATTCAATTTAATAAGGGATTTCAGGGATTATTGGATATATTGAAACATTTCAGTGTGCCTATTGGTGCATTTACATTACAAGGTTTTGCAGAACTGGATGAAGTCCGAGTCACAGAATCTAAACGACATTCTTTGTCAACGGTAAAAGTTGCCAGAAAAAAAAATAGATTAGCTAAAAAGAAAAAAAAATGGTTAAAAATGAGCTAAGAGAAGGTGTAAGCTATAAAACTGGTGAATTTTAAGTAAGTGATTGTGTATATATAGAAAATATATGATAAATTGTACTAAAAATGCATTTTTCTCAAAATCTGTTTTTTTTTGTGCATATTTTGAAAATTCCAAAAATGATAACTCAAAATATTACTGCTACATTTCTTTGAAACTTGGTATATTCTTTTTTCATAATGTTGTCTAGGGCTTGATCTAAAATAACGTTTATAATAAGAATAGTTTTAAAATTATGACCTATTATTTGTATAACAACGTTGTAAAATATGGTAAATTTCTTGTAATAGCTCTTAGACTGGCTCTGAAATTTTTATTTATTTAAACAGTTATAAGATATTAGATCCAGTCTTAGATATATGTATAAGGTTTATTTTGATACTAAATTGACATAAATTAGGTGAATAGGTTTTCATGTAGCATTTTTGAAAAATTTTTAAAATTTCTTCAAAATTCTCTATAAATTTGCTAATTTTGGGAAACTTAAGTAATTTATTGCAAATATCAGTTTAACATACCTTATTTACATTGAAACTGAAGTTTAAAAGGGTATACATTTTTCTCTAAATAATGTTTTTTGAAAAAAAGTACTCCGAACGTATTCGTGTATCTTTAACTTAAACTATCTATAATCCATTAATTAGAAAACTTAAAGTAAAAATTCTAAATTTGTTTAAATCATTATAATATACACTCTATAACAAAAAACAAAAAAATGACGCACCAAGAAGGAGTTGTCCGATGGAGATAAAAGTTTGTGGATAAGAAAATTATGTACAGAATAGGAAATGATTAAATTTTAGAAAATTTGATTTATTTCAGAGTTACAAAATAACGAGCTCAATAAGGTGTTGACCAACCTCCAGACTGAATGGAAGCTACCACACGACGTGGCATAGAGTGATAAAGCACCCTGGTGATTTCCTGCGGTGTTTCTTGCCAAAGTTGCTCTAATTGTCAATCATCAACATTCCCTGGTAGATGCAGTTGCCTTCTCATCATATCTCAGACATGCTCGATTAGAGAGAGATCTGGCTGGCCGAGGGAGTGTTCGACAAACAGTAAGATAGTTCATAGCAACACGTGTCGTATGTGGTCTGGCATTATCTTGCTGAAAAATAAGGCCAGGGTACAGCAAAAGGAACGTTAGTAAAACGGTCTCAGAATGTCGTCGAAGTACCGCTGTGCTATAAGCGGGCTTCTAATGACGACCAAAAGAGCTAGGCTCTCAAGGGAAATGGCACCCCACACCATAACTCCTGGTTGAGGGTCTGTGTTGCTGTTAGGATTCGTTAAATGTATAATCTTTAGGATTCGATACATGTATTTCCTAAATCTTAATGTTTATCATGAGTGGCAACGGTTTTTGTTATGTAATGTCTTTTTGTGTTGTTTTGTTAACGGAATAAAAAGAATTCGTCCGAAGAAGATCGCTTGTTTATGTTGGTACTTAAAACGTGATAATAACAAATAGTTCAGTCTAATATAGTTATTCTACTTTACTTAGATATTTTACTTTATACGATTATTTAAAATGGTGCCTATATATAACCTGTAAAACGAACTTATTATTACGTAACAAATATGAAAAAGAATAAAAATGATGACAGACGAAAAATTATACTAATTACAACGGAAACGATCGACTCTTCGTTCCAAGATTACTCGCTTAACTGGAAAAATAAATAATGCAGACGAAATTGATATATATTTCGATGTTCAACAATTAGGGGAAACCTTAAAAGATTTGAAACTTGTAAATGAAGCTATTCACGATTTACTTAACGACGAGGATTACGAACGAGACACTGTTGATTGTGAAAAATATTTTGATACCACCAAGTTAGCGATTTTTAATACTAAACGGAAGGTGAGTGCAAATATTAATAATGCTTCTTCTTCAGAATTTTCACCACCATCAAATATAAATATGTCAGTAAAATTGCCAACAATTAAAATTAACACATCTTTTGGCGGTATTGAAGAATTTCCAAGTTTTTGGGAAATATTTCATTTCATTCTTGCATTGACTCTAACGCTAGCCTTTCAGTTGTTGACAAACATGTTTTCTTAAGAGGTTACTTAGATGGTGAAGCTAAAAGACTAGTAGATGGGATATGTGTCATTGGCGATACTTATGAAACAACAAAAAAATTGTTAGAAGAAAAATACGGTAATAAAGATAGAATAATTCAGTCTCATTTAGATTACTTGGAAAATTTGAAACCAGTTCAAGACCCATCTCCTATGGGACTAAATGATCTTTACATAGAATGTAATAGAATGTTATAGGCTCTAAATGCTCTTGGCAAAAATACTGAAGCGTATGGAAGAATTTTAGAGCCAAAAATTATCCGAGCATTTCCTAAAGAAATTTGTTGTCGTTGGATTATATATGCTAAGCGTGAGAAATTGGCTGAAGGAAATATTGCTAGATTGATGCAATTCTTAACTAAAGAAGTCGAAGGTTCAGTTGAAGCACAAAAAATTAGAGGTACTCTTTTTCCAGATAACATTTTAAAATCTCAGAATTGTGAAACTGTAACAGATTATGAAACACGTGTCCAAAAACTTAAAAGTTCTAATCGTTGCTTTTTATGTACTAACCGTGGACGTAAAATACAAACTGCACTCATAAAAGCACTGCACGATGTATTAAATGCAAAAAGCAACATCATGTTTCCGTTTGTCCACCTTCTCGTAACACTCAATTGCTAATAACTATTAGTGAAGTAAATCATATAAACATACCAAAAACAATTTTTACACATTTACAAACTGCTAGTTTGTATGTTACTGGTCCCACAGGCATTACTAAATTAACACGTTGTATTTTAGATGGAGGTAGCCAAGAAAATTTTGTCAATATAAATCTCATTGACAAACTCAAACTTAATGTAATCAATTCAAGTTCTCTTAGAGTTCAAGCTTTTGAATCTTCTTTTACACAAGAACAACGTCGATATGTTCAGCTGACACTTTCTGGTTCTTGGAGCAAGCGATCGATTTCTGTCACAGCATTTGAAAGAAACAACTCGTACACTACACATCCAGCTGTTACACGAGAAGTAAGTCAATTTATTCATGAGAAAAATTCAAACTTGCTGATTGGTGGCGATTATTATTGGCAAATTGTTACGACAGAATCTCCAATTAAGCTGTCAGAATCTTTCGTTATGGTACCTTCAAATGTTTAATGGATTCTTAGTGGATCAAGAACACATGCTACAATCACGGATAATAACATCCGATCATCAGGTTTCTGTGCAAGTTTCCACCGATTGTTTAAATGATCAAATACATGGTTTATGGGAATTAGACTCTATAGGAATACAAGACATACAAAAAAGAAGAATGAGTGCTTGAATTGAAGAGATTTTTTCAAAACTTCAAAAAGATTACAATATTGAAAACAATCGAAGAATTGTGTCTCTGACTTGGAAATATATTATCACACCTTTGTCCCCAAACATAGTTAATGCTAAAAACCGATTTCATTCACTTCAAAAAAGACTTGCATCCAGTGATGTTTTGAAGACACAATATAATAAATGTATGATGAATTACATTGAACAAAAATATGCTGAAGTTTGATCCAACGAAGAATCAAACGAAAAACAAATGCATTACCGACCTCATCATGCGGTTAAAAAGAGAACACAAACTGAAACTAAATGGCGAATTGTATTTGACGCTTCATCGCATGATCCAGGAATGCCATCTCTGAACGACACTTTAGAAGCTGATCCGAATCTTCTGCCTGAAATTGTTGGTTGACTTATAAGATTTCGAATGCATGAATACTACATAGAGATGATGTATTTGTAAATTAATCTCTCCTCAGTGACTTGCCTTCTTTTGGCAAGTATGATCCAGAAACACCCTAACGATCTTATTTTTTTTCTCTCCATGAAGTTTACTGTCTTTGGTATACTCGAGTGACGCACCTTTGGGGATCCCTAGCGATCGCTCTGAATTTTTGACCCTCCTTTATTCCCATTTTTTTGAAGAGTCACAGTTACACCTTGTTTCACACAGCCCAAGCCCACCTGGTTCTTGAACCATTAAATTTTACCATTACTCACAAGTTAATGAATATTTTGTAAAACTCAAGTATGAGAGTTGATAAAGACAGTTATTGCAAAAATGAAAGAAAAGTAATATATTAGAAATCTACAGAATATAAAAAGTTTGAGTGATATAAATTTGAAAACAGTCACCGAACAAAGGTTACATACTGGAAGAGATAGTGCAACTCTAAAATTTATAAATTAACTCAAATGCGATGCTTTAATCATGTTAAACGAATGATATGATGAAGCTGATTCTGTTTGCGGTGATATTTTTTCTATTTTATTCCCCTTCTGAAAAATGTAAAAAGTTCTATGCAAAGTTTTGCAAAGAACAGATTTAGTCACCCAAGGTGTGCACCTATTTTTTTTTTACAATTATAATTAAGATACACAATTAAATATAAGTATTAAAGTAAACGATGAAATATCGAAAAATGGACAATAGTGAACTTTTTGGATATTAAAATTAAAGCAAACGATAAAATATTAAATTGAATATTATTGTATATCAGCTACATGCAATTAAAGTTGGAGCAAACGATAAAAAAAAAAGGGAAAGTGATCTGGTACGCCAAAAGTAATCCACCTAAAACAATAGTACCTTAGATGGCTAAAACTGTTGTAAGAGAAGTAATAAATTATCTGAGAGATGAATCCTCTTTAAGTATAGAATGGAAAGACACTTTTAAATATGTGTAAAGTCCTACAACAATAATAATTAAATTTTAACCATTTTTTCTATAATTACAATTTTGTATTTTATTATAATAATAAAGCTCAAGGGATGAGTTTCAAGGAAAATAAGTTCTATAAAAAAATTCCTTTTTAAAATTTAATCTGTTCTTCGTTCACTTCACAGAATTACTAGTTAACAAACATCTTAAGAATAACAACAACAAAAAATCCTCCCCTCAAAAGTAATAGCAGAATATAATTAAATTGAAGATATCACCAAATGAAAAGTTTATTCAAGTATATAAATAAAAAAAACCCAACGGGAAGTTGGTTAGTTTACGGGTTCTTCAGTTTTATACGCATCATAAAGATTTTTTCCGGTGTCCAACTATCATAAACCACTTGAAACTCAGTAGATGATTGCATTTCAGAAACTATGAATGCAAAATTGAAGCATTCGTAACATGCAAATGAAAAACCTCGTGGTGCCATATGTCGTATCTAGTGCTAAATATGACAATAAACCCCACTAATAAAATAAATTAATCAGTAGGTAATAAATAAAGAATACGAAATTGTATTCTGAATATAAAATGATACGAGCATATTTTCTTTAAACTAATAAATTCTGTTGAGAATAAATTTCTTTCTTGTAAAAAAAAATGCTTTCTTTTTATTTCACTTATATAACGTAGAAAATTAAAAATCAATTTTACATTAAAGGGGAATACTGTGCATTTCGTATAGTTACAAAACTGTAAATATGACGAATAATAAACAATTCTATGTATTACGTTCATATTATTTTATATGAGTTTAGGAGCATTTCTTCTACTTAAAAATGCGAATGAATTTCGGTTATTATTCATTTTATTAGGAAAAGACAGTTTTTAGAGGCTAATATTAAAGGAAAATACATCCTGGGAGGGTTTTAAAGAGAATTTCTTCATCATATTATTTTTTACCAGCAGTGAAATGTGAAATTAATGGACATGATACATTCTAGGTATAATTCTTCAATTAAATTTAGTGTAATACTTTGCATAAATTTTCGCTTTTGTACGGGAACCAAGTTATAAATAATTCATCAAGATTATACATAAGATATACATTGAGAATCAAGTACGTGCTGCCATCTATTGGTCTCAGAAACAATATCCAACAATACTCAAAAAAATATAAAATTTCTCTCCAAACATAACAGAGCGTTCCATGGTGGATCGTAGGCACGATTACATGAAAAAAGAGATCTTACCACCACGATTCCGATTATTACTATGCCTAGGGATCCTCGTTCATTGACTGGGACTTTCTTTCAGATCCACTAATCCCACATCGTACGTCAGGACCAAATTCAGATGACGAAGTCGACCCCTGAGGTGGCATCCCTCTCCAAATGAATGTTGGATTTTATGGCGCAAGAGAAAAACCAGTCTACGCTGGCCCCCTCACCCCTATTCACGCCACCCGTAGTGCACTATGTGCGGAGCGGGGGGTTGGTCTCTCGAAATATGTCCCTAATCACGCCACAACATAATGAGGATTTTGAGGTCAAACACACAGAACGTGCACACTATATAACATTATGAATCTTCAGTGGTATCAGCAGTTGAACATGCAGCTCGACAGAAACATAGCACACTATGATCTCCACCTTGCGACAAGTACCCATAGACTTGCCAGGCTGCTTCCTAGCGCCCCAAGTTCTGTATAAAGCCATAACGATTTCAAAACATAAATTTTCGAGAAATTGCTAAATGATAAAATTTTCGCAATTTTTCTATTTGATTGTTTTATTAACGTCATACTTAAAAACGACATAAATATATTGGTCACGAATCTCGTCCTTTTGAACAGGTACCCCGCCTCTAAGCTTCCATGACAAAAAGAAGGCTTAGAACATCGACTGATTTAACAAGCATCTGCTCTACAATACAGCTGGTCCTTAATGATATCAGGACTCTAACCAATAGCTCAACTAAAATAACGCCCGCCACGGGATCGCACCCGTGATCACATACCCTCCGCAGACTCAAATTTTAAAACATTGAAGTAAGAGGTTTACAATTTTGTTTCCTCTCGTTACAAGGATAATTATCTAATGTCAAACACCCAAAAAACAGAGACTATTTGCCTTCACCAAAGGTTCTTTGGAGGTTTTCATGCATATGCAGACCCCCAGTGCCTTCAATAGTCTAAGGCCTCACAGCCCTAATATATCCGATTCTGGACATCAGCTCTTAAAATATATACTATCATTCCTACTTCGAGGTCTATTTCAGCTAAACGCATCTCATATTGAATAATAGGACTGAAGCATAATAAATCTATGATAACAATGCAAAGGCTTAGGTTGTACAGATTAAAAATTTGGATTCAGAACATCGTCCTCACAGTCCTCTAAATTTAGCCCAAAATGTCTAGGCCGCAACCAACAACCCGTTATGCAGATACGATATCGTTGATACGTCGCAAGTCGAACTATAATCCCAGCAGAATGCAATGTTAGTTTTTCAAAAAATTAACTTTTTATGCGTAATTTTAGATTTATTTAAATGAACTGTAAACGCAACTCAAGTGTTACGTCATGTGGATGGCGATTATATTTTTAAGTATATAAACACACCCGAACAGTTCGTTTCACTCTGCTCGAAGTGGAAAGGATTTTGTATTGAAATTTCTCGTTCGCTCTCGTTGAAAGAATCAAAGGTTTGTCTTATGGTTTTAATATTTCGCATTTGATTTAAGTATATATATATATATTAAATAACACTCGGATTAGTTAAATATATCTTTATATTCTTTTTAAAGGAAAAACTAATGTTTCTAACTTTATTCAAGTTTCGAATTGGACACCTTTAAATAAAATAATTGCACTTTTCAAGTAATGCTATAACTACTCGAAGCATCTCTTTAGAGTACTGGTTGTACTTCCCAGATGCTTTAGAGTAACTTCTATAACGCTGACAATGTACAAAAATGAAGTTATTTTTCAATATGAACTACACTCTTTCTAGCTAATTCGGTCGACGTGATATCGAACTCCGGTCCCGAAACAAAACTCTATCGCAGCTACTGTATAGTAAACTAAGCCTGGGAAATAAAACTAAATGATTAGGAACGTTACACAAGTCCTGAAAGAGATTTCTTATTGAAAGTTGATTACCTTTTATTGAATGAGCCATATTTGATTAAAACTGACTGCTCTAAATACATGCCAGGCTAGTGTGAAATCGAAGCTTGCATGGCCATTGTAAAAGAGGCCACACGCTAATTCCTAGATTAAGCAGCGTATTAGAGGTTTAATTCCATTAAGGACCGCATAGTAAACTGATGCATATCAAATCTAGGGTTCGAAAGTCCTGGCGTTATCGGAGAGTGCATGTAGATATCGACTGCAATTTATCGCATGGCTACCCACTAACTCGAACCCTTTATTTACAATTGACTTTTTATAAAGCAAACTTAAATTTTAACCTCATCGCAGTATTTTGCCTCAAACTTTCTCTCAATATTGAATTGAAACTAATATTTGACAAGGTATAGCCACTTTTGGCTCTTGTGCCATAAAACTCAACACCGGCTCGTCATTTGGCTTTTCGTAATTGCGTGATGTGTCGTCTGAGATTGGCGAACCTTCAAGTGGTGTGGATGTTAGGAGAGGGGGGTGCCAGCTCGGGTGTCGTCCTCGTCACTTGACCGTGGTTCAAAATTACGAGGTCCGTCGCCAATAGCCCTCGTGTTGCTTCTAGTGCGACGTTAATAAAAAAAACTAAAACTAAACTGGCGAACCTTCAAGACTGGGCGGAATCTGCTTTAGGAATCTTTCAGTAAAGCAGATTAAAATCTTATGCATAATGTTAACTGGATGGTCAGATTAGGAAATATCGAAAACCGAGATGGCTGGGGTTGCACACGATTCGTGGGTTGATATAAGCGTTATAGGAGTAAAATAACGATCTAATGGCAAATGCTATTCTCTTGTATATGGTAAGTCCCGAGATGTTAGTATAAGGGATTTTAGTCTGTTTTATTGCAAAGGATGCACAAGTTTATGGAACTACTTAAGTTGGTTATTTAAATGATGCACAAATCTTTCGGTGATATCTTTGCTACGGCTGACTTCATATAGGAATTAAAGTTTCGGCAACTATTCTCTCAAAATGGCGGATGTAAACAAACTGCGGTTGAAAGGATTGGCTTTTCTTTTTGCCTTTAAGTAGGTACGGGTATCGCAACTCCCGAGGCATCTAGTGATCTTTTTCTTTCCCACGGGAGGGGGATGGGTATCGTCTTTAGTAAGCACGGGTGACCCGCCTCAAGATACCCTAGTGATCTTTCTCTATTTTCTACCCTTGCTAATACATGTCAAATTTTCTTTCTTTGGCGCATCACAGCGAAATCAAAATCAATTGCTCACTCGTTACTCGAAGAGGAATGACAAGAACTGTCTGCAGAGCCTACTAAATGTTCTATCATGGAAAGCACGATGCAGACTTGTTCAGAAACTAGATTTCCGATGGAACATTTGATTGTCTTTTCAGAAGGGCCACAAATTGGTTCTAAATGGGTAAATTCTGTTTCGCATGATTCCTTGAAATTTACATTTTATCGTCTCTTCTAGATGTCTGAAGAAGCTCAACCATCGGCGAGTCCTGTCGTGGATCCAGAGGCTTCCCCTACTGAAAAGCCGTCCGAAAGAGCACAATGCTCGATCGAAGTGTCAAATTCACCAGAGAGTCCAGCGGGTGGCGATAGCTCGAGTCTCTTGGAAACTCCTCCCGAAATGCACGCTTTTGAGATTGGGTTCCCAACCCCACCCGCCTCGCCTGAGCACCGCTTTCATAAAAAGCGTCTGATTGGGGCCCTTGCTGTGGGCGTTGCTCTGCCTCTGCTTGGAGTAGCTGTCTACTTTATAGTGGAAGCGATCATCAATAAGAGCTAAAGACTACTTCGATAGTTATTTCAAAGTTTTAAATGGACATGGAATCTCGACAAATGTCTATTCCGTTTTTAGATTTTAACACTTTTGCATATATTTTAATAATGAAAATAAATACTGTAACTTTATGATTGATTTGCTGAATTTTTTTTACCTGGGCCGAGAAGGTAGTTTAGCTTGGTAGTCATGGCTCGGTCGCAAACTCGCGACCGACGTTGTTTCCGTTGAGTCTTGGTTTGGAGACCTGGAGCCAGTAAATACTCGCCGTGTAGTGGGTCTGATGCACATTCAAACCTTGCTGCTTACGTTCAAAAGACGTGGAAGTTCCGAGTAATGTTAGTTCGGCTATCGCATTCATGACGTCACCGAAGTTCAAAATAATCAGTAAGTATGGTAGGGGACTTGCGGCCAGCAGTTTCCGTCGACCTTTGGCGCCACAAAAGAAGCGCAATGTAGCTGGGGATGTTGCAAGTTAAATCTATCATGACTGAAAGAATTAACGTTGGCATGGTGTAGACCTTGGGAGGGAGTACCAGTTCTGTGTCGTCCTTATCACTTGATCGGAGTTTACGAGGACTATCGACAATGGCCCTCGTGTTGCTTCTATTGCGACGGTTATGGAAACGATCGAATGACTTGAATCGAACTATGATTATATAACTAGGTTATGGAATTCAAATTCGCGAATATAAAGGTTTCGTGGAATTGGGTTTCCTAGGATATCGGGCAATTTGATTTGTACAGTGTGCTATTGGTAGTCATGGTTTTGAGACCTTCCCCTAGCAAAACGTGTTGGGATGAGGGCTAGTGAAAACCTAATTTCTCTTCAGAAATTAGAGTTGGGAGATTTTAAGTGAAGCCTTATTCATAACGCTACTACTCGGTAATTAAATTGTTGGATGATAATTCTCGTTGCAGTCAAGGAGGGTAATGACAAACTTTTCCACGGGGAATGGAATAACTACTTCATAAACGAATAAAAGTTAATCGAATTTTTTGCTTTGCAAGCTGTAAGTGAAGTCTTGTGTCCATTTCGTTCACATTTAATGATTGGTATCGGAAGGATGATAAAACCATAAATGATCATGGACAATGTTCAAATAGTGGAAATTCTCTACACATTTCGGAAATACCCAGGCTGATATTAAACTAATACTATGAAGTTTAATTTGAGTAATTTAAATTTCCGATAAAAGCTCATTGTATCCTGAATTTTACTTTAAGTCTCCATTGTAAACTGCATTTTCTAGGGCATATCTAATATATTAAAGAAATGTGGAAACTGCACTTTAACTGATTAAAAACGCGATATTTCTCATTCAAAGAGAACTTCGACATAAAGGTTATTTCCAAAGATGTGTAAGAATTAAAGCTGAATAGCGGAAAGTGTTGCAATCGTGAATCTAATCTTTCCCAAGATTTATAAATACTTCCTTCCCTAATATGTCTCGTGTAGTAAAAGTTGCTTTTGTTATCGACTTTCGCTTCGTTTATTTTCTTGAAACGGTGTGTTTGGATATTAACTCTCCATGTCATGAAATTTAAGCCTTTTGTTATCGGACTGATTTGGATTTAACACTTTGAAGACTGACTAATTGAAGTCCAGTCTTTTCACTTTTCAACTTTGGGAACGGATGACGAAATCTTGCGTCATTGTATACAAAAGTGTACTTGGTTTCAGGATGCATACTCTTCACAGCATAATCTTCATGTTAATATCGAGGAATTATTAAAACTAAAAGAGCTTTGAATTTATTTCTTAAGCAATAATTAAAATGCACAACTATAATCTGAAATTCAGATATTACGATAATTACCGCAGGATTTGGTTCCAAATTACTTTTGAGCCGTTGATTAACAACCGAAACCTGTTTTAACAGAGGGGGAATCGTCGATATCGTAAGACTTGTTAATGGAAGATCACTTTTTCTTTTTGCAATTTGGTGCAAACCTTGACGTAAACTTCTCATCAAAGCATAATATCGTAAATGTATTTAAAGGGTTAAGTATTTGCCTCTCACCACTTCATTTATTGAAGATTTCGTGGAATAGTTTGAGCATATTTTTGGTAGAACATGTCCATGGTAACGAACGAACTAGATCGCAAACTTGAGGCTAGTGTTTTCCGTATAGTCTTTGGTTCAAGTCCTGATGTCATTAAAGATACGCCGTGTAAAGGGTTGAAACACTTTAAAACTGCAGAGGTTTTACGTGGTGTGGGAGTTGGGAGAAAGAAGCGACAGCTCGGATATCATCCTAATCACTTGATTGAGGCACAAAATGAGGTCAATCACCAGTAGACTTCCCCCACCTCCTAGAATTTATAGTTCGCTCTGAAACGGGAGAAAGTGCGATTGGTAGTTCGGTGGCTCCGAGTGAGTGGGAAAAGATCGTTGAACTGACAGTGGAAAAGAGTTTTTCGTACCGGTTGAAGTTGGCTCTTACTCCGTTTTCAGGGAGTATCGACTTTTACACGGTTGGTGTATAAACCATCCTTATATTTGCTGGACTTCGTGTTGTTTTTATTCTTTATCAATTGGACTTTGGTAAGTTAACCAAATCTTTTATGTTATTTCTTCAATTTTGTCGGAGACTCAAGCTGAGTCATTTCACGTGTAAAATCACGGATATAGATGAACAAGGAAAAATAACAAATAGGAGCATGTCGGATGCAAGAGAAAATAAATATTTTAAAAACCTTACAACTGACAAGGAACTTGTATTAAGACTTAGGGACAGGAAATATTCTGTCGTTTCAACAATTTGAGAAAATAAACAAGAATCCCCCATACCCAAATCAAACCCGCATTTTTTACATGCTGAATTAAAAAGAAAAATTTCTAGACATGCTAATATTCACACGCTGCGGAAAAATAAAAATTTAACACAACAGATCCTGTTTGCGCAACCCAAATTCTTAGAATGGAAGAACTTTTGAAAATATCGGTTAAAGCCAGCCTTGTATGGGAGGGATTAACATCCCGATTTCTTCTGCAAATATCTACAGACATACCTATGGCAGATTTAGCATCTGAAGTACAAATGAGTACCAATATCGAAATTGTTGAAATGCGACGTCTTACAAAATCCGACAGTATTCAAGAAGTTTCACCTATTTTAATTATTATTCTTGGTTCAAGTCTACCAGACACTATTAAACTTTAGTTTATGAATCATCCCATTCAAAACTTCATAGATAAACTCAGTCAGTGTAATAAATGCCTTAGTTTTTTCCATCCCTTCAGATTTTTCAACAAACCTACAATTTGTATTAATTGTGGACTATTCCATACGGGTCAGTGTACTATTACTATAAAATGTAATAATTGTAAACAGGATCACCCTGACAATTCACCATTTTAACGCTTTTATAATAAAGAAAAACAGATCTCAGAATTTAAATGTACTCAACATCTACCTATGGGTGAGGCGAGACGAAAATACCGCGAAACTCATTCTGAAAATTATTCATCTGCAGTGAAAACTACAGCTCCAATTAGTAAGATACAAGACCTTGATAAAAAGTTAGAAAATATGGTAACAAATTTTCAAACAGCCCTCGAGAAACAGACAGCCTCTTTATTAGAAACCGTCCGTATAGAAACCATGGATATGATGTTTTCACAGCTCTGCAGTATTATGGAAATACGAAAAGGGCCTGCATCTCCATCCAGGGGAGAAAAAGCCGGATCAGCGTTACAAAAATTTTATGCTTCTGTTCTGGATGCATCCCATCATAAAGCGGATACATCGAATAACATAGAAATGGGATAGCTAGTACATAGTTTTTAATTTTAATTGAAAAAAAAAATTTCGGTTCATAAATAATATCTTCGGTAGTAAAATATTTTTCCCCCTATTCTCAAGGAGAAGTTTAGATTTTTTTTTTCTTTACAACTAACTTTTCCTTAATTTTATGCTTTTTCTACAATGGAACTGTAGAAGTATACAGAACAAATCCATTTGGTTCTGCATCCCTCCCTTTTCTCAGGCAGATATTTGGATTTTCCAAGAAACTTTTCTAAAACCAGACAATAGTTTGCATATACCAGGAAAGATTATTTTCCGACAAGATCGACTTGACAGACCAGGAGGACAGCTTATAGCAGTTCCAATGTATCTTTAAGCTCTTCGTATCCCAATTTCATTACACAAACAATCACCTGACATCAAAATTTTAATTGTGCATGTCACTATAAATAACTTCTCTTCCTATATCATTAATTTATATGCATCTAGAGGTCTTAATATATTCTTAATAAAATCCTATTTAGAATCTTTAACTGATCCAATCTTCATTTTTGGTGATTTTAACCTTCATCATCCAGTGTGGGGTTCTAATCACACTTCGCAATACAGTAACGATTTTGTGGAATGGCTAACCAACTCCATCTTTATTCTTCTTAATACCAAATCTCCAACTCACAGAAATACTGTAAGTGGTGCTGCCCTCGTTGATCTTCCCTTTGCTCTGCCAACCTTTTTGGACGCACCAATACTTATATCATAAACAGCTCATTCAATATTGATCATTTCCTTATATCACAGAATTTAATCTTCATAGCCCTCATCAGCGGAATGTAAAGAGAGTGAATTGGCAATCAGTAATGAAACAAGTATAATCTACTTTATACAACAAAGAGGAAAACAATATCAATCTCTCGGATAATGTTACTGATATAATTCCAAATAATACTCGAAAAATTAAAATTTACAATACATATTTTCCACCTTGGTGGAACTGGACATGCAATAATTTTTCAAACTCAAGAAGTATTTCAGAAGAAAGGCCATACATAATATTTCTCCCCATCTATAGATTCAAAACAAAAAATATTTCAGCAAACTCAGATTTCATATTAAAAAAGCCAAGAAAATGTACTGGGATAAATTATGTAACTATGTTAGCAATCCAAGAATCTTTTTTAATATATTGAAAAAATTATCAACTTAAATTAATTCTGAATCAACTACGAATATTCTTCAAGTTCAAAATAGATTTATCACTCATCTGCAAATCCAATCCAACCTTTTTGTAGATTTTTTTCGATCCAATAATATTCTCCACGAATCAATTCCTTTAGATTTACTCACTAAGGATAATCTTAATAAACCGTTCCACATCTCTGAATTAAGTAGAGCTATAAAAAATTCCAGAAATACTACCCTAGGCCCAGATTAGATCACTGCTATGGTCCTAAAAGGATTAAATCAGATACAAATTTTTTCAACAATTATTTGATAATTCAAAAGTTCCACAATAATGGAAACATGCCATCATTCTTCCAATTCCCAAATCCTACAAAGATAAAATGAAAATCTCATTTTAAAGCTCACCCATAGCTTTCTTTTCGGTTTTCTCGACAATGTTTGAAAGAATTCTATCCGGTCGCATAACTAACTATCTGACAATTAATCAAAAACTTCATCCTCAACGATAAGGTTTTGTTCCTTTTAAGTTCAGTGGAATTGCAACTTACCTTATTCATAAGGCGATAGTTCATGCAAAATTAGGAAAGAAATATTTCGTGGGAATTAGCCTCGATGTAAAAAGTGCTTATGATTCTGTATACAGATGGCCTCCTTTACAAATATCTACAAATAGGTATCACGGGAAAAATTGCTCTTTGGATTCATGAATTTTTTTTCGAATAGGTCTTTTCAAATTCGATGAAAGAACGTTCTCTCTACAGAAAAATTCTTTTTAAGAGTCTCCCCCAGGGCAGTGTTTTATCTCCAATTTTATTTACCATCTACATGTATGATATTTTTGAAACACTGGAATCTGGAGTGGAATGTTCTATTTATGTTTATAATATTTTTATTTACTTTTCACATCAATCTCTTGATATCGCATGTCACAAACTACAAAATACCTTGGAAAGAATTAATCAGTGGTGCAAGTATTGGAAATTAAATTTAAGCCCTGACAAAAGTACTATAGCAGAACTTTCAAACAAAATTCGAACATTTCCTAATGTATTATTGACTGGTTACCCTCTCTTAGAGCAAACCTCTATAAAATATGTAGGAGTTTATTCCTTCAAATGGAAACAAAATACAAATATTATGAATCAAATGAAAAATAAAGCTCTAAAAAGATTAATGCCCTTCAAAATTTGGCCTACAAACATCATGGTTCGCAAGCTGATAATCTTATACAATTAATCAACAATACTGCAGTTCCTTTTTCTACACTTGTCACATCATAAATAAATGGTTGAATCATCAACTAAAACCTTTCAATATTATTTAAACCCAAGCTCTCAGAATCGCGCTAGGTCTTCCTTAATGGACCCATATATCGTTCTTTTGAATTTGGCTGGACAAGAATTGCTCTCCGAAAAAATTAGACGGCTGGCACAAATTCTTTTTATTGTTTCAATATCTAATAGGAAATATTTTCCTATGAATTTGAATAACCAGGGATCAACAAATTAGCAATAATGGAAGATGATAAAAATTGTGCTGATCATATCCTTAGAATCCTGAATGAATTCTGCTTTCCAAACAAAAATCTACCAATCCCTATAACAAATAGCTCCTTTAATGATATATATATATTGAAAAGAACTATCTCATAGGACATATTAAGCACTTTATATTCGGACCTAATAAAAGAGAGGTAAAGGTTGTCATGTATATTTTGAATAATGAAATTATTCCGGATTCTCAAGGATTTCATATCATTGGAGATATAAGTAGATATCTTTGCCATAAAATGAAAATTGATTTGAATATTGATTAGAAATATATTACAGAATATTGCACCTTTCTCTTTATGAATAAATCATTGAATAAAATTAATTTTTCTTGTGTGTTTCAAAAACACATGGCTCTATTTCCGATTAAAAATATCAGGATAAAAAGAGCTTTTAAGTACAATAAAGAACTTGGTAGATCTATTTTTAATTACAATAATATTTCAGAGTCACAAACATTACAAGTATGTAAATGCAAAGATTACAAACAATATGTTGATTCATTCCAACAACATGTTGTTACGGGAAACATGAACATCGTTAAAAGCGATTTTTTGAGAGGTTTCATGAATAAAGGAACTGGATTCATGCTCATGATTACTAATAGTAACCTTGTAGTAAGAAAACAAATACTAATGATTTTGATAATTTTATTCTTAAGGTTGCAATTAAATATGGTTTGCCAATTGAGGCATTAGACGAATTTAGGTCATGTGTTTTGAAGAAAATTCTATATTTGAATTTTAAAGTGGATAGGGAAATTACAATTAAAGATCTAAAACTTGCTATAGATGATTTGCAGAAGGATTTTATCGTTTATGTAGATAAGGTTCCTGCAAATTATGCAATTATTTGCAAATTTTACTATCATAAATTATTGAGTGAACATGTAATGAATAATAATGCTTTCCAGTTATCCAAATATAGTAAAAGAGAAATAAATAATCGTATTTTGGCATTCAATAAGAAGTTGGGTTTACATCTTAGAAACATTAAATTTCCATATATTTTCTTAACGCCAAAATTTCACAAAAATCCTGTCAAATTTCGAAGTATTACGAATGGATATAACACCTATATCACTAAATTTGGCAAACTTTTACAATCCATTCTTCAAAAATCTATTGACAATATTGAAAATACTGCTATTATTAAAAATAGTTTTGAAATTGTAAAGAACATGAAGGAACAAGAGGTATTCTCTATACATGGATATGATTTTGAAGACCTTTTTAACTCAATAGATATTCAAGATTTAATTAAAGTTCTTGCAATTTTATACGATAAATATCATTTTAATCAAACAATAAAACGTGAAAAAATCAATACTCTTATTAAACTTGTATTACAAGAGAATTTCATAGTTTTCAGTCAAAATCTCTATAAGCAAATTCAGGGTCTCCCTCAGGGAGGTCCAGCTAGTAATTGTCTGGTCAATTTTTAGTTACATTTTTATGAATTACAACAGACTGATTATGATTCTTACTTTCTTTATCGTTACATAGATGATTTAATTATTTTAGGTAAAACTGAGGAATTTAAACCAAATGTTTCGTTTTACCCTAATTATCTCAAATTATTAAAAACTAATCTTAATTCTAATACAGTAGAATTTCTAGATCTTGATTTGCAAATTGTTGACAATAGACTAATTTGTAATATTTATGATAAAAGAGAAAGATTCGAATTCCATGTAATCAAAATTCCTTTTTGGAACAGTAATCTACATAGATCTATTTATAGGAATATTTTATTAAACTTTTTATTACGTAATAACAAATTAACCACACATAAAATAGACAAGTTTAATAACATTAAAAAATTCTTTAACAACTGTTTAGATCATGAGTATCCAATAAATTTCTTGAATACTTATATACATCACAAATACATTAAACATCTTTGCGAATCGTGATCCATTTTCAAATCCGCCACACAACAATAGGTCCACAAAGTCGGCTTGTTAGTGGTCTAGCCGTGAAGAATTTATTTATTTACATTTACACAGCTTACATTTTTACTCACTCTCTGGACCATTATACTCCTTTACCATACAACTTATTACCAACCAACAGTCTGCATCCTTTTACACTTTATTACCAATCAAACAATGATTTAAATCTTTTTTCAATTTATATGGTGATGGCGTGTTATATTTTTTTCATTTTGAGTATGTGATATACATCTTGAAGCTTAAAGAAAATTCCGTCTTACTACTCACATATTTGAATCTTCATTTCTTTGAATTTTTGTAAGTAATTTTTATATTTTGATTTGTTGATAATTTTTAGAATTATAGATTTTATTTTTGTAGATTTTATCGCTGAACTTTTTTGCATCTTTTAATCATTGAACTCTTTTGTAATTTAGATTTCCCAATTCAGCCTACCAAGTCGCAAAGGGGGAAGTTGGGTACCATTAAACTAGTTTAACCCCGCTTATTCGGTCCTGAGCCCGATATTGCTTTTTGACTTGCTGGGTTCCATATTTTCATTTATTTTTTCTTTCATTTTTACATTTCTTTCTGGTTTTTGTCTTTTTGAATATTTTAAATTATTCTTTCATACATTTTAGTATATATATATATATATATATATATATATTCGTATAACAATATTTAAAAGAAATTATAAAATGCTAGAATTTTCTCTAAAAAGTGTGCTATTTTTAATTATAAAAAATCATAAGTTACATTTAATTCATTTAGCAACGAGAATTTAATTGCAATTTATAAAAATAAGAAATAATTAAATTTAATACATTTTTATGACTTGTGCATAATTTATTTACAGATTGATTTTAAACAATCTTCTACTCAAAATATTCACATTTAACAAGACATTTTTATATATGGGATTGGTTTTATTAACGTCGCACTAGAAGTAAGTAACTCAAAAGCTATTGGTGACGGACCTTGTAATTTTGAGTCTCAGTCAAGTGACGAGATCTCCCTCTCCTAACTTTCACACTAAGCCAATGGGAGGACATTGAGTCTCGGCAGATTTAACACGCATCAGCCCCGGCTACATGGCGGGTCTTAAGTGGAATCAAAGCTCAAACTCCCGATTCGACCGTGAGCACTAGGCTACCGCCGCCACATTATTATATATATAACACAAAGACTAAAAACATTTAGCATGTACATTTTTGATCAAGAATTCCTAAAATACATGTAAAATTATATCCTTTAAAAAGATAGAATTTGGCGGTGAATTACGAGATTGGTTAATCTTCTGGAATCAGTATAAAAACATACACAAAAATAAAAATTTAACTGATTGTGATAAATTTCATTACTTAATTCAGTCGACAAAAATTAAGTCAGAGCTTGTTGAATATCTTCCTATTACGAATGAAAACTACCCTATGGCGATAGAAAGCTTAACTGAAAGATATGGACGAAAAGAACTATTAATTGATTTTTATGTACGAGAATTGTTAAAACTCGTTTTAAATAACGCTACTATAAAGAAACAAGATTCTTTAAGTGGTTTGTATAAAAAACTTTCTACTCTAAGTAATTTAGATGTAACTACAGATCAGGGCGGCGTAATATTATATCCTTCAGTCGAAAGTTCGTTACCATATAATGCGATCCTTTGAAAGACAAAATAAAAAAAATATTGATTCCGAACAGAGTACATCAACACTGGATGCTATAGTTTCGTTTCTGAAGAGCGCAGTGCAATCAGAAGAAAAATAAAATTAAGTAGATCTGAAATACTTCCCTATGAACGCGAATGCAAGCACTTTGTAGAGGGCCAACGTTCGCTCTCATCTGCTGTTGAATTATTCATTAAAGAATCAAACGAAACATGTGCGTTTTGTTTCAAGGTTCATGCAAATCGCTATTGTAATAAGGCGTTTTTCATCCCATTAGAAGAAAAGATCCCAGTAATAAAAAAAAGGATTTTGCCGGATCTGCTTGGTTGAGGGTCATCTTGCTTCTAGATGTCGATCTCAAATAACGTGTCAATTGTATTCTAAAAGACATTTACAGTTAATGTGCCCAAGCATTGGATGTAAGTAGTCTGATTCACCCAAACAAGAGGTAAATGACAAAAATATTAATGAAAACACAGATTTTGTATTATTTGTTTAAGATACCTAATTTGTTTTCTTCCAAAATGTCGTTAATAATCTTCAATTTACGAAATAGCGAAATGGATGACATCACCTATTTTCAGGAGAAAGGTATTTTACCGGACACACCATTATGCAAAAAAAAGGTCCACGTCATGAAGTTGTATGCTAATGAAGAAAGTATTTGGAAGTGTATTATTAAAAGTTGTACGAATAAGAAGGGCCTCCCGCATTGGAAGTTGGTTCAGCGGTTCCAAAATACCGTTCGTTACTGCAATAAGATTTATGTATTATTGGGCAGAGGAGTTGACGTTTATTAAATAGTGTCGCAAACAATTGAATATGTCTAAGGGTACAACAGTTGATTGCAGCCATTATTTGAGAGAAGTGTGTTCTCTAGATCTTTACATATACAAAGATTATTAAATAAAAATATAAAAAATAAAAAGTTTATATTTATTGGTATGTTATTTGTTTTCCTACATTTCAATTTCGCGCTTCGCTTGCTTGGAGTTTTCTTTTTATTAGCTTGGCGACGTTGGCACATTCTTAATTTGGTGGATACCGCCATAATAGACAAGTACCGGAACTACTTGGTATATCGGACCCTATTGAGCAAAATTCGAGAGAGGAAACGGAAAAGGTTGTTATGTTTCACTTTCAAGAAACAGTTTGGCAAAAGTGAGATGGAAGGTACGAGGTCCATATGCTTTGGAAAGTGGATCGCGCGTTTCTAACAGACTATTACAAGTTATGCTTGAAAACGATTGAATCTACTATCAGGAAGTTGGAAAAAAACCAGTTTTAAAGAAAAGTATCAAGAAGTCTTTAGATAATGGTTAGAAGAAGGAGTTATAGAGGAATTTCCTGGAAAAGTTACCTATTGATACCTATTATCTTCCACACCAATCCGTCATGAAAGAAACATCCGCAACATCTTCGATGAAGAAAAGACCGGTCTTCGATGCCTCTGGTAAGATCCATAACAATCCGTCATTAAACGACTGTTTAGGGACTGGAACAAATTTAATTGAAACAATTCCTTCTATTTTAGCGAAATTTATACTGAAACCAATTGGTGTAGTTTCAGACATCATAAGGTTCTTTTACAAGTATCCTTTCATGAGAAAGATCGAGACAATTTCTTTGGTATGACAATGAGGGCAATATGCTAACTTTCCGGCATGCTCGAGTTGTTTTTGGAATCACCAGCAGCCTTTTTCTGTTATTAGCGGTTATTAATTAAAATTTATCAAAAGAATCAATAAAAGAAAGTTACTTTGAAGAATTTCTTAAAAAAAATGCTAGATAGTTTTTATGTCGATATTTCCGTAACTAGTGTGCAAAATAATGCCGAACTAGAAACATTCGTCAAATCTGCAACTAATGTAATGAAAGAAGGAATGTTTGATCTCAGAGGCTGGGAAAGTTCTGCCAATCCTGCATCTTCACAAAGTGCAATGTCACCAGTATTAGGATTGATTTGAGACAAAAATTTAGATACCTTAGAAATAGGCTCAGAATCTTTGAAATTTGATGAAAAAGAAAAGATAACTAAAAGGAAAATACTTTCATTGGTTATTCGTGTATTTGATCCCATAGGTTTCTTGGCACCTATTATGATTCAACTTAAGGTTTTGCTGCAATCCACTTGGAAAACCAAAGAATCATGGAATGATGAAGTGAACGATGAAATAAAGAAGAAATTTTTAAAATGGGGGAAGCAACTGAAATACTTCAAAAATATAAAAATTCCAAGATGGTTAGGTGTGATTGAGGAATCAAATTTAAGTATCCATACTTTTGTCGACAGTAAGACAGCTTATGCAACATGCATTTTCTTAAGAAATGAATCCAGTATGGGCTCAGTGACTGTCCAATTACATCAAGCTAGATCACGAATAGCTCCAATGAAAACTATTACAATACCACGTCGTAAATTAATGGCCGCTGCCATCGGCGTTAGTCTTTTTAGTTCTGTTAAGCAAGCCCTGAGACATTCCAACATCAAGACTTACTTTTGGAAGATTCTTCCACAGTACTTATGTCGAGAACAGTGGTCGGTATTCGTTACCAACAGAATAAGTGCGGTTAGAAAATTGACAACTTTGGAAGATGGGTTCCATATTTCAACTGACCAGAATCCAGCAGACATTTTATCAAGAGGCTGTGGGTCTAAACAACTTAAAAAACGCAAGTGGTGGCAAGGGCCAGCAAATTACAGAATTGAAAAGAATAATGGCCAAAGTCAGCTGTAAATATTAACGAGAAAGAAGTAGAGATAGAGAAAAGAAAGACAGTCATCTCTGCTAATAACACAGAACTAGAGTCAATTTCGTTACAGTTAGCCAGAAGATTTTCTAGATTTTCAAAGACGATTAGGGTTATGACATGGGTACTGCGTTTTCAACAGAAGGCCAAAGACTTAAAAATATGTACGGAACTTAAAAATGAGGAACTGATAAATGCACAAAAGATTATTTTCCGTGTAGTACAAATGCAATGTTGTTCTAATGAAAAAATTTGAAAGATCTTCTAATATTTGATGATGAAGAAGGAATTTTACTATTGAAGTCTAGATTGATAAACGAAGAAGAATATAAATATTTTATTTCTCCAATAATTCTACCATCGAAACACCTGGCAGTGAGAAGATTTATAGCCCTAGAACATGTTACTAACAAACATGCTGGGACATTAACTCTTCTGACTATTTTGCGTAAAAGATTTTGTATAGTGAACGGGAAAAGGACTGTGCGGAGTGTTATCAAAAAATGCTTAACATGTAAAAGGAAAATAGTGAAACATCTTGAGGTACCTTTTCCAAAAGATCGAACAGATTTAGCAGCAATTTTTCAAGTATCGGGTGTAGATTTAGCTGGACCTCTGTTGACTAAATCTGAACAAAAGGTGTGGATAGTACTTTTTACTTGTGCCTTATTTAGAGCTGTCCATCTAAAACTAAAATTTTCAATTAATACAAATGACTTCATCCAAGCTATGCGTAGGTTTATTGCCAGAAGGTGATCAATTTCTATGATGTATCCAGACAATGGTGCTAATTTCACAGGACTAAACAAAGCTTTTGAAACAATTAAATTAGAATACAATCTAAAATGAACTTAGAGTCCAGGAAATTCGTTGGAAGTTTAACCCACCTCTCTCTCCATGGTGGGGAGGCTTCTGGGAACGCTTGATTGGAATTTTGAAACATCTTTTTAGAAA
Organism: Nephila pilipes; assembly: GCA_019974015.1. Lineage (NCBI taxonomy): Eukaryota > Metazoa > Arthropoda > Arachnida > Araneae > Nephilidae > Nephila > Nephila pilipes. The sequence continues at coordinate 103,620 of BMAW01022750.1, forward strand.
AAATCTCTGTCTTACGAGGAATTGCAGACTCTCGCCTGTGAGTGCAAATCTGTCATGAATAGCTGACCATTAACTTATATATTTAAGGAACAAAGCTGAAAAACTTGATTCTCCTCAATGTTTCTTCAGGATATTACATTGGATGATGTTTCCTATTTAGATCAAATTGAAAAGACTAATGTTGTTTTGAGATAGAGATATATTCAGAAGGTTTGTGAAAATTTAAAATAAATGTTTAAAAAGAAGATTCTGGGTTTCCTTCGTACGTCAGTTACCAAAAGGGAAGAACAAATAAAAGTAGGTGACATAGTGTTAATCGGTTCAGATGATAAAAAAAAAGGCTGAATTTTTTGCTGCTAGGAAGAGTACTGGGACTTTTTCCAGGAAAAGATGGAATCATCAGACTTGTAAAACTGTGAATTAAAAAGGGAAACATACTGAGACCAATCCAACGATTGTACCCTTCGGAATTGACACCAAACTACGAGCAAGTCGTATCGGAAAATCAGAAGGTTCCGGAAGTGGTAACTGAATATCCTGAGCTTAATACAGACTCTAATAAAAGTGTTCCCGCGACTCGCTCAGGACGAAAAAATAAAACCAGTTAAAAGACTGGATTATAAACTTCTAAACAAAGTTTTGAACTTTCTATACTTGAATTCTAAAATATTGATTTAAATTTGCATTCCAATGTTGTGAATTATTTATATTGTTATTTATTTGTACTTTTTGTCATCCCATAATTAATGCATATATTAACTTTATGTTTACTGTTTTTGAATTTGTATCCACAAACTCCAGATGGGGAGGATGTTCCATCCAGATCAAACTCCATGAGAGGTAAGTTTCTCAGTTGGAGAGTGGCAACAGATGTAAGAGAGAAAAGCTGTAACGGTTGTATCTTTTGAAAAAAATGATGGCGAAAGAAAAGTGTTTAAGTGTGCTGTTTTGATTTAAATATATGTTTCCTTCAGCGTTGTCATCTATGAACAAAACTGTCTACATTCATTTTCACAGTCAATACTAATACTGCATATGGATTTATTTAACCAATACAGACTTTTATTAAATATCGTGGATGCGAAGTTCATTCGAAGCAAATCTTCAATTTGTTTGATGGGAGATGAAGATTACCATGTGATTTTTGAATATGTCTCAATTTATGTATAAAAAGTGCAAGTTAATTTAGCGGTGGTTATCAGTCATGCGAAAGCTTCAGAAAAGGAAACGGCGAAATATCACATCGACAGAGTTACGTGCAAGGTGTTTTCAATCTCACAACCAAAGTTATTCTTTCGTACAAGATAACATATTTTCTGGACAGATGTCTAAACGTGCTGTGATAGCATGTGCGGATAATGATACTTTCAATGGGAGTTATAAAACTCCCCTTATGAATTCAAATATCATGATATGAACTTTATCGGTGGGTAAATAAACAGTCAATCTGTTCCTCACCATCCTCTAGAACTAGATTTTGAAAAAGGAAATTATATTCAAGCTTATACTAACACTTATTTCTAAATTCTTAAGGTCTACATTTAACTAAATCAGAATTTACAAAAAGTTATTCCCTATTTCATTTATAAATCGACCTATATGAAAAAAAAAAAAAAAAAAAAACTTAAATCTCATTCGTCAAAGTAATTTGAGAATAGAGTTAAAATGTAATAATGCTCTGAATGAAACTGTTTCACGTATTGTAATCGCCAAATTTGATTCGCTGATTGAAATAAACAAGACACGAAACGTTTTATTTGACTTTGGAAATCAAATGTTCCCCTATTAGACAATCAAAATGTTATCGAAGGAGGCTCCTAGAGGTTTCTTAGGCGTGTACCCTTTTGATCCAAATACCTAAGATCAAGAAAAGAGTAGCACTCTTGGTAAATGCAGATCCCCACGATAAAGAAGAATCGTACTGGCTAGCTATGAATATTAAAGATAAGCAGATAAAATAGTTTTTTTGATTCTTACGGATTACCCCATCGGTATATGAGCCCCAAATCTCACATTACGTAAAATTATTTCCAAACGTAATATTTAATGAAATTTCATTGCAAAACCTCACATCACATATTTGCGGACAATAATGTGTCTTCTTAAAAGATATCAAGGGTATTCGATGAACTACATTTTGAGGCTCTTTCTTAACCACAAGAAAAATTATTTTAGAATTTGTATTTTGAAAAATGTATAAAGCATCGATAGTTTTGAAGAAATAAGAATAATGCGTCTTTATTTATTTCTAATAGTTGCACAAGTGTATTCTCATTTACAGTTCCTTATTTAAATATTCAATATTTTCTCCCAAGGAAAATAAAAATTGAATAAAAAATTTAAAATATTCTAGTTATATATCTTTACTTTCTCACAATTATCGTCAAACTTTCATAAAATTTTCTCAAAAGTTCTAAGCTCTGTTTACTTTTTCATAAAACGCTTAAAATACTCTAATTATATAACTTTACATTCATTTTTTTTTTTTTTAAGTTTCACACTATTTTCTACATTATATTACTTTCTTATACTTATTTAAATATTTTTAGATTGCTAAACTGTCCTTCGCTATTCTTCAAAAAAAAATTTTAAATTCATATATTTATTTTTTTTGCTTTTTAACAATTAATTCAAAAAGTAACAAATGTTTGCTTCATTACCAATTTAACCGTATATCATAAATAAATGCACACAATGTATCTATAAAAATTACTTTATTTTAAATTTCAAGCCTACAAAAAATTTTAATATTGAATCCAGTAAATAGGTTTTGCATACATAGTCCATATTTTAAGTGTTTGTTTTTTATTATTTGAGATGAAAACTCAATTTCTTTTAAAGCATCAATGAAACTCTGAAATCCATTTGGTCCAACTTTTCTATCTTTTAACAAGAACGCTACTGTAAGATTCACCGAACTAAAAAAAACAATATAGGTGGCGCGGCCATCGATATGAGGAGAGAGGGAACAACAACAGAGGAGGAAGAATGGCGGCTATGACCGGTCGCATGACGAACAAAATGGCATGAAATATCAGCCAAATGTTTAGTATTAGTGAATTTTCATATTGTATTAATTGTGTGTGTTGTGTGGCTTTAACAAAAGAATAAAAACTTTAGCCACTAAAGTTTGTGTATCTGGTAGTGAATGAATCTTCAGAAAATGAAACAAAGAACCTACAACACGAAAAACACCGAAATATTACTGCTACCAAATCCACAATGTTAGTATTTGAAAGTACAATTTTTTAATCATTAGTTCTTTGTTGTTCGTCCAAGATATGGATGAACAGTTTTGTTGACTGAACTTCATAATTTGCTGAGTTTTTTTTTTTTTTTCTTCTTATGGGTATATTATCTAAAACATCATTCTCGATACTTATGCGTACGGCATTTTAATTGAACTTGTCTAGTTGAATTCATCTGCTCTTTTCTTAAATTTTTGAACAATTTGTAGATATAAAGCGGATTTTTCTTGGTCACTTAAGTTAGGATTCTATTGAATTTGATGTGCATTTTCTTATCTAATTCGGTTAAATGATCTTCGGTAAATTATCGAAGTCTCTCCTCAGGTACAAGGAAGAATTTATACTGTGTTCCATTTAGGATTAAAGATATAACAGAAACTAATAATAAATATAAATTTATTTGAGCTAGCCCGACTTAGTCATTATGAATCTCGTTGTCACAATACTTAACAAAGTATTTTATTTTTCAATTGTTTATTTACAATACAATGAAATAATATTACACAAAGATACAGCAAGCAACATTTTACATCAATAAGTAAACTGATATGAGTGAAATAAATAATATAGTATTAACATTTAATTCAATATGTAAATTTAAAAAAAAAAAGGAATCATGATCACAGTCATAGATTACATTCATACAGAATTTCTTTTACTGCAAATAACAAAATTAGGAGGTTGCCAAATACCATATACAATGCTCTTATGAATATATTCTTACATTTACATTTTTGAAATGGAACGAAGTACAAAGAATTTTTTTGAGCATAAACACACATTGAATTCCTTAAGAAATACAAAAACCCAAAATAGTAAAATATTCTTATCTATAATGTACATAAAAGCAGCAGCTTCGCCTTCGCAGTAAATTTTCGAGTAATAAATAAATAAGTAATTTTGCCATTTAATTTTAAAGTGACCATATGCCAAAGTGTTGATACAGTCGTTTAAAATGTATCTTTTGCTATAAAAATGACACAAAGTTTAATTTTGATGCGACACAGTTTTCACACTGTGATTGTTACTTGCAATTTTTTGGGCAGTGACTAAATAGCAATGGTGATATAACAGAGCATCTATGTAGTCTGAATGTCGAATTTGTTGCTGTATTATAACTTTCGAGATTCCTTCCATTGTTTTTTTTCCTGCATTCCAACTCTTTTTAAACTATACATCTTTGGCTTCAGTCCGACGAATTCAACTGCTAAACTGGATGATAGCTCATCTTTCATCTTACCAAGTACTTTCTTGTTTGTTTCATTGTATAGAACAGGATTTTTTGGATAATCAGATGTATCGAATAAATGTAAATCTTTTTCCATATCTTTATATACATCTGATGTTGATATTTCGTAGCACAACGAATCTGTATCCGTGAAAAGTAATTTAGCATTGGTATCGTACTTACTTTTAATATAATTATAATGAAAACTATACATTAGTATTTTGGATATTTCTAGAATTGAACAACCGATGTAAATCGGTCTATTTAATAAAAGCGAAACTTTTTTTTCTTTCAATGGGTACCAAATCCTTTGTTATAATTCTAAAATTATGAAATGCCGGTGAAGCAAGAAGTTTTTTAGCTTTTTCTGATCCTGTACAAGATCTATTACAGTACGCTTCCTTAGGTTTTCCATGGTTTTACCGAATACTGCATTATTTAATAATTTAAATAGATCTTTTTCAAATAAACTTTTTGCTTTCTCCCTTTTCTCTGTATCAAATCAATATATTTCTTAAGCCAAGGTCTTTGGTGGAATTTAAGAATTTTGTGGATTTTTGTTACTTTTAAACCAAGAGAAACATATTATTTTAAATTCCTATAATGAACGATGTATCTTTTTTTCTTCATTAAGTTAGGAACTAATTTAGTACAGCTATTGATATTTAAATTATATTTTTCTGCTACTTCTTTTCACTATGGGGACATCATATCATTCGCGAAGTTTAAAGTTTCTGGGGCGAGGGGATAGTCGTTATGCAAATCGTGCAAGTATTGGGGGTAATATAAATATACTTCTAAGATAAAGCCTATGTCAGATTCACCCGACATAAAATTAACAGGCTCTTTAATCCACTCAAAACCATGAGTAGGCAAGAACTGGGACATTGCCCATCCATACAAAATATTTGCATCCAAATAAAGGATATATTTAAATGATTTCACCTCATCGTAGGAATCTAGATATTTGTTATTCGCTGAACTAAATCTGTGGGATATCATTGAAATACCACCTCTTATGCCTCTCTCAATAAATAAATGCATATCCAAGTCTGTAATAAGTTCAAGTTTGACTCGCGACATGTAAAGACATGCTTGCCAAGCGAGACCGGGAGCTGTGTAACAATGACAGGGATCTAGTTAATAAAAATTTAAATACAATTGTCGAAAATTTTGAAATACATCGGCAAGCAGTATTATGTCACTAGTTACATACAAATCATGATACTCTCCTAGAGTTTTTAGATATTTTTTTCCACACATTTGTGCAATATGCATACTCATCATCATTTATAGGTTCATTTATGAGTGAATTAAAAAAAAAAGTTTCATTCGGGGGCAAGTGTTCTTTTACTAAATTTTTGAAAATTGTCCATATATTCATTGGGATAAATTCCTTTAAGAACCATAAGATCAGTTTCATCTTTAAAAAAATCACTTGTAAGTTTTAACTGGGTTTTTCCTAAATTTGAAACTAATTTTTCGAGGGAGGCATTTAAAAATTGCAGCGAATCCAGAAAATGTATAGAACCGATTGAAAAAGATATGTACTTTTCGCTATTGGAAGGTATACAAGTAAGATTTTTTTTTTTTTAATTTTTCCAACACTTTGCATGATTAGATGGGAATCGTATCCTCGCAAATTCTGAATTATTACTGGGATGTGTTTAACTAATGTGTAATTAATATTACAAATATTATCAGCTGCACCACGATATGCACCAGTGAGATGGTCATGATCACGCATTCTATCCCTCAATAAGGGTTTTTCACAGATCTGACAAATTGTGGCATTTTAAAAATTTAATTCATACTCGTCAGGGAAAAAAAACATTGGTTGAACTTCTTTAATAAGGGTTTCTAAGAAATGGTCAACGGGATTTTCCTCTCGATAAACAACGGGTGTTTTTTGAAATTTCCATTTGGTCCAATGACCACGTTTACAAAAGCGCAGGGTACATTGATCTACTATTTGTACTGTATAAGATCTCGCAGGATCAGGGGTGCATGAATTAAATTTGACAATAAGGGATTCAAAGTCAGCATAAATGATTTATAGAATCGATATATCAAGATTAAATTTTCAAATTTTATAATTTTTTCTCTGACATTTTTATATTTTCTTTTTTTACGTTTCCTACAGTCCACAGTATGAGCATCTAAATTAAATTTTTAGCGAATCTGTGAAGACAAGAATTAGAGTAAAAATTTTCCGATTTGTGCTTGTTAGGTCTGAACGTAATGGGTTTAAATTTCTAATAAGGCAATAATGCCTTTTTTTTTCTTGCTTTGAAATTAAGAGCAAATTTGCATGGTTATCAAAATTCTTGGTTGCTATTTTCAAGAGGAAATTTTCATTTTCGAAACCAAACACATGATAATAATTCATTTTTTTCTTCAAAAATTTCTAATTGATTTAATGGAGGAGGAAAAGTAAGGTGTTTGAAATGTTCAAACACTTTAATTTGAAATGTTCAATAAGTACTCACTCTATAAGCATTGACTTGAGTAGGAGAATGATGGGCTAACAAGACCAACAAAAAGCAACGCTGGTCTTAATTTTGGATTTTTAAAATGGCTTTTTTACTTCTCAGTTTAGGTGGAAGAGAAATGTAAGATGCTGCTGCTATATCGGTTTGTTATAATAGCCAGTCTTAAGCTCGTTCTTCAATACTTCTTGAAACTCCCACCCGGAGCCTCTATTTTCGAACTCGTTACTAGATGCAATAACCATAAGAGTATGTGTATATATATATATATATATATATATATATATATATATATATATAACTTTTTAGAAGGTGCGGATTCTCCTTTGAATCAAGTGGAACTAAAAAGTAAACTAACCTCGCTTTACCAGGTAAAAGCGAAAATCGACGTTTTACGAAACTAAAGTTACAGTATTCTTTCGGATGAAGAACTTCCTAATTTTGAAAGCAGTTTGGATAAAATGGAGGAAGACGCAAATAATTTAGAGGTGAGTCTCAATACTGTACTTGAATCTTCTACTTCGAATACCTCTAGATTATCTGTAAACAATGATTTTGCTAATTGTAACGTAAAACTGCCATCTATTAATTTACCTGAATTTTCGGGACAGTATGTTGATTGGTTACAATTTAAATCTCAGTTTATAACAATAATTGATGATAATACTTGTTTATCGGATTCACAAAAATTGTATTACTTACAATCTGCCCTCAAAGGCAATGCAAGAGAGTTGTAAACAGTTAATGATTCATACGTTTCCTTATTTGACGCCTTAAAACGAAGATATGAAAACAAAAGATTAAACGTAAATAGTCACATTGCTGAACTGTTGAATCCGAACAAAATAAAATTTGAAACTGCATTTCATCTTAGAAATTTAATTGACTCCATCATGTAACATTTTCTTCAACTGCAGCGTCGTGTGTGTACACCACAGTTAAGGACAAATAAGTTTTACTTTTCTCCGCCAAGGTCAAAGTGAGGGACTTCAGTTGAATGCGATTCTAGACCGCGGGAGTCAACAGTGCCTATGTAGCTTCGAAGCCGCGAATTCTTTAAGATTGAAAAAGAAAATATAAACGCAAAAATTGTGGGTGTCAACGGTGCTTGTACTGCAGTAAGAGAAAGAGTGATCACTGAAATTTCGAATGAAAGTGGGTCATTTAAAAGAAAACTTAATTTTCTCTTAGTGCCTGAAATAACAGGATGTGAGTAGATATAAAACGCCGGTTATGGGACAAGAGGAGGACCGCTGAGGGGTGGTAGAAAAGATAAGGAAAGGGTGATAACGGTCTTGGTCATCCCTCCAAAAATTCAACCAATCATGCTCAAGCTAACACAAAATTATAACTTGATCATTCAGGCAGTCAACAGGAACTTTCCTACAGCTACCTGTAAACTATCCGGACAATATATCAAAATTAATCCTGAATCGGAAGACGATCATCGAGGAATAACAACCCAACTTACAAACATGAGATCCGAATATTGTGTTATACAACCTCTTTCTGAGAGGCCTTTGAAGGTCTGTATCAAAGGCCTTCCATCGCATGCAGACCCAGAAGACATCAAAGAAGACCTGGAAGCACAAGGAATTAAAGTGCAAAAAATAGCCCAACTCAAACAACTAAAAACCAAACTTCCTCTCCCTATATTCATGGTTGAAGTGAGGCGAACAGAAGACGCCCTTGACATATACAAGGTTCAAGCAGTAATGCACATGCTAGTGAAAATCGTACCCTTCAAGAAAAAGCAGACCATCACGCAGTGTTACAACTGCAATTACTTTCATCATTCTTCGATGAATTGCAGAATGAACACCCGTGCCTCAAATGCGGAGCCAATCATCGCACAGGGGAGAGCGAGATAAAAGAAAAAATAGAAAAGCCAGTTTGCATAAACTGCAAGCAAGATCATATGGCCTCATGGCAAGGATGTCCGTTGTTTCCCAAAAGGAAACCTAAAAAAAGGAGACGTGGCCAGCAAAATCACCGAAAGAAATACCATATAAGCAACCAGGCCTGTTACAACAGATTTCACTTTTGCGAACATCTTAAGTAACAAACCCAACCCACAGATGGCGCCACCCAAAGCCACAAAACAGGTCGAAGCTTCGAACCAGTTTGAGCCGATCAATATCCCTACTATACCAAACAATAGTAATACAACCAATACCCAAAATAATTTTAACTTTATAACATCTATAAGTGAATTACAAAACTTATTCCATAAATTCCCAAAACTCTTTGAAGCTCTTAACACTATGTCAAAAACAACCAATGATCTAGACAAACTAAATATTTTTCCTAAAATTACACTGATTAAACTCAAACACAGTCACCACTAGTCCCACCATACCAAGCATTCACTCCTAGTCCCACCATACCAAGCATTCACCCCTACCCACACACATATATATACTAAATTAGCTCACCCCACCACCGACCAAACACAGAACGCGCTCTCTATACGGCCAGACCGAGCAAGCAAGCAGGAACTCAATAGACTTCTGCTGCAATATTCTAAACCTACTCAAGGCAATCCATTCTAATTTTGATTATTCACTTAATTTTTAATTAGTGAATCTATAATAATTTTATTTAATCAACTATTAAATTTTAAAACTTTAAAGTATTTTATAAAAACTTTAACTTTCAAAGCTATTGCAATGTAATTTATTTTAAATATCAATAATAACTCATTAACTTCTGGGCAAGTGAAAAACCAAAGTTCAGTTCACCATTTAATTAAATAGTCATTTCACAGGGGATAGAAGCCCGTGAGGGTTAAGTTCCCCGATATAATAGTTGTCGCTACCCTTATCTGAAAAACGTTCTGCGCATGCGTTATGAAAATTTGAAATGCTGTGAATTCATTGAATATACTTACTTTACTACTTATTTTCAAATAAATAAATTTTAAAAGAAAAAATAAGATTTCAATAATATTTTTTAATTTACTTTGGTGCAAACATTAATTGCAAAAAATAATTATTTTTTATGAGAAGATGAATCATTCCATCTTTTCTCGTATTGGTAAGGGGTCTTCCCTATCAATGTAATGGGGGGGGGACTTCGAGAACACTCATATATTTTTAATGATAGAGGATCCGTATTTTTGCTTGATTAAATGAATTAATTAGTTAAAATTAATATACTGTTCAACTTGATTGTGAGATTGGTTGCAAATTTTAGTCTTGATGAAGGGAGACAGACTTTTTTTGGAAAAATGGAACTAGTCAGAGCTATTTTCATTTCAATAAATGCTTTTCATTATTTAAAACCCAATTTTTAAAGTTGCATGATTTATTTGTATGTTAGAAATTAAGCGAAAGGCATTTCATTTTATATATTTGCTAGTTAAAATCTTCTTAGTCAATATAATTTGGGAGGGACTTTGAGAACACGCGTATGATTTTAATGATAGAAGATTCGTATTTTTACTTAATTAAATGAATCAATTGATTAAAATTAAGATACTGTTCAATTTGATTGTCGGATTGGATGCAAATTTTAATCTTGATGAAGGGAAACAGACTTTTTCCCCCCCTGAAAAATGGTACTTAATGTTAGTGAAAGCAATTTTCGTTTCAATAAATGCTTTTCATTATTTTGAAACTAAATTTTTTTAAAAAAAAGTATATTTACTAGTGGTGTCTGCGATTGATTTTCATTTCTATGTGCTGAATTAGACTTATTCTTAAGTTGAGTTTCGAACCCAATGGTATCAGCTACATATTCTTATTTTCAAGATAAAATTCCTTTCGCAACTCTTTCTGTTCATTGCTTACCTGAATTTTTACTTCTCATAGACTGCTGACACCCAGTCTGAGAGATAAAATTTTGGTGTATTTGTTTACTATCTGTGTTTAGAAATGCTCATTGTTAGCTTTGTGTATTACACTTTCTTCTTTGTTATCATAATTCCTTCTCGGAGACAGAATGTCGCAAACGACATCAGCTATGTATTCTTATTTTCTCGATAAGATTCTTTTTACAAATTGCTTATTTAATCTATCCTTCTACGTATCTTATCAGTATATAAGAACTACTTACCCTACATGCATACGTAGCTATAAGATAAGCGTTACCCTACATGCATACGTAGCTATAAGATAATTCCTATTGGTTCAAGCTTTGTACTGTTTAATACAGATGTTTTCATATCTCGTTACTTTACTAGTTGATGCCTTAAAATGCAGTCTGTTGAAGAAATTTTCGAAAATTCTGATTTTCCTCTTAATACCCAAATTTTTGCAACAAGTGACTTTGGAGATTTAACATCATCTCAATTAGATTCTCTATTCGAAGATGATGTCGATAAAGAAAAAATATTTTCTTGCTCTGATTGTAATAAGACTTTTAAATATAAGAAGAACATGTAAGGACTTAAAAAGAATGTGCGTGGAACTAAAGAAAACAAATGCAATCATTGCAATAAAAACTTTGCCAGATCCGATAACCTCAAACGTCATCTAAAGTTGCATGAAGTATCTAGAGCGAACATCTTTGAAAACAAACGACAAAGACTTCATTCTTCTCCTCAACCTGGACTATCGGGATATCAAGCTCCTGCTGCTGAAGAAAGAAGAAATAACACCAGAAGTCACGCTTGTTTGAATACTTTTCAAACATATACCATTTCAACCGACTCGAACTTTATAAAGAATTTACATGGCTTCCTCCAGAATTCTAAAGAAGAAGTTATCAGAATAGTTGAAAATAAATCCCATGAAATGTAAGGTATCAAGTGGTATATTTGCGTCAAGGTTCGTTTTGTTAGAAAAACTGCAGAAACCGAAGAAGAGAGAAATGTGAATCTCATTTTCGGATAATTTGCGAAATAACTCTCTTAAATGAATTACCTGAAAAAAAAGTAACAGAAGCTTTTTTAAAAATATTATCATCATGTGATGAATTCGAGGGAAGAGGAAGTGGATGGATTTTAGATGAAATATTCTACATTTGGAAATAAAAACATGTGTTTATCAACCACTAGCAGCCTCTTCATACATACACTTACAAAAAATTATAGCGAAGAAAAATGTTTTTTATGGTGCGTTTTAGCTGCGCTTCATCCTGTGAACATTCATGCCGAACGAATGAATAATTACCTTTCTTTCGAAAAAGAAATTAATTGTAAAGGTATTGGTTTTCCTACACCCATATCGCAAATAGATAAA
>BMAW01022753.1:0-15374 GCA_019974015.1 Nephila pilipes
TCAACTTTTTATACATTGGAGATCATAACCACTTGTCTATCATGGTCGCGAAGTAACTATGGCGTAGCTTATAATGGGTTGTCCAGTCAAACCTTATCGAACTCAGTCTGAAAAATTATTTTAACTATGGAAAGAGCAGCTGCAAAAATTACCCTTTTGGGATAGATACTAAATTGGTCTATCAAGGATCACTGTCTTTAATGAAAACAGTGTTTAATTCATAATTATCTAAGGTCAATGAAGCTGCCTTCAGTTAATATGTAGAAATTTAACTCGACTTTTATGGAACCTTTAACAATATATAAATAGGTTTTCTCGAACTCTTATTAAATTTCGATACTGTTAAAACAAGTTCGTCAGTTTTACCTCATGTAAAGAACGTACGGATACGAGTCACAATTTAACTTATACACTCATTGACGTAAAAATTTGCGCACCAAGAAAGAGGTGCCAGTATGAAACTAAATTTTAAATATATAAGTACAACATTGATAACAAAATCAAAGCAAAATGATCATTAATTGTAAGAAAAATTGCAAATGTTAGACCATGTATCCTATTAGTACCCTGCTGAGCCACCTCTAACATGAATGCGTGATGAGATACGGTCGGGCATTGACGCACACAAATCCCGTACGATGTCTTGCGATATCTCGTTCCACAGTTACTGCACACACGCCTTTAATTCGACCAAACTCGTGATAGTCCAACTTGTCGTCCTACATGATCCAGATATACTCGATCGGTGACAAAGCTGGGGGTCGAACAGCCAGAGAAAGGTAGAAATATAGCGGAGACAGTCCTGAGAAACCCTTGTTATGAATGGGTGAGTATTGTCTTGTTGAAAAATGACTCCAGTGAGTTCTGCTATGAGTGACAACACATGTGGCTGAAGAATGTCACTAACATACCTCTGGGCTGTCGTGATGCCGTGGATCAATATTAGGGACGACCGTATGTCATACGCGATGGCACACCATTTCATCTCATTCCTGCGAAGGCAGGATTGAGAGGTTCTCCATAGGTACTCCATGCATGTACACGATTGTCATCAATATCGACCTGATTCCATTCGCTCGCAGTCAAATCCCTTCGAGCGTGACACAATTCCAAGCGGAATTGACGGTGAGGGGGTGTCAATGGCAGTACACGTAAAGTTCATCACGATAGCAACTGTCCTTCGGCCAGGCGCCTTGCGATAGTACGGATTGACACAGAGTCCCGTAGTAAAGGTGCTGTCTAGATAGTATATCTATATAGTAAGTTGTCTATATAGATAGTGGACAGTGAGATAGTTGCTGCTATGCGTGCGTGACGTATGATGTAACGATTATCTCGACTATTGATCTGACGAGGGCATTTTGAGCCAGGTCGTTGAGTTACAGACCTCCATTTTGTCCACTGGTTCCAACACCTCCTCACAATAAAGTCTGAATGGCCTAGGTTCCAGGCGATTCCTAGGCCTAGGCGACCTACTAGCCGAGCTGACCACCCGGTCTCCATCATACCTATGATTCTTCCCCTCATGCCTCTTTCAACAGATTAAATAACACGCAAACAAACTCTTCTTACCTGTTTTATAATCCAAGGAGAACGATTTTGTTTTTGTTTAGTTTTTATTAACGTCGCACTAGCAGCAACACGAAGGCTATTGGTGACGGACCTTGTAACTTTGAACTACGGACAAGTGACGACGACGAAAACTGAGCTGGCAACCCCTCTCCTAACATCCACACCACGCCAACGGGAGAATTTTGGGCCCCGACAGATTTAACGTGCATCAGCCCCGGCTATATTGCGGGTCTTTGGCGGCCAAGGATCGACCCCGCGACTGAACGAAAACTGCCGGCCGCTAGTCCACAACCTTGACCACTAGGCTACCGCCCCAAAGAGAATGAAATTCAATGTCCTCTTGTTTTTTTACGCAATCATGTTGCATTTCTAATCATTTAGATAACTGCCTGACACCTAGCTTCATGCAAAGTTTCGTAACAATCTCACTCTTTGGTGAGCAAATTCTTAAGGCAATGAGTGTACATCATTTCTCTATAGACAACTACAGGAAGCATAGTTGTTTAAATATCTCGCGTTGCTCTGAAAGATATTAGACATAAAAAATAGTAGAAGAAAAATGGTTAAGTAAAACTTCTTGCAATTTTTCTAGTGGTAAAATTCTTAAGATAATTATATTTCTTATATTTTTAATTAATACTATAATTGTCAAACATTGATTGTGATGATGTATGCATCGTAATTTTCTGTTAAACTTCGATTTCACTTTTAAAGTTTTTTTTTCTTTCTGTTATTGGATTCATATGATATTAAAAGTAATTACAATGTTTAGATTCACAGATATAATTGCGTTGCATTAGAGCATTGGAATATAAAGTTTTGCTTCGTGTATTAAACACAGTGAAACATTTTATCAAGAAAGTATTTAGCACTTGGGCACTACGGATATCTTAGGTGGAATAATATATTCATCGAATAACGCTTTAGTAATTCTTTCAAGCCTTAAGTAGAATTCACTGAAAATGCAGTAAGAAAAATATCCTTATTAAATACCAAAAAACCCTGGAAATAAGATTTACTAAAAACATTTAATTCTAACAACTATCAAAGACTCTGCTGCTTGAAGAGGAAAACTACACACAACTGAGGAATATTCTTCATATATGGCCAAAATATATATAAACAGTATCTACTCTTGTAGTAATAAAAATTTTATCATACTTTTTAAATTCTTTTTTTCTTGGTTTTATAAATGAAGAGACCAAGAAAAAAAAATTGGAAAAATAATTCAAGAACTACTAACTTTATAAAATGAAGTCAAGATGTTGTAAATGTGTTTCAAAATCATGTGAAAAATTCACTATATCGTTGGTATAACAGGTCAATTGAAAAGTCCCCGGCCTACCATAGTAAAACACATTTTTTTGGAAAAATTAGTTTTTTTTATTCAACATAATTCCCTTCAAGGGTGATACACTGATTATAGCGACCCTCCAACTTTTCGATACTATTTTTGTAGTACGATTTGTCCTTTGCTTCAAAATAGGCCTCAGTTTCGGCGATCATCTCTTCATTCGACGAAAACTTCTTCCCAGCGAGCATTCTTTTGAGATCTGAGAACGGGAAATAGTCACTGGGGCCAGATCTGGAGAATACGGTGGATGAGGAAGCAATTCGAAGCCCAATTCATGGGTTTTTGCCATCGTTTTCACTGACTTGTGACACGGTGCATTGTCTTGGTGAAGCAGCACTTTCTTTTTCCTCAAATGCGGCCGTTTTTCGTCGATTTCGTCCTTCAAACGGTCCAATAACGCTATGTAATAGTCGCTGTTGAGGGTCCTTCCTTTTTCAAGGTAGTCAATGAAAATTATTCCATGCGCATCCCAAAATACCGACGCCATAATCTTGCCAGCCGACTTTTAACACGCTTTGGAGCGGGTTCATCGTGTGCAGTCCACTCGGATGACTGTCGATTGGACTTCGGAGTGAAATGATGGAGCCATGCTTCATCCGTTGTCCCATATCGACGCAAAAACTCGGGTTTATTACGCTTGATCCTCTTCAAACACTGCTCCGAATCATCAACTCGTCGTGGTTTTTGGTCAAAAGTGAGCTCGCGCGGCACCCACTTTGCACAGAGCTTTCTCATACCCAAATATTCGTAAATGATATGATGTACACGTTCAGTTGATATCTTTAGAGCGTCTGCTATTTCATTCAATTTCAATTTACGGTTATTCAAAATCATTATGTGGATCTTTTTAATGTTTTCGTCGGTAACAACCTCTTTTGGGTGTCCACCGTCTTCGGTGCTCATTTCACCACGTCTAAACTTAGCATACCAATCCTTGATGGTTGATTTTCTTGGGGCAGTGTCCGGAAACTCGGGATCAAGCCAAGTTTTTGCTTCAACTGTATTTGTTTCCTTCAAAAAGCAATATTTTTTCAACACGCGAAATTCCTTTTTATCCATTTTTTTCACCTTAATAAAAGTTGCTTCACTGAAAATGCTATAATTCACAAACTAATGATCCGACATTTGTCAAATTTATACACGCATCTTTTGAGGGTTAGCGCTAATTAAAAAACATATGGATTTAATTCTATTAGCGCCATCTATGTGTCAGGCCGGGGACTTTTCAATTGACCTGTTACCGGTAAGTTCACCGGGCCAAGCTTTCAATAGATTCCTTGGCACATCACACTCAGCCAATACACAGCGCTTCCTCTAGCTTCGCATTTGTAGTCAATCAAGACAATTATAATATCTTAATGAAAATTCACGATAAATATTTAATGAAACTATGTGTTATATTAATAAAGAAACTTTAAATCGAAATGAATAAATGAAAGTAAAAAATAATTTGAGTGGTAATTATTTTGTTAAATTTCCAAGAAGGTTGTGTTGAGTTTGGTTAGAAAAATGCTTTTTTTTTAAAGAAAGAATTTCAAAATTCGTCCCCGTCATTAATAATTATATCATTGAGTGAGTTCTGTATTATTTTTAAAATTATAACTTGTAACGAATTATTTAAATTCGAACCCTATTTGAATATAATTATCTAGAGGAGAGAAGGATTTTCAATCTTTTGATTTCCTTTTTTTTCTTCGGTAAAGCCACGTAGCACCTGTTTGATGGAATACTTTGAACGCTAATGAATAACACAAATATTAAAGGGTATTAACTTAGGAGACTTTATAAATGAATTGGTCTTTTGAGTAATTTTAACAAGGATCTGCAAGTTATGTCTGAATGGTCAATAACATAATTTATAAAAGATGAATTATATATCTTTACATGCACGTTGCATTATGAATTTTTTAAAATAGTGTATGGCATCAATGGAATTTCGAATAAAAAATTTATTTGGATCCGAATTTTCGACAATGGTCAATTTGAAATTAAGGTATTATTTCTCACTCGAAGATTGGTTACCACGAAGAAATTAAATAAATTAAGTATGTATTTGTGATTTTGCGCCATAATTCATGAAGTAGGTTCTCAAACGTAGCACAAAAGCATCACAAGAGTTGCTTATTTGATCAAGTAATGATGTGTTTTTAGAAGGTGTAAATATATATCTGGTAGTTTATTTGTCACTTTTATTGAAATTTGTGTCGATATATGTCATGACGAAGTTGTGAGTCAGTAAAAAGTAAAAAAAAATCTTTTTTTAGGTGTTTCTTCCCGTTCAAACCATTAATGAAGGATGATTACATGTTTCAATTAAATTAATGCTAAAACTGTTGTTCGTTATTCAAATCTTGCGAAAGAACGCAATTATTAATGCTTAAATAGAAGAAATTCTAATATTTTTAAACGATTCAAAAACAAATTAATGTTTTTTTTATTTTATTTTGGTTTTAATGTATGTAAATGAATTCATTTTAAGATAATTAATACATTTAAAACTTCAAGGATAAAAGCTAAAATATCCTGTTTCCTGAACAACTAAATTATTTTAAATTAAACGCCACAATTGTTCCTAAGAGAAATCTTCGATTGAATTACGACTCGGGTGTTCGTTATTTGTCGCTACATGCCGTTCACCTCCTAAGCGATCCATGCCCACCATTCTTAAAATGAGGAGGAATTTAAATCTTTGTTTATTTTTCGAATCCTTGAAATAGGTGAAATGCTTCAGGGGCTTAAGAAAATCCTCAAGTTATTTATCCTTCATCCGGACGAAATAAACTGAAACATCATTGGAAAGGGTGTATCATGCAAAAGTATTTTTCCTTACATAGAAATTTGCCAGCATAATATTATTCATTTGAATGCAGATATTTGTTTTAAAATATTATATGAGTTTGAGACAGCATTATAACAATGCAGAGAATAAGTCTTATTAAAATTGCTCCAGGCGATTCGAAAAATTAGATCGAAAATTTAACATTTTTATTTCATTCTCTCTTTCATGGTACTGCGAATTTAAGAGCAGAGAAAAATACCTTTTTCAATACATTCCAATACCAAAATGTCAGAAAGAAGCAACAGTTTTGAACGTTTCTAATTGTAATATTCTGGTGAGATGTGCGAACAAGATTTCAAACTACTATTAATATGTATGGGCTAATAACTTAGTTTCCGAAGTGTAGCATAAATAGAATATATAAAATTATTTACGACTTTATCTTTTTACATTTGGTTTTATAATTGCGTTGAAAGAGAAATAAATATTCCAAGGTTTCCCGTCCATTGCGTTTCCTCCTTTGTTATAAAATAAAAGCATGTGTAGATTTTAATACTTATAAGTCAAAGTGCTTAAATATCGTAAAATATCTGTTAAATTAGCTTCCCTCTAAAAATAAAGTCGACCGCGGTATTCGAATGATCACGGTCATGGCCCGCGTTGTTCGCTTCGAGTCGAGGGTCCTGTTGCCATCAAGAACCGTGCTCAGTGAAAAGAAGTGGTGTTGATGCTCATTAAATCTGTCGGAATTCGAAGATCGAACGTTGAGTTGGTTTCGGAAGGTAGGAGAGCCGGTTACCAACTCAAGTGTGGCCCTGTTCACTCGGCCGAGATTAATAACTATCAGGTGTCACAAATAGTCAGCAAATGACGCTTAAATCCGACATTCATAAGCAATAAAAAACTCTTAAATTCATTACAAATACATTGGCCAACCACACGAGCAATCGTGCTTGCATTTTTTTCTGTAAGAATTTTATCTTTACCCGCTTTGATTAACCCTCTAGTGCATAACTGTTGGTTCATGGCTAGTCTCTTGCGACAACCCTGTTCTAGTAAGCTTCTTTGCAGGCATGCAAAGATCGTACGGTGAGCAGCACGCATTTTCGAGAAACGTTCCCTGTACAACCTAAGAGCGGAACGCCCAGAACAGTCTCGAATTCCCTACATAAAATTCATGTTCGTGATTTTAACGCTTGAGTATCGGTCCACCCTGCTACCCTTGAGACCTGTTTTCAAATGTTGGTTTCGAGAGAGATTGATTGCCATCTGTTTACCGTAGACTGCCCTCTACTGTATTAAAAACGCGTTTCTGACCGTGCACTGTTACGTGATTACAAAATTGTCTTTAAATCCTCTTTCACTTCATAACTCGCTCTGGGAAAGAGTCACCTTGTATTTCCTTGAATTGTAAAAATAATACATGGTCATTTTAATACTTTTAAGCCATTTTAAACAAGATTGAGATTATCTATGTTAAATTTGAAAATGAAACATTATTTCAAATTAAAAGAAACTTGTTTTCATCTTATTTTATATTATTAATTTCAAATAATTACTAAAACTATCATTTCAATCTATTACATTAATGCTACAACGTTATGGTATTTCTTTACACCAGTACAGGAAAAATCCAAAGACAAATAGCAATTTGATTGCGTTCTGAATAAAAGAGATTTTTCAAAAGTTAATTTTCTTAACTTATTATTAATTCAAACTTGAGAAGTATATTTTGAATTTTTTAGAAGAGGAACGAAAAAACTTTGATTAACCAAATAACGCAATTAATTTTAATGGTGGAAATTCCTATCATTCGACATGAATATAATTCCATGGAAATACAACTCAACGTTTCCACCTTTTATAAAATAATCTTAAATTTAAATCTTTGTTTATCGTATTAACAAGAAAGATTATGAAAATAATTCAAACAATTGATCCCGCTCACGAGAAGTATTGAAAACAATTAAAAGCCTCGTTCTCTTTCGGGTAAAATATGTAATTTAACAGCTCCAACTCGAAACTAAACCATATATCAAATGGTCGTAGAAATGCCTTATAAATATAGAAAAATGCTCAAAACGCTTAAAAAAAAAGAAAAAGAAATAAAATACCTAGCTTACAATGGGATGTAACGAAACATTTAAAAAGTGATAATGAAATATTTCCAAACCTTTTTTATTGTTATGAAGCTTATACATCAAAATGAATAAGTGACTATTGTAAAAGGTTTGTAAATAAAGGCTCATAGCAATGAATAAATAGGTTTTAATACGAAAACAACTTATGATGAAAATGAAATATACAAAAGTAATTCTCGAATTATTTATGAGCACAGTTTTATGATAATGATTTTTTTAAAACAAAATGAATAAGAGAAATTATAAGAAATAATTTAAATGATACAATATTCTGTTGCAAGTCCAAGAGCATTGTTATACCCATGGTGAGAATAAAGCTTTATTTAAATGAAATTCTAAGAATAATAATACCATTATTAACAATTACTTGAGTCGGAGTCTCACTCTCTTTAAACACGTTACTGTGAAAAACATAGTAAAACGTATACCTATTCTGTCTTATATTATTATTGTAACAATAATTTTAAAGAATTTCTTAAGTTCGAAGATGTATTTTATTTCATTTAACTAGATGCGAAGAAGAATTTTAAAACCTTGGAGTTTTTTCACCCCTGTTTTCGTTTTTACTTTTTTCCTGGTCAGTTGTTATGGTATCAGAATCATCGATAGCATTAAACAGAAATGAATGGAACAAATATCAAAAGCATTAATTTAAGTTGGAAAATAATTTAATAATTTTTGATTATTTTTAACCAGAATCCTGCAAAACTCCCTAAAGTACTACTAATATTATTCTTCAAAAATTAAATTGTTTACTCAGATATTCACAGCGAATTATGAATATTTAAAAGATTACGTAACATCATTGGATCTTGAGTAAAACGATTTTTCTTTCGAATTCAAAAATTGCGGCAACAGACGATATTGAAAAATGTTGAAATCAACTTTCTATTTTTCGATCAAAGTTGAGACACCACCAAGAAAGTTATTAAATAGAGTATTTTTCAGTTATTCTACGCTATATACCTCGCTCTCTCGTAAATGACATCCCTAATTACTCCTTAACAAGCCTAAGTATGCGCGCTGATGATACATCCTTTGTGGCAGAATTCAGAAAGCCGAAAACCAGCACCTTTGCTTTGAACAAGCACCTTCAACTACTTGAGAATTTTTACAACAAAATCAAAATTAGCGTTGATAAATATGAATCAGAATTAAATATCTCTAAAAAAAGAGACTTCTCTCACCCAATTTTTTACAACATTGAAATTCCGTGGTCTCAATCTACTAAATATCTAGGAGTCGTTTTTGATAACCCTGTCATTTGGAAAATACGCATTCTACACTCGCGAGAAAAGTTCCGTCGATTATCGTAAAGTATACCCCTTAATAAGTGGAACTATAAAATGAACCTTAATAATAAATTGCTATTTATACTTCTATTTTGTAACTAGTTACCATCCATGTTTGACCTGTGTAGGCCTGTTGGGCGAAAAGCAATATCCAAATGTTAGAAAATGCTCAGAGCTCAACTTGTAAGATGACAGCAAAAGCAACCATATGCTTGAAAAAGACTGTAATCCTCATAGCTTTAAAAATCCTCTCCTTCAGAAAACACATCCAAAATCCCATCAAACATTTCTTCAGTTCTCTCGAAAATATTGACAATATCACCATTAAAAACCTTGAGAAATGTAATAAAAACGCCAAAACAAAAAGACACATACAAATCCTCTCCGATTTCCAAGGCCTCCGGTAATCTTTAATTTTTGACATTCAAAAATTCTTTTTGAAATTCCTTTTCGATTTTCCTTCTCTCTCTCTCTCTCTCTCTTTTTTTAAATCTGTTCTTAATTTTAAAATGCACTCGATTCTTTTATATAGTTAACATAGATTAATACTTAAGTGCTCCGTTTCAGGCATAGAGTCTTTCTAATCTTTTACATTAAAAATACAAAGCAGCTTTCTGATTATAAATTATTCTAATACCTAATATGCTTCTTTTCCACAGTTAGTCTTTCTTCTGCATTGAGTTTAATTTTCCATCCATTCACGGAAATCTTGTGCCAAATTGTATTTATTATAAAAATTACTTCTAATTATGTGGATAACTTTTGATATGCATCGTAAATTTTTCATGTACTTAACATGTTTTAAGGTGTAAAAGAGAAGATGTTTTTTCGAGATTTAGTGCAGTAGTTTTTTCAAATGATATCTATAATGTATGCGAGTACTTATAATTTCGATAATAGGCTTCTTCCTAATTTTAAAAAAACTTTTCATTTGTAAATAATATTGAGTATTACGGGGATAGTGTGGTGATGCGCGATTTAAAGAAGTATATTGTCAATCATAGTAAATATACGTAATTAATATTACTCGTAACAAAAATGTAAATAGTTTAATATTTAATACTTCGTAAAAAATTGTTAAACTAAGTTTTTTTTCATTTTGGTTTATATTAAGTAAGAATTTAGTAAATATATTGTTTTGGTTTTATTTCCTTTTTCCATCATAATAGTTAGCTACCGAAAAAACTATTGTTTTATTCAACCACAAAATGTCGTGGCTGATCACTTTTCAAAATTTTACAGGTAAAGTTACTTCGTATCTGTTTGATGCTTATCTTCACCCGTTATGAACTCAATTTTCAAAAATATTTAAAAAAATATATATATGGGATTGAAATAAAACATGGAAAAATTAAGTATTTTATTATTATTGATGTAATACCTAAATCATATGTAATCAGGAATCAAAAAAATGACGGAAAATTATAACGAAATTGTTTAGGATTTTACGAGTCAGACAGTTGTAAGGCAACTATTTTTGTCTCAATATTTTTGAGCTACTTTTTTAATTTGGCTTCTTTCATTGAATGTTTTGGGGTCAAACTACTTTAAAATTGATTTTCCATTATTATTCAAGAAGGGGCATTTGTAATAAATTATGTAATATAACAAATGAAATTTAAATAAGCTCTATTAATTGCGATGTAAAGAAAAGTGTCCCTTTGGAGGAAAAATCTGTTTCTTCGCAATGGATAACAAGGAACAGTTTCTTTTATTCCTTATAATTTTATTCCCTCCTTTTCCCAGTGTTTATTATTTTTAAATCCAACATTTTCCAATTGAATTTTATAATCAGTGCTATACTTCTTTAAAATTTTAGTTTGAGGTACATGTTTATAGCTTCAAAATGTCTTATAGCCCGATTTATTATTAGATGTAGCTCATATGGCATTTATACATTTAAAATCTTTTTTTAAAAAAAGAGATATTTATTGAACCTTTTTGTGATCCTCTGGCTAATAAAAAGATAAACCTTAGTGTAGGCTAAGTGTCTTCGATTTTTATCAGAAATTGTCAACGAAAACAATCTATAAGTGCCCTAAAAATGATCGCTTGCCGATTTTTGTAATTAGTAAGAATTTATATAAGATTGTAAAATTTTCAGCTTGCTTTGTACAAGACAGGTATTATTATTTGGATTATAAATTGAAATTTTATTTATTATTTCATTATTTTTTCTATTTTATAAATCTTCATTTTTATTTTTTCCACAAAATGCACAACGCAATTTTTACCACTCAAAGTTAATCAAACTTCCTGTGCTCTATATTTTTAAGAATATTTGGACATTTTCTTTTTCCAGTCGAAAGAATGCTGAAATTAGAAAAATGCTTTAAAGGCGAGAAGAAAATACGCTTGTCAATACTGTTCAACAGGTAGAATGTGACCATAGTGATACACTTGGCTATAAAAGTGATCATCAAATTCTCTGAAAAAATTAGAGGCACAGAGACAATTCTAGACGTCTCTTTAATAATCATTGATATTATATATAAGCATGCAATATATATATATAATATATATCTGTGTGTGTGTGTGAGAGAGAGAGAGAGAGAGAGCAACTATGCATTTCGTAGAATGTATGTGCATCATGCGATATTGATTACTGATTTTGCAATGCTTCTAACAAGAATTGTATGAATTTTAAATCTGTGCTATCATGGATTGAAACGTTTGCGTTAATTATTTCCTGTTAAGGCTGTTCTCGGCTAATGTTAAAGAATAGGGCTCAAAGTTCGAACATATTTTCAGGTAGAAGAAAAGCCTCAATACTAATATAAATTACTATGGATATAACAATTATAATTAGTTACTAATTAGCGTTCTTGGAATTTTGATTTTTTTTAAAAAAACATGTACTTTTTTGCCTTTATGTAAAATGGATATTCAATTTTCTATGTTAAAGTATAGGAGACGAAAAGTTCGAACACATTTTGTACAATAAAAATTTTATTGATTCAATCAAAATTGAATCAGTTAGACATATACACTTCTCTCCATCGAGTAGCATAGCCAGAATATAGTTTTATGTCATTATTAATCAATTTTTTAAGGTTTCAAATGATTTTTTATTAATTATTGGCGTGCTTCGGACTATCTACAACAGATGGTGCCAGCATATTTTTTTTTCTGTAGTACGTACCCTTGGCGAGGAATGCTTATTTTAGGTAAACATTTACAGTTACTTTCTGAAATGAAATTATAGCAACTTGTAAATTGTGACTAATGGTAAATAATGGAGAAAACTTTATGATTCACAGAAGTATACGCGAAGCTTACGAACTAACCACTAATAAACTCTCCGGTTTGGGAATATTTTGTGCGTGTTCATAAAAATTTATTTGTGTTCAATGGTAAATTTGTGTTATTGAAAAGATGATTAACTTACAAGTTTTGATTTATTGAAGTGAAAGCAGAGAAGAGAAAATCTGAATTAAATTAATAGTGAACATATCTAAAACCAATTAAAAGTTACTTAAATTTTCTTTATATATAACCTTTAAAAAATATAACAAAATACAAATTATTATTTCGTGAAGTACAAATGTGAAATTTTAATTCAGTCACTAAGATGCACTGAATTAATTTGTTTATTCCAGGAAAAGTTTTTTTTTTTATTTAACTTAATTTCTTTTGGTTTTTTATTATTATAATTTCAAATTAAATTAAGCATCTTACAAAATTTAAGTTTTGAGCCACTGAAAAAAATATTAATATAATACTCTTAAGCTGGATTCCATATAATTTACATTGGGTACAATACATTGTTTTCATATTTCAATTTCTATTGTAAAGTGTTGTAGAATCATAAGATAAAATATCTAACCGCTCAATAATATTCATAGTATTGATATGAAAGAAACAAAATACAAAAATATTGCTTCAATCAACTGTGATTTTTTCTTTGAGAATATTGGCATACAAAGAAGAATGAAAAACAAATAAATGAATAATGGTAGCGAAAAACTGGAAATAAATTTCAATATTTCGAGGTCAACATCATTTGAACTTGTAAATAAGAAATTATCGTAAATATATATTGTATTTGCAATAAGTTATTTCTGTAATAAATGTAATTATAAGTATACATTATATATTTTTAGTAAATAAATATATTATCAAAAGATTATATAGATCAATTAATATTTCTGCATTTCAATCTCATCTTCTCATAATCTCTTCAAAATTATTATTCTTTTTCCATAAAGAAAACTGAACTAAATCCTGTGGAAATGCGCTTTTCACATTCGTTAAAAATATAACCATTTCGAAGCTCAATCATCGATGTTATAAGCTGATAATCACAGAAAAATAAAATATACCTATGATCCCTGCATGTTTTTTTTTTTTTGCCTTCTATATATATATATATATATATATATATATATATATATCGCCTCAGAAACTTGCCTTTTTTAGGCAAATACAAGACACCTAGACATCCTTGTGCTCTTTTTTTATTTCCCTTGGATTTTAACGTCTTTGATGAAGACGGGTGACGCACCCCCTGGATACCCCAGCTATTCTTCTCTATTTTTGACCCTCCTTCTTGTCAATCAATTTTTACCAAATTATTACTGTAACAAATATTACATTGACTATAAATTATTCGTTCAGTAACAGAGGGGAAAATATCCCCGAAAAGGAAATCCCTTCCTTCTTTTATTAGTTTTATAGTTTGAAAGTATCCCTTTTCCGCCAAAAACTCCGAATTTCCGCTGTCTGTCAACACCTCCTATATACTAGAAGGCCTTCGCGCTGATTTGTGATGTCACAACTAGTTGGGTAACATCGTCCACTTTTTTGTATACGCGCCTACGGAACTCTTTCGATGCAATTTTTAACATATTTCACTCCATTCTTTATTATTAAACTAAACATTCATATACAGCAATTAAAAAAATATCAATAAGTTAAACAAAAAATTATATTTCATGTACATAGAGCATTTAAGTATAAATATAGTTTATTTTTTTAAATAATAATCGTAAGTATGTGATCATCAATGTATTATTTACTTCAAACGTATTGCAATGAACATAAACGCTTACTACATTGCAACAAATAAGAATCTTTTATATTTTATTGTTCTTAGGAAAACAAAAAGTAAAATAAAAATAATTAATGTTCTCTATTTTACTGTTAATTTATACATAAAGCTATGCTAATTTCCTTATCATTATTATTTTCTTAGTTTTATTCAGAATAAGTACAGAAAGAGAAATAAAATAAAAAAATAGTTTTCAAAACAAAAAATGCTACACAAATTTAAAAACAATAATATTATTGGTATCATACACAATCGCAAAATAAAAAATTACGATTCAATTAATTTTAAAAGATATTTTAAGTAAATCATACATATATAATTATAGATACATACATAAAAATAAATATATATATACATGGGTCCATCATTTCATCTTCCTTTTAAAACAATGATAATTACATTTAGTTCTAGATATGTATAAAAATTAAAAGTTTCAGAAGTAGGTGTTTTTTTTCGTTTTTTTTTTACTACTGTATAAGTCCAGACTTCAAACTGAATTTCGAACTTTTTCATGTAAGAACAATTTTAAGACCTTCCAGAACATGAAAATTGAAAATAATATGCATTCCATAAACTAGTGATATAAACATGTTTTATTGTTAAATAACATTTCAGCATCATGCAGTAAGGTAGTGCTTTGGAATACGTTTGCTCCTACGGTTTTTTTTTTCTCTTTTTTAAAAAAAATTAAAAAAAAAAAAAAAAAAAACAATAAGACTTAACAACACTGTATTGAAATCTTGCTGCATTAAGAACTTTAACTGTTAGTGTTTGATTACGACCGACTGCAAACATAGCAAAAGAACATAAGCAGTACTGAAATAACACCAGACGAGGAGGTTCAAAAGACAGAATATTGCTTCTACTGACACATTATATATATATATATATATATATATATATATATATATATATATATATATATATATATATATATATATATATATATATATATATATATATATATATATATATATATATATATATATATATAACGACACACCAAGATGGAGTTGTCCGATGGAAACAAAAATTGGCGGATGAGAAAATTATGTACATAATAGAAAATGATTACAATTTCAAAAAAATTGAATCATTTATCTCAGATTTACATAGTTACAAAATATCGAGATCAATAAGTGTTGACCCTGGATGCAAGCTGCCACACGATGTGGCATGGAGTGAT
>BMAW01022756.1:0-23925 GCA_019974015.1 Nephila pilipes
AAATTTTTTGGAAGGGAAAAAAATAATTCAATACTGAGAGAGAGAGAGAGAAGCAAACGTCAACCTAACACTTCTTCAGTTCCACGCCTCTAAACACAAGGCATTTTTCAAAAATGGTATTTACAAGTTATCACCACGCTGGTAAGAGTTCATAAGTAATGGCGGAAAATATTATAAATATTATTCAATGTATGAAAGATGCATTATGTTCTTTCACTTCACAAACGGGCAGAACTTTCCGGTAGAACTTATATTTACACCGAAGCTTTATCTTCAACATCTGCAAGGTAGGATCGTATCTTTTCTTTAACACTATCGCATTAGATTCATACACGCACAAGTACATTTTTCGCACTGTGTAACGTCTGCCCGTCATTACCCAGGCGCCATACCTTATTAACTTATATTAAAAGCAATAATGACCAATTCAAGACAAGCGAGAACAAAATAGTTTTTTTTAATTAATTATCGCTGTAGAATATCTCATGTCGCTCTCTCTAGGATCCCGACAAAAATAACAATCCTAATTCATGATTTAAATAAGAACTCTTACCTTACCAATTTACACGTTCTTAATCAAACAATTCTCACGGACAGTAACTACGTAGCTCAATATTTTGAGTAGAACTAGTCTTCAATTCACAAAAGAATTTCTTTCAGAATAACACTTCTCTAAGAGCAAGTTCGTATCCTCTTTCTTCATTTCTCATTAACTCTTTTTCATGTTCATACCAGGTTACTTCAATAAAACCCTTAAAATAACCAAAGTACGAGCAAATCAACGCTCTCTCGAACCCAGACAGGAAAAATTAAAATAGAACTCTCGTCTTCGTACCAAGAACTAGAATAAGATTATTCTTTGTATAATATAGTGCTGGATAAGTGAGTGAGTGATAATGTTTTAATGGCGCAAGTTTCAGATATGGCTATGCTACACCAAAAAAAAAAAAAAAAAAAAAAGGGCAACTGGGATCTAGACGTTTTAAAAAAATTGGTTGACAAGAAGAAGGGTCGAAAACAGAGAAGGATCGCTAACGTATCACGGGGATAACGTTGTTGAAAAAAAAAATTCTTTGAGTGGCAGAGGCTTTGTATTTTAACTTTCTGGAAGTAATTACAAGTGAAGGAAATAAGAATCAAAAAAAGAAGTTAAGTTCCGAAAGTAAGTATCACAGTAGTGAATAGTTGCGTCTATGTTTTAATGCTTCTGTTTCTCTTAGACCAGGGGTCGCCAAACTTTTTTGATCATCGCCCCCTATATAATTTTTCGAAATCTCCATAGACCCCCACATAGGTAATTTTCAGGTAATTAAAATAAAACTATATATTAGTCTAAATATTTAATAAATCAGAAACAGTAAGTAAAGTAGCTACAGATTTTTTACTTCTTAATGAGATGAGTGTGCCTGGTGTTTCTTGGCAAGGTTCGCTATATTGGGTTCGAAATTAGTCAATTTTAACCGTAAATCCCCTCGAAGCTCCACATTTAATTTATTTCTGTTTTTAGTTAAAATTGAATTAACGTGACTGAAACCGGCTTCAACCATATACGAACTTGGAAACAGCATAAATGGCTGAGCCATTTCGTAAAGTTTCACATGTTTTTGCTTTATATTTATATTTGTCCAAAATTTATGTATTGTCAAATTTTTAATAAACGTTTTTGCTTCAAGATCGGACAATAGTTCAGCAAGCTCATCTTGTATGTTGATGTCGACGTTATCAATTTGCGCCGAAAATGGCGCAATAATCCAATCAGGGATGTCGATGTTTTCCAAATCAACAAAGCGCAGTTTAAAATCGTCGCTTAATTTTTGAAGATGATTTGTATATATTTCCAAGTCTTCTTCTTTTATTTTTAATTGTTGCAGATTTGAAAAATACTTATAATCCTTACGTAGCAATGAAGATCTAAATAAATTTAATTTTACTTGGAAGTCTAACAGTATTGTCCGAGCTTGGATAATTGTTACATCTTTTCCTTGCAGTTTTGTTTGAACGTCATTAAATTTTCCAAATAAGTCTGCTAAAGAAAAATTATGGTTCTTATTGTTTTGGAGTTCATTGCTTAGAACAAGATTTATTTCGTTCAGAAATTCTGTCGTGGAGTCAAATAAATTGACGAGCCGTTGCAAGCATACACCTCTAGACAACCATCTAACCTCGGTGTGCAGAAGTAATTGGTTAAATAACTCATTGTTTTCCTCACAAAGTTTGGCAAATAATCTTGATTTAAGAGGTTGAGCTTTAATTTGATTAAAGCTCAACACGGATAAGCCTCAATCGCTCTTCTGGCTACATACTATGAGTCGTGCAAATTACAAACTGGTCACAAGGTCAAGTTGTGACGTCACGGTATACATACGAAAACACATAAGGAAAAAAGGGGCAGATTCTTTTCTGATTTATTATTTTATTTTCTATAAAGAATATAATATTAAGTCAATTATAAAAATATTTTAAATTTTTACGTACGCAGTTAGATATGTGTGATTTGTGTATTAAGAACTGTTTTTCCTTCGAGTCCCAATAGACCCCCATTCGACCCCTTGGGTCAGATAGACCCCCTACTGTTGTTAAATAGACCCCTAGGGGTCTATATAGACCACTTTGGCGACCCCTGTCTTAGACCATTAAGGTACTCTGCTATACTCTAAAAGGTACTCTGCTGTCTTTATTAATTAACTATTAACAAAGCCAGCATAGCACCTTTTCAACTCTATCTTTATTTACAAATTCTAATTCTGATAACTGTTGCCAGACTCAATATACAATATTACAAATAATAAGTGTTGCCATATCAATTACACTATACATCTTCCCCTTTAACAAAGCTTAATGTTTAACATTTAACCAAATGAATGGCTAGAATGAATATAGTTCAAAAAAATCTTAGGTTAAATCTTTCACATGCTGCTTGATATTCTTTACTTTTATGACATAACTGTATCAGAATAGTATAGTTCTTCCACTTATGGAGAAATAGTTTCCAATTAGAAATAAAATCATTATTGAAAAATCATAGGACCAGGAGATCAAATTCCGAAAATAGGTTTAGTGGGTTCCATTTCATTTTTTCTTTCAACAATCTTTATTCTTTTACTTTCATAGAATTTTCTAAAATAATTCAATTAAATAGAATAATTATTAAGCTGCCACCATGTTTTAATGCTTCTATACTTCTTATATCATCAACTATTAATTAATAAAGACAACAGAGAAGCTTTTCAACGCTATCTTTATTTACATTCTAATTCTACTAACTGTTGCCAATCCTAACATACAATATTAAAAGTAATAAGTGTTGCCATATGTATAACACTGAACAGTTTATCAATAATACATAGATGTATAACACATTATAAAGTTCTCTATATAATATAAACTATAGACAGAAATTAATCTGAGTTAAATTTCATAAAAAGATAAACCTTTATATCACACATAGAATTAGTAAGTAGCTAAAAATAATCGAAGAAAGAGAGCGACTTACCGTGACCTGACTATAATGATTAGGGAATGTTTTTGTGGGAAAAACAGGCATCATGTAGGGAGCCCGCACACCACATCGGGAAAGTCGCTCCAGGGTCGGGTTCAGCCCTCTTTTCAAATAATCGGGCCGGAAGCCATCCAAGGATATCAACAACAAGGGTGGAGCACCCTTGTAGCTAAAAGCGATGGAAAAAAATGTATGTTACGATTGTTCCATAATATGCTACCTGTCTGTTTGTCAATGACCAATACAATGTGATTTTAGAAACTCGAAGAAAATTTCACTGCAAAATGCTGCAACATTATATTTAAAAAAATGCATACATTTTTGCTTCAAATAACGCTAAATTTTTTTCAGTTAATATTGTTACGCGTCTTGACTTAAAAAAAAAGGGGGGGGGAGGTAATAGAAGGATTTAAAATACTAATAAACTGTTTAAGTTGAGAAATCTCGAGTGTCGTGCTAGATGCATTAGAGGAATAAGGTTGGGACAATTTCGAAACGCGAGAATGATGGGAAATGAGATAGAAATGGAATCGAAATCGCACTGAGCCATAGCGACCTCTATTGAGAGCAAAAGTTAAGAGAAGTTGTATTTTGGGCAGCTCTCGGTGATAAACGTTTTTTAAATTAATCTGAATGAAAATTTAAAGATTTTACTCGTATAATTTATGAAATTGCGAAAGCTCACGCCAAGCATTGCTTGCGCAAGCATAGCCTTGCTTGGGAGAAAATTTAAAATGATTGTGAAGTCTAACGTTAATATTTAATTATTTTAAAATGCCCAGGACACGATCTAATGAATTACATTAATGCCCAGGACACGATCTAATGAATTACATTAATGCCCAGGATACGATCTAATGAATTAAGTGGTTAGCCTATAATTGAGGGTGCCCCTTGATTCTCGCTAAGTTGTGATCGCGGTTGATCGCCAAGCTGGGCGATATTGTTTTATTTATGGCAACGTCTATAGTTTTTTTTGGAAACCAATCGTGATTCTGATTGGTTTCGATTTTAGCGTTATTTTTGAATGCTCAACGGTATATGTAATTTCAGAAGTCAGTTAGTTCTAAGTTGGATGTCGGCTGGTAAGGTTAATTTTGCTTCTGGTACTGAAAATGACTTCGGTAAATAAGATAAATCTTCAGTTTCTGTACGATTTGAATAACAATGAAAAAAAAGCAGTGATTGACTGGTGTGTGAATGGAGTTTTAATTAGTAATCGGTATAAACGTCCTGTTTGTGCGAAAGATATGTCTCTGGTTGAACGTAAAGATCAAGTACTAAAAGTGAGGATATTCAGTCTAAATAAAGAAAGTCGATTTTTTTTTCTTTTTCTTTCTTTCTTTTTCTTTTTTTCTGTTCTTACTCCATTAATTTTTGTTTCGATTCAAAATGCATTTTATTGGGTTTATTAATTTTGCTTATATTGTGTTCATTGCAATTTTATTATGTTTTGGCCGATGTTTTATTGAAATTCCATTATGTTTTGGCCGCCATTCCTGTTTGCACTGTGTACCGCGCGAACAGGAATGGCGCCAACAAAAATCGCCAATTTCGCCAAGTGGGCACCCTCAAATATATTTTTACCCATTAAGTTTGTCCTCAACCTTTTTAGATCTGGGAAGTGTAGGTTATTATGCCCTAGAGCAGCTCTAGACCTTCTTCAGGATGATGGAATCCTTAGTAAGTTTTGAAGTAGTTCATTAGAAAAATTTGAAGTATCTCGTTGAAAAAATTTTGGGATTGTTTTGAATTTTTAGATCGTTAAAGACAAACAAAAGGAACTTTCCCCTTACTTCAGATAAAATTTCTCTTTTTAACGGGTTTTCTTCTACTTACGTTATATATCTGGGTCAAAATTTTAAAAGATTCTTCTCACTTTTTAAGGCGCTCAGTTGAGCCGAAATTTTTTATACACGATTGTTTTGGATGACAAAACGACAATTATAATTAATAAAAATTAATTGATTAAAAATAATTATTTAAAGAATTAAATTTTACGCCAAGTTAACAAATCCGTCTCCAAAGTAAAGGGTTTATTGCTTAGCTCTTTTTTTTTTAATTAAATGAATGAATTCAATTTGACACAAAGCTCCATTTTGCCCTTTTAATTTAAGGTATATAAAATTATGGATTGCAAAGTGTGAATTTTGAAAGAAAGCTCATGTTAAAAAAAACTCGTTTTTTTTACTAGTATTATTTGTTTTTCATCAGCGGAAGCAGCAGCTCTCTGATTGGATGGTCAGGTAAAGTTTCTCCTGAGACAAAACTAATTTCATTTCAATGTCATTCTGCAAAAGATTCCAACTATTTCTCGCAGATTTTTGCTACATTTCATGTTTTACATTTTAAATTTATTCAAATTTTGTCTTGACCTTTAATTTTCTTAAGAGATAATGTTTACAATATTTCTAATATTTAATTAAATTCCCGAGTAAGTTATAGCCGAATTGATTAATTCCAAAGACTTTCGACTCGATTTTATAAGCCAAACGGTTTATGTGCTCCGTTAAATCATCTAACACATTCGAATTATCTTTCATTGACCGAAAATATAGAGTATATTTTGAAAATACTATCGTGGATATTGTTTTAAAGTGTTCTTGCAGAAGGAACCCGAACAAAAGCAGCCGCGATAAACCTAATGGTCGAGATCAATCATGTTTACACACAAGCCACATGTTCAAATCTTGTTTCCATTAAAGATAAGTCGTATGCGGAATAATAGGAGCTGTTGAGAGTTAAAGAGAACTGAATCTCAAAAGTGTTCATATTGTTGGGCCCTCAGGCTAGTTAGACACCATTAGTTTTCATATGAACAGGATTCAAAATTACGAAGACAGTCACCAATAGCCCTCTTGTTGATCAGTGGTTATAAAAATATAAATGGTTGATCAATCGTTTATAAAACCAAATCACAACAATCGGAGGCTGATGCGGTCTGAAACACATTAATCTTTATTTTTGATCTTAATAATTCATGATTTGTCCAATAAGTATCGGGGTTTATTTTTTCCAGCCATTGGGAAGGGAGCTCTCTATGTGGGGAAGAGGTAGAGGGGGGTGAGGTTAGCTAAGAGATTCGTGTCAATTATCTCTGATCTGTTGGAGTTTGTAGATCTCACCCAAAGTAAAAGTGAGCTTGCGTCCAGAGTGAAAATGCTGCAAGTTATTGAGCAGCTTTGTGATCCATCATTTTTTGCGTTAAACTGAAGAAATCTGCTACGGAAACTTTCGATACGATCCATCAGACTTGCAACGACGAAATCATGTCCAGAACGGGTGTTTCTTAATGGTACAGGAAACACTTGTTTGCTGGGGAGACATGGATGCTCTTGTATTCTTCGATGAGGTAGATTCGGATCACAAGGATAATACGCTGCCGTTTCGCAAGGATTAAGCATTCGGACAATTATACGTAAATTTTGTATAGAAGTGCACGAATGTTTGAATATTAGAATGTGCCATGTTCCAAGGAAATCACTAATACCTGAATGCTCAATCTCGACAATGCTCCCATTCACACGTTGTGCATTGAGAGAGAAGTATTGACCAAACGCAATGTCGGAAACGTAATCCCAATCAGCCTTCATTCCATACCTTTTTGTTCTCTGAGATAAAAAAAAAAAAGAAAAGAAAAGAAACTGGAAAGAGCAAGCAGCTTCGATGGAATATCTGAACAGCTTTGCAGTTACGACTTCTCCGGTATGTATGAAAACTGGATATAGTTCTGGAAGAGATGCATTGAAGCAGGAGGGGCATGTTTTGAAAATTATCAACAATAGCTGAATATATATCTTCAGTATATTTCTTTTTATGACATCCATCCTATATTTGTAGGACAAACCTTGTATAATAAATAAAATAAAATTAGTATGACAGGGTATTCTTAGAAGAGGGATACTAAGTTATTGTATTTTTTAGCTGACCGAGGAAGATAACCATCAACAAAACTGTTTTATTTGCTCTAGTGAGAGATTATTTGAAACCAAAAATAGTAAATAAATAAACGAAAAGAAAACGTAAACCTATAAACAAGTATAAAGCCTGAAATGACAATTGTGTCGGAGAGAAATAGACAGCCGGAACGTTTAATAAACTAATTAAAGACGAAGACATTTAGACTGCAATAAAATTATTAAAAGTTGCTTACAACGCAGGAATAGGTAACTCTTAAAAGGCTTGCAATTCTAAATATAATCACTTAACACAAAATAATCCGCTCTTTTTGGAAGTCTTCCTGTTTGCATGGTGTGGATGTGGAAAGTGGGGTGCCAGTTCATTTGTCGAACTCGTCATCTGACCATGGCTCAAAATTACAAAGCGTATAGCACTTAGAGCAGGGGTCGCCAAACTTTTTTGATCATCGCCCCCTATATAATTTTTCGAAATCTCCATAGACCCCCACAAAGATAATTTTCAGGTAATTAAAATAAAACTATATATTAGTCTAAATATTTAATAAATCAGAAACAGTAAGTAAAGTAGCTACAGATTTTTTACTTCTTAATGAGATGAGTGTGCCTGGTGTTTCTTGGCAAGGTTCGCTATATTGGGTTCGAAATTAGTCAATTTTAACCGTAAATCCCCTCGAAGCTCCACATTTAATTTATTTCTGTCTTTAGTTAAAATTGAATTAACGTGACTGAAACTGGCTTCAACCATATACGAACTTGGAAACGCCAGCATAAATGGCTGAGCCGTTTCGTAAAGTTTCACATATTTTTGGTCACAAGGTCTTTAAGTTTCGTTGTGACGTCACGGTATACATACGAAAACACATAAGGAAAAAAGGGGCAGATTGTTTTCTGATTAATTATTTTATTTTCTATAAAGAATATAATATTAAGTCAATTATAAAAATATTTTAAATTTTTACGTACGCAGTTAGGTATGTGTGATTTGCGTATTAAGAACTGTTTTTCCTTCGAGTCCCAATAGACCCCCATTCGACCCCTTGGGCCAGATAGACCCCTTCTGTTATTAAATAGACCCCTAGGGGTCTATATAGACCACTTTGGCGACCCCTGACTTAGAGGAACTTGTATCGAAAAAAATAAGCAGCCAGAAAAAAAAATGACCAATAAATAAAAATAAAAACAATGAATTACAAGAATGTTTTGAAAAACTGGTTGAACTTTTAGTTATATGATAAAGAGAGAATTAAAATTACGTTAAGAGCGTACAAAGGCTTAAAATATTTACTGGGGCTATTTAATTAGCTTTAAATAAACCAATGTTAACATTTTCGAAACTGTTAAGACGATTATTATTTTGTCAGTGATGCCATTTCATTATATTCCATGCTAAATGCTTGGAAAATATTATTGTTTATTGAAGAAATTTGATGCATTAAATGACTGAAGCATTTTTTAAGATATAAAGAAACAACTATTTTCACAGATCCTCCTCATGATTGTCAAAAGTTATTCATCAAGCAAAATTGTCAAAAGGAGAATACTGATATAGAAAAGTATCGAACACCGATCACACGATCGGAAAGTTTTGTAATGTTGATACTGCTTGTATTTTAAGAGTTATTTTTCATAACTTCATGAAGAATACACAATTCGAAGCTCCCCACTTATCTCTTTCAGAAAAAAATACACGATTCTTTTTTCTTGATCATACATACCATAACAAATGTTACCATAATTAGTTAGAGATCACATTTTAAAAGCAAAAGGAATAACATTTTTATTGCAAAGGAAACAAAGTAATAATGATTAGTTTTAATTTTGCATGACTCAATCTTTCATTGTTTATATCGTCCAGTAAGAATATGTCAAATATAGTATTTCATTGGTTTCTGTTTAATTATCCTTTAAATAATTTTTTTTACAATTAATTGAACTGAGAAACATTTTCTATATATGTAGGATTTTCCAGCTAATTATCAAAGTATTAACTGTATTTTCAAAGATATTGTAAAACTAGTTCTTCAGTTACTCGATAGATGGCACCAAGAATCAGCGCCTTGAGATAGCACAAGCAGCGCCCCCCCAATTCCTAAACAAAACAGAGAAGCGTTTAGTTCTTGCTCTCTTCTCCACCCTCTCCCGATGAGGCTAAAATCCGTACGCCAGCGCACGTTCCAATGTCCATCGCTGATATGCGATAAAATTAGGCTGCCATCTATCTTTCTCGAAGAAACTAGTTAATCCAAAATCACCTGTACATAGTAATATTGTAAATAGTCTCACTTCCTCTAATCAAGAATGAAATAATGATCCTACTACAACCTTTTCAATGAAGTGGTAAATGCCAACACCGAACATCCCCCCTCCCCTCTAGACACCGAAACACCAGGAGGTGTCTCGTCCAGACTGATACCCCCTACATATATAAAAATATATGTAGAGTTAAACTGTAAACTAGTACTTCATAATTCGAAGATTTCATTCAAAAGGTTATAAAAGGACCAAGTTGATTTATGCAGCAATCTACCAAATTTTCCGAGAATTACGAGTAAAAACTGAATATACCTCTTAGGACAGACAGGAGCTTTCTTGGGACAATCGTCGATCCATTCCAAAGACGATGAAGCTGCAATGATGAACACAAAGATATATATATTCTGAAAAATTTATTACAAACAAATGCAGTAAAATATATATTCTTCTTTTAAATTACATTTTTAAATAAGAACAAGAACGAGTGAGATTGAACGGTAAATTAAATCCGAAATTTTCCATTTAAATTGTTAAAACAATGATCCACATTCAAAGCAAAGATAAAATTATAAGATACACTCCTTTTTTAAGCGAAACCAATAAAAATAATTTTGTGTTACAAAATAGCTTTAAATGCATTAAAAACTAAAATTGAAAGAAAATTATTAAAGCTATAATGAATCTAAAAGTAATTTAGCGAAGATTTGGGAGCTAAAAACAATTGGTGATCATCGAAGCTAAAAGACGAATTGAATCCTATTTTAGACCACACCTTAGCTACAAAAAACGTAATGACAATATAAAAAGCGCGATAGATGCACTGATTTGGTAATCTTTGTAATGCAATCCTAATAGACTAAATTCATGTGACGTCACGAGCACATAACTTGACCACGTGGTATCCGCCATGTAAACAAGTCTTGTATTCCTTTGTTTTGTACTGCATTTGTGAAATATGTTATCCTTAAAAAGCTTAGGTAACTTACATTTTACTAAATATACTACTTCGTGAAAACTTAGCACAAAACTTTGTGTTATATATTTTTCACCCTAAATAAATACAAAAATTAAAATTTTGGATTGCTGTAGTATAAAAGTATTGAATCATTCTTCTATCAACGAACTGAAATAATGGCTGCAACATTTATTTAAATTTGTGGTATTAGGAAGCACACACATGATGTGGAATTTCCTTTTATGATGTATTTGATTTTTGGATGAAATACTGAAATGAATCATTTAAAATAAAACTTGATGTTTGCATATCCTTTCTTTCTGTGAAAACGCCATATTGTTTCAAAATTTGTCTTCTACAAACGATGCCATCTTTTCTGCGCTTCTGGAAGAGTCCGGTTTGAAACATCCGCTCTTGACGCCATCTTGGAGCGATTTCAAACATCTCGCCAAGTGGCCTCAGTAAAATGGAACTTTATTCAAATTTAAGAAACTATAATTCAAGGTACAAAATTACAACTGTTTAAATCGTAAATCATTTTTTCTGTTACAGCTTAATTATGTATCCTTATTAAAATTGCATATATTTAAATCCAATATCGCTTTATTTTTTAAACAGAATCAGCCTGATAAATAAAATGCTTTTATTATACGATAGATACTATAATTCAGAAAGAGTTTAATCACACTTTAACAATTTACATTTATTTTTCAGACGGTTTAGAATAATTAGAATACTAGAATAAATGTAGTGGTCTTCATTTTTAACATATTAGAATCAACCGATGGTCTGTTAATACATATAATATTTATAAATGAAATAATTTGAAATAGAAAAAAAATAAGCATAATCAAAACAAAAAGATGAAAATGACTCAATGGCCGTTTACAGTTAAGAAATTTATCTTTTTAAAGTAGAAAATAATTTAAAGCTTATATCATAAGTATACAAGCAAATGCCAGAAGCAAATTGAAATAGGCTTATAATACCGAACGACATTTTAACAACACAATTAAACTAGAATAAGATTATAGATACATATAAATATGCTCAGATTATTTCCTGTCGTATATAAATAATTGAATAATGTAAGAAAAATGATAATATTAAATGTCTTGGTGCAAATCAGGAATAGGGTGTCCAATAGGAATTTGGCGACTTTTGGAAGCGTTGGCGACTTTTAGGAGCCATAATTGGCGATTTAGGTCATGGTAACCCTAAGCACGTTTGGCGACTTATCCAGGAAGTCGCCAAACCGTCACCAAATTCTTAGTGGATACCCTTTTCCCGATTTGTACCAATATATTAATCGAAATAAAATGGATATATATATATATATATATATATATATATATAAGCATCTAGGAAAATTCTATGTAAACATAGACCACGCCAGTTTGTTCATGATATATATCACGTGATTCTGCGAATTTAATCCATTGAACTTATATAATGCAAATCTACTTTTGACATGCTTAGCAATATTTTGTGTTTAGCCGCCAAGGCGTGGTCTAAAATAGGATTTTACCCCTAAGACGACGTTTTTGTGTGATTATAATAAAATTTAGAATTTGATTACTTAAAATATTTTGGTACTTTTCCATTAAAGGAGGTTGATGATGGTTAATTTTTTTTTCCGCCAAAAGGGACCGATATCATGGGCAACGCAGAAGTAATGTGTTGGGAGAGAGGTGAATTCGCGCAAGGGATTTGCCCCCCCCCCTCATTAACGGAAGATTGCCAAATTTTATTATAAAAATTAGGAAACAGAAGCAAAATAAGCATCTTATAAAGCAAGTGAAGGACATTCAGGTACACAATTAATAAATTTGCGTAAAATAAATGATTATATTGGAATACTGGGTACTTTTCTATAATGTCGCCAAAAATGATACAATCGACTCAAAACGACGTCGGTTGGACTCAACGTAATTTAATGGCGCATAAACATTTTTATTGTGTGTTGTCGCCAATATAGTTTGCTTGGCGAGATTTGTGCCGGAGAAATGGAAAAGTACTGAAAGATATCTGAGCATCATTATAAGACTGTTTCCATTAAATTAATCGAAACTGTGAACGTTCTTGGTGGCTAATTCAATTTGTTGTTTACTGTAGAAGAACTATATAATTCCATAAATTTAATTATTTTAATCACGCATTTGGTCTTCCGGGGAAATATAATATGTTGATTGATTTGCTGGAGAACGTAATATTTTAAACGTTTAATCTCTTTATCAGTTTGTGACTCAGGAGAATTGCTTCGGCGTTTACCTTTCTCAGAATTATTTCAAAGTATCTAAGCATTTAAGTCACTTGTTTTAAAAAACAAAATTAAAAGGAAAAAACAACTTAGGAACAGATAAAAGAAAGTAGTGAGTTACTAGCTCGTCATTTGCGACTTGCTGAAAGAGAAAGATAATCGGGAAGCTTAAGCTGCTATACCCAATCAAGGTGCAGCGTATCGGATCAGTAGGAAAGAAAATTTTAAAGAAAAATTTAAGAAATGAATTGCAACTTCTGATATTTTAGGTTAAATTTTGGAAAAGAAGTTTAGAATCAAAATTTATAAAGAATATATCTCTTGGTCTTTTAATGTTAGGATCTTGATTATAATTTTCAGTATTTTGGAGGGATTGATTGCTGAAGGTTTCGGGGTTTTCAAATCTCCTTATCAGTTTGCTATATTTTCATAATCGCTTTTATTATTGGGAATTTAATTGCCTTGTTGAAATTTTCGTTACTCGTAAACTATCGGGCATTTAAAATTTGTTCTCATAATATGATTTTGAGATTATTCTAACTTGTTAATAAGAGGTTTCCCTGCTCTTTCTTTGATTATGAGAAATAGCATTCACCACCACCACGAACCAACAACCCTCTCGGGCCATTAGAAGAAATTATCATTGCCCTTACCTCCCCCCCCCCCTTGGAAGGAAAAGATCCACTAATTATTGCCTCCATTTATATTTCACCAACTTCTAGTGTTCCCTCGGCTCAACATTACTTGAAAACAATTACTCAGCTCGGAGATGTTTCCATTTATGGGGAGCCTTTAATGCTCACTGTATCAATTGAGGCTGTAATTACAATAACCCAAGACGTATTTCCATCACAAATTTTTCTGATCAAGCAGAATTCCGATAGTCTAGCCTCGACCAGTGAGTGAGTGAATGTAAAGTTTACTGGCGCAAGAGCCAGATATGGCTATGCTGCGCCAAACAAGATTAAACTGTGGTCTAGACGTGAAGTTGAAAAAAAAAAAAAAAAAAAAGGTAAAAATGTGTGTGTGTGTGTGTGTGTGTGGTTGACAAGAAGGAGGGTCGAAAATAGAGAAGGATCGCTAAGGTATCCCGGGAGTCTAGCCTCGACCACACCGACACGCTTTGGTTATAACTTCGTCTCCCTCAAGATTTTGTACTGATGCGCAATGTTCTTTGGACGATCGAAATACACTATTTGTGAACAGTCCTCAGTTCATAACCCGTCAATTCTTAACTTTAAGATTACCGTATAAACAGCACTTAACGAAAGAAATTCTGTGCATTTCCGTAACATTTTAAATGTAAACAAAACGATTACTTTCCCTTTCCCCCACACAAACTCAGAAATCGACGAGCAGGTCTGCGACGTCACAAACAAATTACTCCTTGCCCACACAATAGCCTCAAAATCCATTCCATTCAATACAAATAATTACATCACTGAAAAATTAAAAAACTTTTAAAAGAGAGACATAAAGTTGGGAAATATTGACAACTTATGAGATCCCTCAGAGATAAAAAAAAAATACTTTAAATAAAATCCAAAATGAAACCCAAAGAAAAAATCCACGATCTCACACAAAAAAAACACACACGGCGTTAAACGCCGAGGACGGTTCCATTCGGGAAATGGCCAAAGATCTACGTAAAAAGAGTGAGTGAGTGAGTGAATGTAAAGTTTATTGGCGCAAGAGCCAGATATGGCTATGCTGCGCCAAACAAGATTAAACTGTGGTCTAGACGTGAAGTTGAAAAAAAGGTAAAAATGGTTGACAAGAAAGAGGGTCGAAAATAGAGAAGGATCGCTAGGGTACCCCGGGAGTGCGTCACTCGTGTTTACCAAAGACAGTAAACCCCATGGGAAAGAAAAAGATCACTAAGGTGCCTCGGGGTCATGATGCCCGTACTACGTAAAAAGAGAACCCAAAATTCCTACCATAAAGATCAAACCAGCATTGCACTCTCAGATTGAGAAAAAGTAAATATTCATGTAAAATCTCTCGGAAATCAATCAAAAATAAATGGAATTAAAAATCCAAATCATGGTAACAAAATAAACCATTTCATTCAGAATTACCTTGTTAACGAAAATAACTTCTCAAGTAATCCACCACTCTTTCACTCACCCAAACCTTATCAAATACATTAAGAAAATTAGAATTAAAAAAAGCACGAGGAAGAGAAAGTATTTCCAAATAAGATGATAAAGCAACTACCAATCAAAATATTTTTGGGATTACTCACATCATTCAAAATTGGTTATTTTCCTCAGTCATGGAAAATGCATCAGTTATTCCCATCTCATCAGACAGTTACCGTTCAATTTCACTCCTTCAGATTCTTAGTAAAATAGCTGAAAAATTGTTTTACATAGATTAAACGATCATGTCCACGAAAATATTTTAATCTATGAGCAACATGGTTTTAGAGAAAAACTCCCCACCATCCACCAGCTTCTGCGCGTCGTCAAACACATCAAATCCGGGATCAGTGATGGAAAATCAACGGGTGCAGTTTTTCTTGATATACAAAAAGCCTTTTCGACTCAGTGTGCCACGAAGGACTTATTTATAAACTGATAAAATTCAATACCCTCCCTCAAATAACAAAGCTAACAAATTCCTATTTAGAAAAATCGTTCCTTTATTGTGTGTGTTAACAACACCTATTCGGACATTAAGAACACGCGTAGGAATTGTCCATAACTCAATCCTCGCTCCTATTCTTTTCTCAATATTTGTGAAAGATATACCTCGCACTGACAACATTTTAACATGCATGTATAACTTATGACACTACAATACTGGCCTCCCAAGCGCATAACCAAATAACATTGCACAGACTAGTTATTACCCTTGAAGACAGGTTTTCTAAGTGGAAAATCGCCATAAATGCCCCCTAAACTAAAGAAGTTTTCTTTTCTAACCGAAAAAGAATATCTACAAAAATAATCAC
The DNA here is from genome assembly GCA_019974015.1 of Nephila pilipes. Lineage (NCBI taxonomy): Eukaryota > Metazoa > Arthropoda > Arachnida > Araneae > Nephilidae > Nephila > Nephila pilipes. The sequence continues at coordinate 15,844 of BMAW01022756.1, forward strand.
TTAATACTCTGTGGTCTCAGCATACCAAATACCTTGGTGTAACTTTAAATCAAATTCCGAGCAAGCGTGTATCCAGTATACCTCTTAATCAACCGGGATTAAAAATGATTAGAAAAAAATAAGTTACTTATCAGTACTTCGATTCCCTGACAAATTCTTTACTTATTCTTGCCCAGTTTGAGGTTTTGCAGTTAAAACTCATATTAATAAACTAGAAAATTTTCAAAACTATGTTTTAAACAATTATTAAATGCCAGGTGGCTTATGAGAAATATAGACCTTTACAACTTCATTAATTTCGCTACCATAAAATCTATAATGCGAAAAATTGCTATTAATCTTGGAAAATATTGATAACAATGCTTACTCTTGATACCACTGCGCAACAAATTACACTCTTGAGCACAAAATTAAATGACCTAGAAACATCTTACTTAAATTTTAAACTATTAAACACTCAAACCATTAACAAAATGCAATATCACACTAAACAAAAAGCAAGATAGATCACAGCCACTTTCTAGGAGGATGGTCTATTTCATTCCCCCCTGATTCTCTTGCACTCAGATAAGCTCAGCTTCATCGGCAGGTAGTCCAAATATAACCACACACCCCTCAATTTTAAGCCGTCTATGACGAGCAACTTCATTACATAACTTTCAAATGCGCATCCTTTTCTGTACAACCAAGCAACTTTCAACTTTATCTTTTTAATTAAATGCAATTCTGGGAGAGATAAAGGTCGAAGTCCTTCTCCACAGTTAAAACAGATACGGTGGTTAAAATCCTACAAGCTTAAATGCTCCAATTAATCCGTCAACAAACAGACTGCTAATGTGGGGGAATAAGTAAAATACAGTCAATGACAAGAAGCACTCCAATATATTTTTCTACCTGTGTTTACTACCTTTTGAAAGATTCTGATAAATGTTTTGCTTTATTTAAGTGATCCATTTTGAATCTCTATGGAGCATTTTTTTTAATGAGTGGATATCTTTGTAAAATTGGTTGGAATGCAATTTAACCCAGCCCTTAGCGACGAAAAAGTTAGTTGACGATAAATCACTACATCAGTTAACCCTCAGAGTTACCTTTAAACTTGGCCCTTACATGGCAACCCCTCTATAAAAACTCACTAATTTCGCGATTTTCAAAATTGCGCCCAGGATTGAGTTATATTGCATTCCTCACAGTTCAAGAAATTATTTTAACACATGTTAAAGAATGATATACAAATATGCAATCTATATAAATTTTCGTAATTCTAAAAATAAATGTTTATGAAAAAATACAACAAATTAGATGTCAAATAAATGTAATTTTAAAAACATTAATTCAGTGAATGCTACAGGTTAAAAATAGTACCTGGTAAAATCTTGATATCTTTCGATTTTTCCTCCGAAGGCGCACAAAATGCAACAACAATAATTAACGCAGCAACCAATACCTGCATAAAAAAAAAACTCATTATTAAAACATTTAACGTGATTTTAAATAGGATTTTACGAATCCAGAGATTAAAGCAAATTTTGTCAACAGATAGACAGTGCTTAGTTTTAAATTTAAATCTGTTTCAAAGCAGACAGAAAACTGTGATGGTGGGAATGTCTTTGGCTTTCTCTTAGAATACGAGTTAAACAAAAATAAATTTAAATAAACTATTTCTGAATTTTCATTCTGCGCTAGTAATGATGAAGTAACAGTGACCGATCTGTTCCATATTTGATACCTAAGTTACATTTAGAGTAAGAACAAGGATTATTCTGTGAGTGAGAGAGTGTGAATGTTATTGGTGCAAGAACCAGATATGGCTATGCTGCGCCAAACAAGATTTAACTGTGGTCTAGACGTGCAGAAAATGAAGAAAAGAGAAATTGGTTGACAAGAAGGAAGATCGAAAATAGAGAAAGATCGCTGGGATAGCTCGGGGGGGGGGTGTCACCCACTCCGAAAAAGGACCACTTCCTTGCTAACATCTTCTGTATGAATACGAAAAAGAAGTTTAAGCTATAAAGAAAGCGAAAGAAGAGAGCTCGTAAGTTGCCATTTATATTATTCTTGTAAAAGAAGTAGAACTGAATTTTATGCAGAGGTCTTAAATCTTAAAAAATAAAGGAAAAAAATTTAAAAAATGATAATAAAATTCAGAATTTTTTTACAAACCATAAATGAATTTTTATAGAGGAATAAATTTTTAAAAAACGTTAAACCGGTCTCTTCCAATGTTCTGTTACAATGGATAGAGCGCCCGTGCGATTTCACTTGATTGGTTCTCACGAAAATGTGTAATATTTGCACTAGAACTCGCAAGAAATCAGCATTGGAACTCAATCATTCTTTTATTCATCAAACATATTTATAGCTCTTAATATAAGAGAGTAATAGATTTTATTAACAACGCACTAGAAGCAACACGAGGGCTACTGGCGACGGACTTTTTAATTTTGAACATCGGTTAAGTGACGAGGACGACACCTGAGCTGACAACTCTCCTAACTTCCAAACCACGCCTTCGGGAGGACTTTGAGCCCCAACAGATTTAATTTGCATCAACCGCGGCTAAATGGTGGGTCTTAAAAGAGGCATCAAGGCTCCCCAAGACCCGACGAAAACCGTCGGCTGCGAGTCAGCGAACATGACAACTAAGCGATTGCTGCCATTCAATACAAAAGGAACAACAAAATTAAATTTGAGTTGATCAGAATAAAACTGAATATATTTCAAAGAAATTATATAAAAAAAAAGTGACAACTATTAAATCTAAATATATATTCTGACGAAAAAAATACTTGGCTTATCGCTATTAACACGTCAGGGATTCAACAACAAAATTCATATATCTGCAATACGTAGCTCCAACTCAATTTCTCTCTACTGTAGCATAAACGAGAGTTATCCTAAGGTTGTAATTATTATAAAGAAAAAAAACCCTGAAATATCTGGATAAAACGTATTCCGCATACTAAATGATCCTTAATGTTGAAAACTACAACTATTCATGTTGTTTTTGGAAGTCGTAGATTGAAATAATCCGCTCTACAGTTAAATTTAATTATTACTGTAACAGTCGATATAAAAACTTTTTCATTTATTATTTCTAAGACTTCTGTACACAGTCACGCCCCAGAATCATATATTTCTCCCAGCATACTTTGACCTTTCGAAGGTCATCTTTGTAGAACTCAGCTGATTATCTTCTCCGCACTGCAGGCTACTTCAATCTAAAACATCTTGAAACCAAACAAATCAACACAGATAGCTGTAATTTACACACAATGCACACTCAACTGAGTTGTAGAATAGACTTTAGCCAGATATCTAGGTAATTTCTTATCAGTAATTAAAATTTCACGATACCTCTTCGAATATATATAACGGTGGTTCAAAAAATATATCCCTTGTTAGGAATAGGAATTGGGAGATCTTCATGCAGTATTGTCAATTCATTGTTTTCCCTCTTTCTACGAAGCAAATAATTAGGATGTCCACCACATCCCAAAAAATTCGTCGCTTGGTTTCCGGTACATTATGACGAATCCAGGTCTCGTCAACTTCAAGGGCTTGCCTTCTTTAGGTAGGTACTGGCATCATGATTCGAGACATCCTAGTGATGTTTTTCGTTTCCGTGGGGTTTAGAGTATTTTGTAAACACTGGTAACGTGTCTCTGGGATACCTTAGCGATCCTTCTTTATTTTCTACGCTCCTTCTTGTCAATCATTTTTAACTTCCTTTCCTCTTTTTCAAACGTCTAGATCGCAGTTACACCTTGTTCAGCGCAATATGACCACATCTGGCTCTTGCGCCATTAAACTTACTCCACCATCACTCACTGACATACACATCTACGGTGGAAACTGTACAAAAATTTCCAATAGCAATTCGTCACGGCACCAATAAAAACTGACCTCTATGAGTCAGTGTCAAACTTATTTTTGCGCCTTTGAACAGACTATAGTACAGAATTGTAATACCATCTGTCGTCGTAAAAGGAACTTTTGAACTACCCTTGTGTGTGTACCGTGGCGGCGGCTTGAATGGGGAGGGTAAAACCACCCAACTTTTCTGGGAAAAATTAACTTTTTATTCCATTTTAGCCGCATAAAACTTGGAATTATTTGTATAAGTCCTGGTGTTTTAATTTTTCAATTATCTATCCGGTCATTTCTTTAACTAGTACAAAAATTTACTTAAACGAAATATGCAACAAATACAATGCCATGCACTGCGTCAGATTGTTAGACTGATGCATCACGGCTAACAGTTACATAAAGTACACCACGTACAGAATGGATTCTGGCATATTATAATTTTTGGCATTTATTAATGGGTTTTCTTTAACTAACACTGTAACCGTGTCTGGTTCAAAATCTTAAAAGCTTTTTCCCTCACATTTTAAAGCGCTAATTTGTGCTGAAATTTTCTACACACGATTGTTTTGATGACAATACAATACTTTAATTTCAGTTAATAAAAACTGATAAAAACTAAATAATTTAAGAATTAAATTTTACGCCAAGTTTCTCGCCAAGTCACCATATCAGTCGTTTCATAATTTATCGTTTGCTTTAATTTTAATTACATTTAGCTTTAATACATTAAGTTTAATAACATAATTTATCGTTTGCTTTAATTTTTAAATTCATGTAGCTTAATTTATTAACATAATGCTTAATTGAGCGAAAACGTTTTACACGCATTTATTTTAGATGATCAATTTAATAAATGTCAAATAATAAAATAAGTTATTAAAACAAATTATTGAATAAATTCAATTTGACTCAACGTTCCCTTTTGCTCTTAAGATTTAAGGTATAACAAATTATGTTAAGCAAAGTATGAAGTTTGAGACAAAACCCATGTGTAAGAAACTCGTTTTTTACTGGTGTTATTTTAAATAAGCCATATATATTTTAAAATTCGCTGTCACTGATCATTTTTGAACTCTCGAAACACTTCTATTTAATCGCAATACTTGATTAATAGTTACTTTTATCAAAGTTATACTGCATAGAATTATTAATCAAAATTTTAAAATACAATTACACATTACTATTAAGACTTCACCGCAGTAAAGTGGGTGTAAAGAGTCAACTTTTAATTATGTATCCAAATTCACTCAAAAAGCTTCAATAATTCACCCTTTTACAATTAAAATTTTAATTTTTTTATGTCTACTTCCTTCATACTATCCCAAAACCTTGTTATTTGTTTGTCTGTAATTTCTTTTCTCTCTTTACATGTAATTCCCAGTTATTGCTGTTATATATATATATATATATATATGTGTGTGTGTGTGTGTGTGTGTGTGCGCGCGCGCGTGTGAGTGTGCGTAATGATTTCACTTAAAAATAATTTATTTTCCTAATTTTTTCCTATTCTTCAACTCATAGTAAGAAGTTCATTTTTATTTCCTGATACTATTCCAATTTATCCTTTAATTTAGGCAATCACGTGCTCGTAAAATCTGCCTAATCAGCATACCTCTCGATCGCAGACCAGTAGATATAATTTCTACAAGACTGTACGTCTGCAACCAAAATCCCTGCGAAATCCCATCATCCAATACCACATGATTTTATAAATCCCTCCGTATAAATTCGAAGCAAGTTAAAATTTGTTCTCATTCGCTTTGGCCATGAAAGAATAAACCGCGCTGATATCCTCAAAATATATGAAAAATGGATTCTCTCTCTCCTTCAAAAGGAATAGACTGATATGGAAATCATATTCTTATTCTAGCCATGATTTATATATATGTATAGGCCTAGTAAAACAGAATATGCATATATAGACTTGGACCTGAATAGCGGGGTTAAACAAGTGTTACTCTACACATACGCATTATATTATAATATAATATATATTATATTTATTATATTATAATGTAATATATATTATAATATGTGAAGTACATTATGTTGCATTATGACTATGCCAATTCATATGCTGCTTCGGTGACGTTAAATTTCTGTTTCCACCCTACTCTCGTCAGACCTAGCCCCATCTAATTATCACTTGTTTATCTCCCCTGCAAACGTGTTTGAAAGGAAAAATTCAGTGGAATTTCATACGTTTACCTAGCACTACTTGAGTTCGCCCTGCGGCATGTTTCAAAATGGTGTTTACAAATTACCATCACGCTGGCAAAAATCATTCATAACGGCGGAAAATATATTGTACAGTAATATATTAAATGTATGGAAAATGTATTATTTATCTATTTCACAACTGGACAGAACATTCCAGTATATTTAATACTGGAAGACAGATGGCATCAAAATATATTGTTATTACTATTGTGTGCTGCTATCTGTTAAACGGAGACAAAACAAATTTGACATTGATTCATAGTTAGTTTTGATTTAGTCATTTGCTGCCAAATCAAAATTGATTGACTGTTACCGCGTCGTATTGTCGACGTCATTTTGCCTCGTACAGACCGTCGATGATAAATGGATCGTTACACACCGAAAACCGAGTAACAATTAAAATAATGGGTTTCATCGGATTGACTTACTCTAAAAGAGGTGGGATGATCTCATCGGCCGGGAAAATGACGAAGAATTTTAGGCGTGGAAGGCGTCAAGGATGAATACGAGAATCTGAGACTTAGACAGCTGCCTAGTGAGTCATGATGCTACTAAACCAAACCATTTTCGATGCTACGAGAAAGCAGCCCTAGAATTTCCCTCTAATGATTTATTGTTATCTCGGCATTTTTCATTAGGTGATATTTTTAATACAGAGCACTTAATTTTTGTACAAACTCTCAAATTTTAGGTATTGCACAGTATTTGTATAAATTATGAATTTGAATATTATTTAAATTCTTTTTAAAATTCTATGAAATATAAATTTAGAAATTATACTTAAAATTCAATATTCAGAATATATACATACTCTACGAATTTTAAAATTATATATCCGTGATTTCATACGAAAGATGTACATAAAATACACGACTTATAAAATATAAATGTATCGATTATTATTTGGTTAAACATAATTATTCATGTAAATAAATGTAACTTAATTTATACGAAATCAGATCCATAAGTATGCAATATCTCATCAAAAATACGATTTTACTCCTCTTAATTTAATGACAACTCTTCTTTAATTTAAAAAGTGCTGATTATTTAAAACTTGTCATAAAATAACTTCGTTTTTCCTCGTCATGTGCGTCACAAATTATTTTAAACATCGGAATCGATTGTTTCTGTTTCTTGATTTTGATATCATTCACCCATTTTCAGTAACAATGTTTCGAGGAATTTGATAGTTCTTGTCAAAATAAAACGAGCGGTGTAGAAGCTCTAGTGTTAATGCGTGACTTCATTACCGGCTGATTTCTGACCCGAACTGCAGCGATGGAGGTAAGCTAAATACTATTGTTTATGTTGTTGTATTGTTGCTATAACTGCGATCATCGGTTGTTCTAAACGACGAAGCTTAAAGCTGTGCAGTTCTAATGTGCCAAAATGGGAAAATGAAAGGAGGTATGGACTTTGGAAACGGGCGTTCGATATTCTTCACAAAGCGAGGTCTCTACTCCAAAGTTTTCTGTTGCAGATGTTACATAAAATTACATTGAAGCAGCATCTTTTATGGAGCTTATTCTTGCTTTTTATTATGATTTATTCATTTTATTTATTCTATTTTTCATATAATATAATATTATAATATATTATAATATAATATAATATAATATAATATAATATAATATATATTATAATATAAGATATATTATAATATGTATTATATTATAATAAATATTATAATATATAATATATCAAATATAATATATAATATAATAAATATAATATATTATAACATAATATATCATAATATATTATAATATAAGATAATATATTATAATATACTATAATAAATATAATATAATATAACATACAATCATAACAAACATACCATATTACATAACATACAATATACCACATAATATAACATAACAAATACAATATAATATAACATATGTAATATAACACATAATATAATAAATACGTCATACACATAACATACATCATAACACATATTATAACATAACAAATATAACACATAAC
>BMAW01022759.1:0-21496 GCA_019974015.1 Nephila pilipes
TATTTCATAATGATACGATGAGAAGTATGATAAAAAAAATTTCATGTATTTTTTTCACGTTCCATCACCTAGATTCGTCATTCTATTTTTTATTATTATCGTTACTCTTCTTTCTATTTTTGTTTCACTTGAGAATAGGAAAAAAAAAAAATCGAAATCCACAAATTTGCAGACGACACACGAAGAAAAGTAGAGAGGAAGAGAGAGAAAGAAAAGCATAATTCAATTTGTACCGTCGACGATAGTGATAAAAGCAGAGCTTAACGCTAAAATAGAAGTGCTGGAACAAAAATGGAACTTCTGTAAGCTTAAAAATAAGGGAAAGAACGAGAATAAAAATGGGGCAAGAAGAATACGGTAGAAGAAGAGACTAAAATCTATAAGTGCTTTTCCGGAGAAAATTGTGTTTATGTAAAAATGCGCACTGTTCATAGAAATAGGCTGCTGGCGTTATGTTTACCAATTCAAATTTCTGTTTGTGGATCTAGGAAAATTCCGAAAGCAATGAGATTCTGTTGGGTTAAAGCTAACAGTGATTTTCTGCATTCTTTATAGCATCGAAGGGTAGGTAGATTGGATATACTTGATGTCTTATAGATCACAGTTTATTCGGGATGATTTTTACCTCTTTTGCTTTTGCAAAGCGATTACTTCTCAATTTCTTATTTCAAATATATTTTTAGAACGTTTGGAAGATTTATTCTAAAATCGTGTTTATACTTCGCAGGGAATAGTGCATTTGTTGATAAGATGCATAATAAAATAAATAGTGTGATTGTGCTACGTATCTTACAAAGTTATTTATGCTGTATATTTTTATACTATTAATTTTTAAGAGTCTACAAGCCAAAAATATAACAGTGAAATAAAAGTTTCCGAAGTGAGATCTGTAATTCAAAAATATTTTTGAAAAAAAAAAATCTGGTATTTATTATAATTTTATATTTCACAATAGATTTAATTTTCTGAAGAATTAACGTTAATCCATTTCCAATAAACGGTATACCTTTGTACTCTGCAATACTTACAACAAATTGAAAATAAAAATATTAGATATTTCATTAGAGATTATTTAAGGTGATAGAAATAAAAGCATTCCTCAAACAGCAAAAGTTTTTCAAATATCTTTATTTCGGATTATTGCATTTAAAATGTAGGCAAAACATCATTTGGTCGCTTTAGGGTTTTAGTTTAATTGAATGGATGGTTGGAAAAAGATCCAAATATATGACAAATTAAACTAAGAGATAGCCATTTGACTAATATTCACGCAATATATTCGTAGAACGAATAAATAAATAAAATATCTCGCTTCATATAATAACGCTGTAGTCTTTCCGTCGTTATGAGCGTGTGTGAATGGAAAAAGAATAACGTTCATGGATATAATTTTTATTCCATTGACCTCCTGTACACCCTATTTCTTGGAATTTTCTCCTTTTTTCTAATCATCCATTCAATTTTATCTGTGAAAATGTTATTTTTTATAACCTCGCATAGTTTATATTGTTATCAATTTATGTAAATCATAATATAGAAAGTGTTAGATTTTTAGATTAGCAAAAAATGTTTGTAGAATAATACTTTTCTATCAGTAAACTTAGCAATTTATCTCTAAGTAAAAAATTTAGCAAAAATATTCAATCATGTAATATGCATGATCCTAAATTTAATAGAAATAAAATGTTTATACAAAAAAATAATGTTTAGTATGCTTACAATATTTAATAACATATCACCATCAAGATCTTTGAAGAAATTAAAGATCAAAGGTGTTCTATTCAAAGTTTTGCAAAGAACTAATCACTAAAGAACAAACTTTATGGAGGATTTAACACCATAAACTTTATGGAGGATTTAACAAACATGGAGGATTTAAATACCTTATATTTAAATCCTCCATGAAAATGTTTATGATAACAAAAGGCACTGTCATACACTCTACACAATTTAAATTCAATTTTAATTCTTTTTTTGTAGGAAATATATCTTCTACCAAATAAAAACGATGTCAACTTTCGACAACAAAATAAATAAAACAAACGATGACGCTTTAAAAATAAAATTATTTAGTTAAATATTACAATTAAAGCAAACGATAAAACATTGAAGTAGACAATAATAATCTTTTCGGATACTAAAAGTAAAGCAAACGATAAATTATTAGATATATTTTAGGCTAAATGCAATCATTGCTGCAGTAAAATGAATTATTTTTTTATATATGATTCACTTCAGTCCAATATTTGAAAAATCAGTCAGTTGCTGGTGAAAGTAAGCATCAAAAATGTATGTAAAAAACTATAAAGATAATATTTTGAATGGTGATCGTTTGACTATTTTAACATAGACTGAAACAATAGTCCTTTTATTGACTTATAAGGGTTTACATTAAAATGTACGAAGTATTTGAGAAAACATTGTGAGATGTAACCTGTAACCTCTTACAAGTAATCTGACTGGTAAAACATAAAATGATGGCAATTAATATAAAATATGTAGGGGATGCCCCTGGTTAAAATTAAATATAGGCTGCAGGTTTATGATTCCTAAAATAGGTCGCTAAACTATCATAAAAATTACCAAAAAGAATTAATATCAGGAGGATTACCTGTAAGAGAATGTTTACGAGAATAAAATCATTATTGAATAAAAAAAATTGCCAACTTTGACCTTCACCTTACATTTTATTTTTACAATCTACAGTAAAACCATTCTTCCTCTCTTATGTACTGAATAATTATTTAAGAATTAAAGCATACGAGTAAATGTCCTTGTGATTTTATACTTAAAAAATATTTTTTTTTAAAATATGCATGTATCATATACACAATACAGCACGTATTAACTACTTACATCTTTTCACTTATACTTTTCATTCAAACCTTTTAGTTACACATAATTAATTAATTTCTCTAAGATGATAATACAACAAATAAATTACTTGTGGACTACAGCCCTATTTTGTTAAATTTCTTTTTTGTTTTTTTAATGTTTTTGTGAATATTCATATGAATTATTTTGAGAAAAAAATATTAGTTATTGAAATTAAATTTAATGTTATCCAGTAAAATTAAAATAAATTTGATATTTATTTATTTATATTTATTTGAAAGCATGACTATTAAGTGATGGGGTTTTAATAATCAGGTAGAGAACTTGATTTACTAATGCAATAAATATATAAATGATATTGCATGACATGACGTTGAAAATTCAATGGGCGCCTAGAGCGCGGAGCGCTCTTCTAGCCCAAAATCTGATACATATTAAAGTCCTTTGGAAAAATGGATTTTACATTGTGAAGAGAATAGTCCTGAGGATGTGAAGTGAAAATTTTGAAGAGAACGGTTGAAATTGCATGACATATGCAGAAAGTAATAACAATAATAACTTTGCGTTGTTATTATTGTTATTACTTTCATATTCATATAAAACAATAACAACGCCTTTCCAAAATTTTATCCTAAGAGCTTGTGAATATATGTTTGATTTGTCTGCCTACACCAGTAATGAAATTAGTTTTAAGAAATATGCTTGATAAATTTAATCTAAATTTTTTGATTAGATCGAAATAAAACATATATAATAATTAAATATTTTATTTACTTTTCATTTAATGTATTACTTTAAATCATGTTATGTAATCAGGAAACAAGAAATTACAGAAAATGAATAAAAATAATCAGAAATTTAAGACAGTTGTGAGGTAGCCCTTTTTGCTTCAAGAAATTCGAACCACTTTTTAATTTTGCTTCATTGTTGGAGTGTCTTAAGGGTCAAATGTTTTTAATATTGATTTTCCATTAATAGTCAACAAAGGAGATTTTGTAACAGGTTGTGTAATATAATAAATAAAATTAAATCTAACTCTATTTAATGCGTTGTAAAGAAAAAAAGTTTCTTTGCTGGAGAAATTTTTCCTTCGGAACGCTTTCCGTGGAACATTTTCTTTAAAATATTTATAAAAAAAACTATGGAGAGATTTCTTTAAATATAATACAGTATAATAATGTAATTATTCAAATTTTCTTTTATACTGAATAATTTTATCTCATGCGACATCAGAATCTACTAAACGATGCGATGATGTAATGAATCAATGAAACAGAATTTTTAGCTAAAATACAGAATACAGCAAGAAGCCAAACTCGTTTTTCTTCCAGTCAATTTTAAGCCTAATATGGCGATTGATATGCACGAAATCGGGTAAAAAAAAAAGCGCCAATCCTGGCGAACACGCGACATTAACCCTGCTGCAATATTATTCAAAATGGATCTTCGAACCGAACAGAAAAATGTAAATGGAATAGTATACAATAAAATTATTTCCTTAAAATAATGTTTAAAAAAAAAGACATGAATTCGGATTAATTTCGTGATGATTTTTTTTTTTTTTTTTTTTTGAAATTCTGCCAAAAAACAGCGTTCGTTAAACAAAGAAAGATGAACCGATGCGTAATCTAACTGGCTTTCGAATTCATTTTACACTGTTGCCACTTCAGCCTTCGTTAATTATACAAACATGACGAGTCGTTACACACACCTCATGTGTTTGTTAATTAATTTGAGTGAATATCTAACCGTATTCATGGTGCATTAATGACGTCGTAGACAGCTATTGGGAATAATGACTTCATAAATGATGATTATTTAGTGTTAGTTCCTGCGGTTGATGTGGTAGGGAAATGAATATTTGACCGGTAGCGAAATGAGGGCTTAATGATGTAGACTTTGTTTCTCATTGTGCTCCAACTAGTTAGCGGCTGGTTTGATTACACCAAGCGTAATGAAAGATTAATGACGTAGAGGTAGAGCGGGCGGAATGCGCATTTAAGTTGAGTATGTTAAGTTAATGAGGTGCTTGAATATTAGAAAAATGTCGAGAATTTAATTTGTGATCTGGAACTGTTTCAGATAGGAGGCGAAAGAAAATATAACTGGTTTTTTTTCCTTCGAAAATTCGCATCAGGAGATAAAAAAACTTTTTTAGCAAACAATTTCTTTTATTGACGGATCACTTTTAGTTGAAAAAAATCGGCATTAAAAATAAAATATGGTCTACGCTAGCGTTATTTTTCTTTCAAATGCACAGAATCAATGTTCGTTCTGAAAAATATTTAAATAAAAGAGTAATAATATATCAATATTATTAAACAGCGCAATGATTTTTTTTTTGTTTCGGAGATTTTTTGTTGCACAAATTCACAAAGTTCTTGACTATGATGAATTATTCCAGCAGACGACAGTTATTTCGTCAAAGCAAAATATTTTGCTTAAATCGAAGAATACATTTTGCTGGAATCATGTTCTTCTTTGCATTAAATTACAAACAAATATTCAAATAGAGAACAAAGAATGTCAAAGTTTGTTTTATTTTCAGTTATCTGAAATTTAGAGATATTTATTTTGTACCATTGTTAGTGATGCAACAAAGTTCTACAAGTAAACAAAACATTAAATTTTTCAACTTAATTTCTGTAAGGTTCCGGTTCAGCTATTATAAAAAGAAAATTGTTCTAAAAATAATTGATGTTTTTAAAATAGCTTATGTATAAGGCAAAGAAATCGAAAATAGAAAAAAAAATGTCTTTAGAATAAGTAGAAGAGTTCTTCGGTTTTCAATATGATATTCAAAAGTCACTTTTATCGATTAAAGTTGAAGTAGCTTAATGTTACTTGAAAATATTTGATTCTAAAGATTTCAAGCATAGTTAAATTACTAAGAAGTTCAGAAAATTATATAGTTTGAATATAATTCTTATTCACCCATTTTATAGTTTTTAATATTGTTAATTAGAAATTCCGAAATGTTTTCTTTCTTTCTAAGGAAATATTTTTACATTTCACCTAAAAAATTAAAGTGAATTTTAGATCTCTTTGATGTTGCTCAATAATATAGTGCGAAAGGGGTTTTTTTTTCTCAATATACGTTGCAACTTGAAACAATATAACTTTTAAGTCATATATTACTTTCTCATTATTTCTCATTGTTTTCGAACGTTTCAAGCGATTATAACTTTGGACGATATTTTCTTTATCAAGAAAAGATAGTAAGTTTTTGAATCATTTATTGTTTATTAAAGTCGTAATTAGAAGTAACGAGGGCTATTGGAGACGAGCCTCGCAATTTGGAACCTCGATCAATTAACGAGAACGACTCCTGATCTGGCAACCCTCTGTCCAAACTTCCTCATCACGCCCAATAGGACATAATTAGAGCCACGATAGACTTACAGTGCATCAGCTACGTTACACGGCGGGTCTTTCGTAGCATTGGACTCGAAACTACGATTCGATTGAAACAATGTCGCCCCCGACTTCATGACTATGCCTACTGGGCTACTGCGACCAAAAAAATCGTAAGCACAACTGGAAACCATAAATCCTTATTTGACAATAAATGTAAAAAATAGCTTTAATTCAGAATTAGGTTGGAATGTACTTTAGAGTAACTTCCCGTTGGCGACAAAAGTTGTTTACACTTTTTTGGCGATATTTTTACAATTGTGGTTACCATGCTTTCTCTCCTCTGCGGTGGCTTTAGCCGTGGCAACCTTACGAATAAGGCATATGATACATGATTTTCAGTAAGAAGTTTTTTTTTTTATATTTATACCTTTCTCTGATCATTTTTTTTTCCACTTTTGTTGCAATCGCCGGGGCTACCTATTCGAATTTGCCACACGAATACGGATGCCGGATCACCTGATGTTTTTTTTTTTTCGTTATACAATCCTCGGATCCTATTTTTTTCACTATTTATGCTTTCGCCGGGGGCTACCTTTTCGAATTTACCACATTAATCGGAATTAGAATCTTCCATCTTTTTTTTTTTTTCCCCGTCTGTCTGGATTACTTTTTTACAAAACTCATTACACCTGCACAATCTCACACTCAGGCAGCTGTTTCGGATGTTTCTTTCTTTTAGCCAATCACATACAGTACCTATTTAAGTTTCCGTTTCTAAAGCGAAACTAAATATATATATTTTTTTAATCTTAACCAATCATGGGTAAATCGTTTGGCCTTATCCATTGTCTAGTGCCGACTTCTCAGAGCTCCTAGAATTTTCTTTGTCCGTTATTCCGGGGTACTAGTTGTGCAGTTCAGTGGTTTATTAATTTTGCTGTGTTTTCGTGCTTTTGCGTTTTACGTTCTTAAACGTTTTTTTATTCAAATTCTCCTGCTTGGATGATATTGTGTTTCTGCGTTTTTTACCTTACCGTCAATCATTTACTCCAATCCCAGTTTCTTTGTCGAGGGAGAGTTTGATTTTTACATGGATTAATACATGTGGAGACGGTGACACAGTCATTCTATTCAGGATGAAACCTACAGGGAGTTTTTTAAAACCGTTATTACTGTGTACCCGCCGGAAAATCGAGACGCCACTGAAACTTAGGTAAGTCGAGTTAGTTTTAGTTTTTTTATTAACGTCGCACTAGAAGCAACACGAGGGCTATTGGCGACGGACCTCGTAATTTTGAACCACGGTCAAGTGACGAGGACGACACCTGAGCTGGCACCCCCCCTCCTAACATCCACACCACGCCAACGGGAGGACTTTGGGCCCCGAACAGATTTAACGTGCATCAGCCCCGGCTACACGGCGGGTCTTTGGTGGCCAAGGATCGAACCCGCGACTGAACGAAAACCGCCAGCCGCTATCCACGACCTTGACCACTAGGCTACCGCGGCCCCCTTAGGTAAGTCGAAAAATTCCTACTTTTCAGCTTCGCGGAGTTCAGGCTCCGCCGTAAAAATCGCCAAATTTGGCGATTTTTCAAATCTCGCCAAGGAGTTACTCTAAACTACAGTTTCACCCAGAATTATATTCTTATTGTTGATACATTTTGCATTCATGATATGAAGTAGTGGGATATGATTTCATCCAAGACTTCTGAGAAATAATGTCGATTTTTATTCTCTAAATCTAATAAATTAAAAATTTTTACGGTGCAGAGTGAAAATATTCACAGTTATAAATATTATATTTTGATATATTGGTATAAAAAGAATACTTAAAAAAAAGAAGTATAAACATTGTTATATTATTGTTTTAATTATGAATGCTTTAGTTGATGATTTTAGATGAATTTAAAGGTCATCTTAGCATGAACTTCGCATCTTTGAACCACAGTTAAATGACACGATAGATTTCAGCTTGATTTCAAAATTCCTCATCGTAATATGTCAAGAGTTTGAAAACCAATACAAATTTGACGAATAATTAGGACCTAGTATTCTATATGGCTGCTCTCTCAAGGTCAAACTCAAAACTTTTTCTGATTGATTGATTTTTAATAAACATTACAGTCAGAAACAACACAAGTTACTACTGATGCTGAACTTCGTGATATTGTCTATTTAACATGACGAGGTTCGCGTCAAGTAATAAAGAACCACTTCTAAGCTGGCAACCCATTCTCCCTCATTATTCCAAATTAAAGATTTAGAGCCCAGACCCGTTTTACGTGCATCAACTCCCATACGCGACGGGACTTTAGCGGATTCGAACCAATAATTCCTCTGAAACATAGCCGTCAACAAGCTCGGGACTAATACTACTCGATTACCACGGACACTTTGTTACTCTGAGCCACTATTAAATGATAGAATAGTTGGCACTGGACGGTTTCAAATTCTCAATCTCAAAACTTATTGTGGTCGAAGACAATTTTTATATAAAACAACACTCTCTAACACTCTGTAAACCTGTTATTGTAACCTGAAGGTTGAAATTGCAGCTTTCTTAGAAACTAACTGTAATTATACGAGTTAAATGCCATGGCAGTATAGTGGTCATGGTTGCGAACTCACGATCAGCGCTGCTTTTGTTTTGTTATGGGTCAGCACCCTGATGCCTTTATAGATCCGCCATGTAGCGACGCTGATGCACGTTAAATTCTGTCAAGGCTTCAAATTTACAGGTGACATGGTGTATAAAGTTGAAGAGGAAGGTGCCAGCTCAGGTGTCGACTTCGTCATTTGATTGAGGTTCAAAACTACGAGATCCGTCGCCAATAGAGCTAGTGTTGATTCTCGGTGAAATATTTATAAGTAATCACAATCACTCTACCAAATGAACTTCTTTCTTTGTATTTCAATTCCTTACATGTATATAGATTTCGGATTTTATCATCGCAACATATGTAAAAATTAATTTAGCTAAATACGACTCTTTTAAATCATAATTTACTACGTAAAGATAATTAATTTTATGTATTTTTACAAATTCATAAGAAAAAAAGTATCCTATATTATCGATTTCCTCATCAAGAACTAAAAGAATTTGGCGCCACCGCGGAACAGATCGGCTAAAACAAATACACACCCGAGACAAGCGGAAAGTTGACAAACTGGAGCGAAACCCAAGTAAAATTAAAGGATGGTTTAAGGCTGATGGCATAATTTTTCATACCTACTCTTTTCTAACAATGAGGGATGGGTGTTGTCACTTGAAGGGGTCGTAACAGAACGATTTCGTCGCCCGGTCGACGCCAGAACGGATCGAATATCCCGCCATTAAAAATGGCCGACGACATGAAAACGAGATGAAAGACTCACTTCCAATTTTGTATTAAAAAAAAAAGGTCTAACTATCAAAGTCATGTTAGAGTTACTCATGCGTGAAAGTGACGAGAAAAAAGCGATTCCCATTGAATTTATTGACCGATTCAGGAATTAAGTTTAGTGCTGCAGTGAAGTGAAACAAATACTTCAGGAAGCAGTTTTGATTAAAAAGAGGGATGATTTTTGTTTCGCTAATGACTTTCATTTGATGTCTTCACTGTGATAATTGAGGATATAATATGTAAATGAAATATTATAATTGATGAGATTTTTGTCCATCAACCGTGTACTACATTTGAGTAGAACGGTCAGTCCAATTTGAAGGTAAACGAATTAAATTTATCATTTATGAAGCACGAGAATTGTTCGATTTCTTGTAGAGGAAGTTGGTTAATTAATCTTTTGGTTTTAGGAATAAAATGCGTTCTACTCATACGAATGAAAGTATTGATTAGTGTTTCATTTCAGGAGAATTGTGTTCTCTGCTTTAAAATCCAGAACTAAGAACAAAGAAAAATTAATATTTTTTTTTAAAAAAAATTAATGATCATTAAAACTCTCTTACTGTTTATCTAGAAGATTTGATTTATTTATTTTTTCAATCAAATTCTGAAAAAGTAAGATTTAAGGTTTATGGAACAAGCAACAGAGAAATGGCTATGGTTCGACAGACAATGTATATCTGTGATCTAGACGCTAAGAAAATGCGAAAAAAGTAAAACTTAGTTGACAAGGAGAGGCGAAAAATAAGAAATCAAATTTTCCGGGGGAACGCTCAATTTTGCTCAAATTTCCCGGGGAGTGTCACTCGCATTTATCAAAAACAGTGAGCCTTATAGGTAGGGAAAAGAGTATTTCAGGATCCTGATACTTTAATTAAAGAAGGTATTTTGAGGGTTTGAAGTGCAAAAAATAGTGCTTAAAATATTCCAACATGTTCATTCTCTTAAATATCAGTATGCGCTTATCTAATACATAAATTTGAAAACCAGTTTGTTTGTCTATCCTTCATACAATCCTACACTGTTGATCGTTCATTTCAAATTTTTTTGGATGTTTAACAATGTGTACAAGAAACCTCATTCCCGCCCACTGAATTTTTTTATTAGAATTATTTTTGAGGATGGCTTTCAAAATTATCCTCTCCTTTTCACTGAATTTCCATACTTTTCCACTAAATAAAATAATTTTTACTGAAACATTTAAATTAGTTTTCTTAATTTTGTTAATTTTGTACGCTTAAACGAGTTTATAACACAAACTGTTCTTTATAAAATAGTTAGAAAATAAAGGAGAAACATTAATTTTTGTTCCAAATAAAATCTAAAATTTGAAAGTTTTTTATTTTGAAACTTAACCCTCGCGAAGAATGAGGGGAGGATCTAGCTACGTAGTAATGAAGATTTGTTTAGTTTTTATTAACGTCGCACTAGAAGCAACACGAGGGCTATTGGCGACCGTAGTAATAAAGAAGTAAAAGTAAAAAAAGAAAAAAGAAAACAATTTGTACTGACACCAAATTTGCTATCAATTCAATACTTTTGTTCTGTTGAATTAGATATTTTATTTTAAATGCCACTGGTAAATATTTTCATTCCAGCACATATTATTTCCCATTTATAATTAATGTAAATGCATAACGCGTTTGTGATTCCGTTGAACGCCCCTCATGATTACTTTCATCAGCCGCTATTTCCAAAAACATATAAAAAAGATTAACTTATTAAAGTTTTTATTTGATTAAAGTAAGACTTTCGATAACATTTAAGAGTTTCTTAAGTATTAATTAGAAGGCATAGAAAAATTCAACTTCAGCATTATTATAACCTTAATTGTAATCAAAAATCCAAGAACTAACTAAAAATATTGTCAAACTATTGCGCAATCACTTTGGTTTCCAATCTATTTCTTCTTAATTTGGCTTCCTTCTGGTCATGCTTTGAAGTCAAGCATTTTTGACAAAAAGATATATATATATATATTTCAAAGAAAGAAATTACTAATAAAGAAATATTAAAAAGGAAGGTATAATTACAAATTAAGAAATACAAAAAGTTTAGTTTTGTTTAGTTTTTATTAACGTCGCACTAGAAGCAACACGAGAGCTATTGGCGACGGACCTCGTAATTTTGAACCATTGTCAAGTGACGAGGATGAACCCTGAGCTGACACTCCGCTCTCCTAATATCCACACTACGCCAACGGGAGGACTTGAGGCCGCGACAGATTTAACGTGCATCAGCCCCGGCTACTCGACTGTTCTTTAGTGGCCAAGGATCGAACCCGCGAGTGAACAAAACTCTCTGGCCACGAATCCGAAACCTTGACCACTAGACTACCGCGGTCACAGAAATACAAAGAGATTGCAATGATTTGTTATTGCTTTGTATTTTTTTTTTTTTTTTTTTTTTTTTCCATTTCATACACAATTTTCGCAAATAATTTAAGTTGCGAATATCTGAACGTATTAATCAGAAAAAAACCATTAAATTATTTTCATTATTAAAGAAATTTAACATTAAATCTAATTAAAATACATAGACTTCTTGTTAGAAGTGCGAAAAATGCTTCAAATATTACGTAAATCATACATATAATTAAATCGCTAATAATTTAATTTAGAAAAAACATTTAGCTTTAAAGTAACTCTTGAATCATGCATAAACACACAAAAGAATTTTTAAAAAAAGATACTGATATAACTAAATACTGTTTTACCTAAAGTATGTTATTTTCATAGTATTTTAAAAATAGTTATGTTGTAGGAATCCTTCAATTGCATTTAAAAGAGTATGTAATCAATAAATACATTTTTAAAGAAACGGGAAAATACTCCAGAATAAACAAACAAAAAAATGCAGGTAAAAAAAAGTACAGATTAAAAAAAAAGAATAAATTAACAATTTAATTGTCTAATTTTAGTCGGAATTGCTTAGTCATTAATGCTAACGACGTGAAAAATAATACAAATCTTGACTCTTAGTCCCTATGCTCTCATTACTTTCGAAGGCTTAGTAAAGAGATAATGTAATCTTCATGTTCTTACTTTTCTTTCCATAATTATTTGTCGCATACCATGTGTTATTCGTAAGATAGAGGTAACTTACGCTATTTATTGATGTTATTGGAGAGTGGCTTATATAGACTAAAATGATATATTTTTTCCAGGCAAAATTTATCATCAGAAATAATAGAATGATTCATAGTTTTCTAAATACTAATTCTTTATAATGATATAGGTAGAATTTCTAAAACTTATTTTTTTTACATTTTTAAAAATTTAAGATATTTTTCAAATTATTTAAAAAAATACGTACTTTGCTAAAAACATTTGTAACTATAATTTTAGAAATTTTGCAACACTATTGTACGTAAGTAAATGTCTCGACTTATAAAGTCTTTTTAAATTTTTCAGTTCTGAAATTTATTCCTAGCTCCGACATGTAAACGAGAGGTAGTGCAAAATATATGTGTCCTCGCATCTTGGTATCTAAAATGATAATTTTATATAATTGAAAACTATCCATGCTATATGAATAAATTGGCACACATATATATTCTTGTCAATAGTATTTTTGCATCATGTTTTTCAAGGATTCATTAGTGATTTACTATTTATATTCAAAATTCTTTAAAAAATCTCTATAATGATATTTTTTCCTTCTTATTTTTGTCATTGATTCAAATAGAAAAAAACTATATGACGTTTCCTTTTAAATTTAAATAAAAGAATGTATTTTTAATCACAAGAAAGAATTTAAATTCACGTAAGCAAATAGAGAAAAAAATTCTCAAGACTCAAGCAATCAGGGAACACTTGCAAAAACATTTGCTTATAATATCGGTTACATTAAATATCACTAATATCAAATTCCTCGGATATCGAATAATTATTAGAAACTTGAGCGTTCTAAAATCCTTTCTTCTCTTTAACTAATCCCTAAATCTTAAAGTGAAAATGTATTACACCGAATAAAAACGTTTATATAATCTTGAAGTATTTATACCAATAAATAATTTTAAAAACATTTAAAGCTAGATAAAAATTAAAAACAGAGAGACGATTCTGCCATAAAATCAATCATTAAATTCAATATCAAAATTTACAAAAAGGAAATGGATTTTACTAATTCCATTTTAAAATGTTCTAACATTTTTTATTCTGTTTAGTTCTCAAAAAGAAGAATTATTGAAAATGAATAACAATTATCTTAAAATAAGCATGCTTTTGAACCTCAAGATCTACAGAAACAATTACTATCAAGAAAAGAAAATAATTTTTTCAAATTCCTAATGCAGTTTTATTTTCGCAATCAAAACCTTTTAAAATACAAAAATGTTGACAATGTTAAGGAAAAGAATTAAAAAACAAAGATTATTCTTCCGTAAAAATCAAATTTTAAATTAAATATTAAAAAAAAATGATAAGATTCAGATAATAATATACTATGTTCGGATATTAAAATAAAAGCAGACAATAAAATACTAAATTAAATATATCTTAGCAGTGTAAATATATCCTAATCAAACAGAATGTAGTTATTTTACTCAAAATACAATATAATGTCAATATTTTGAGCTCCTAACACCATGCTTCCGTTATTTTCTACTCACGCAATTTTGTTGACGCCATTTTCTCCAGACAATAACATGTGTTAATAGATATTAAAAAAGCTTAAACCATAACCACGTTAACCTAAAATGCCGATACGGAAAAAGGAACTAAAATTATTCTTAAATATATGAGGCGATTTCTATATCCTTTCCAAAATCGGTACAATATATTTTGGAAATCCCAACTTGCAATTACAACAGTTTCTCGTAGTAAGAGTTTAATCTCTTTTAAATTTGTCTTTGGGAAAGACCGAACTTCTGGATGATTGAACCTACGGAAGGTACACTATCAGTCATTAATGCCTCTTGGATAAATCCCTTTATTCTCCTTCATTCCCCGTAAGATACATCAGATTAAATTAATGCGGTCGATTTAATTATCGGGATTTGCTCAATTAAGCGTAACACTAACTGTTTTATCAATTTACCTTGGGATAAAGGTGTGTTTGGATATTTCAGTCACTATCGAGGGCCTCGCCTGCTGTTTAATGCTTTTATAAGGGATTAATTCTTAAAATATTCATCTGTTCTTCGACTGGTTCGATGTAATTAGAATTATTTAAAAATAATTGATGTTTAAGATTTCCGTACGACTTATTCTGAAATCTGAAAATATTTAATGCACAATTTGTATGGAATTTAGACAACCAGCTTCTACAAATTCTATGATACTATTAAGATAAGTTATAAATTATTTAAGAAGTTGTTACAGCATTAAAATGTATGTTTATTCTTGTATTGTTGTATATTAATACTATGTATGTTGCGTTTTTGAATTTTCATAAAATGTTTCGTCTTATAGTAGTAGAAATAACGTGTGCGAAAATATTTACGTTAATGGTTTATCATGTAAATATGAAGATAGTGCATTCCTTCTGATAAAACATATTGGCAAAGTTTATCTGTTTAATTTGAATGCAAAATATTGTTATTTAGTTTCGTTGTCAACTAAATATTACGCAGAAAAAGTCATGATAATGAAGTGCATTTATTCACATTCATATGTAAATAAATGTTTAATGTTTTATTCACATTCATATGTAAATAATGTAAATAAATCACATTCATATGTCACGTGATATTTATGGTAATCACGTGATTATAGATATTGAAAAATAATATTTTGAATGTTTTGAAATTGAGATTAAAAGCTAAACCAACAATTTTTCACTTAAAGTTATGACGTTAGGCTACTCAAGATTTTCTCTTCCCTAGCCTCGGGGACTTTATAATAATTTAAATTGCATCAAATTACAATTTCCTCGCAGCCAAAATGAAATTAGATTAGGTAAATTAGGTGAGAGAGAATGGAAGTGAATGAGAGATGATGAAACATAAAATAAATAGAATTGCAAGAAATGAATGGAAAGAGTGGATAACGCCTTACTGATGAAAGTTTATAATTTAGATTGAAGTATCTTAACTAATTTTGTAGATTGAACTGAATTCTTTTTAAAGCATTAAGAAAAGAATTGACTGTTTTAATGAAATGATTGAACCAGAACAAATGATTTGGTAAACCAAAGTTTCGTATTTAAATCATAATCAAGGATTGTTGAGTTAATTGAGATTCGGGAGAGAGAGAGAGAGTGACTTTTTCTATTCTCTATAGTGATAATATATTAAACTGAGATTTGACGCGAGAGCTGAAAAATGTAGGAACATTCGTTATAAAGTTTTTATTTCTTGTTAAATGCTTGAAAGAAAATATTTTACTTATCCTTACACAACATCACTTCAGACAAAACATTTGGATTTAAACTTATAACAAATAGAAATTACTTTTAAAAACAGTTTCTAAGCTTATGTAACAATGAGGAACTGTGATATCTGTGATAGAAAGGTATACTTATAATATGAACATAAACCTACTTTGAAACGATTTCGATCCTTGTTTCTGTTTAATTAAAAAAAATACTAGGGTCAACAAATATTTCTACGTGGTAGACAGTGATGCTAAAATAAAAAGCATCTTCGTTATTCTATTACAGCATGGAGAAATATATAACATTCTAATCTCTTATAAAGTTTCAATACACACAGCTTATCCAAAATTAGATGGCATTCGAATTAACCAAATTTACAGACATTATTCCGCAATATAAACTTTAATTTTACATACCCTAAAATAATACTCATTTAAAAATTACCGGAATTAAAATAAAAATTTACTGCATGTATGTAATTTTTGCTGATGTCGAAATGTTTCAAATATTCTTTATAACAAAAGTCACAATTTATCAAGAATAAAAAAAAAAACGAAGTTACCAGGATACTCGGATATAAAAAGGCTTAGTGTATCATATAGTTCCAAAATATTTTAGAGTTATAACACAATATAAGCCCCAAAAGTTGTAGTAAATGACTTAACGAACTGAACATTGCAATTTTATAAACCACCACCACCAGAAGAAAAAGAACATAAAATTCCAAAACAAGATCACTTCCATTTTCTAGCCATAAAAAGCGAGAACCATATTCTTCCAAAATCTTCTCCAGGCACTAAAACGAACCCCTGAAATGACCACAATACCGTCCGAACAAGACTTGGGGATCAGAAACTATCGGAGCAGTAAAATCACCGGACCACAAAACAACAGCCATAGATCACACAACCTTCCCTCCCACCTCCTAAATAAAAAGACAAGAAAAGAAAAAGAACTGAATTCATCTTAACGAATTTTTCTCACATTCGCTCTTACTTCTTTTGTTTTCTTCATCGAACATTGCCCGGGAAAGAAAATCTTGTTATAACTTTCTCTTGAAAGACATTTCTTAAGGCTATTCTGAAGGAAAAACTCTGATAAAAAGATTTTCTCTTTCCAACATCACGATTGGGCGATGGCATACTGCTTCGTGTTAAGATTCCACATACCAACCTGTATAAGGGTTGTATATATCTACCGTAGAATAAAGGTAGACTTGTTTGGGGCTAGAAATGTTTATTTTTTTTGTTTTATCTCTTCTCTTTTTTTTATTTTGAGCTCTTCTTCTTTTGTCTGTGTAGCAGGTAGCGAAAGAAATGTTCACGTGCCAAAGAAATGCTTGCAGTTAAGTGAAAGTATTATTAGCAGTATATAAATGCCTTCGTAATAGACTTTTCTCTCTCTTCTGGGATAGAAAACAAAGATTTCTTTTGTCTGCACTAATATCTCTCTAATATTACCGAAAAGGAAGGAAAATTGTTGTTGTTATTAGACAGGAAATTTCAGTGAAGAAATTGCAATTCGGCGAAAATTGGTTTTTATGTCGAAAAGTTTCTTTCAAAGCATTTTGTGTCCTTCATTCTTTCTCTCCTTTTCTCTCACTCTTTAAAGATATATATATATATATATATATATATATATATATATATATATATATATATATACTATATATATATATATATATATATATATATATATATGGCGAGGGATTCAAGCGCAAACTTAGCATTTATTGCAATGAAACAAACGACAGTTCACACGTGTATCAAAGCGAGGGGGGGGGGGAGAGAAGACTACTGTGAAACAAAACCCGCGAATAAAAGTAGTTGTTTGGACACATGCGGATGAATGTTATGTACAGAAAATTTTATTGATCAACATTTCTCTTCAGCAGGAGATACATTATTATCCAAATGAGAAAAGTCGACACGATTCATTAGGGTTGAATACATTATATATATATATATAGCATATATATATGCAATATCAAGCATATATATATATTTGCTGATGTCGAAATGCATCAAGCATATATATATATGCTTGATTTTAGCTTGTATTGTGGCAGCGGTGGTATAGTCTGCATATGTCTGACTGCAAGCACCGCCGCGCCAGGTTCGATTCCCGGTGTTTCAGTCTGGGTTGCTGGTCATGGATCAACTCAGCCCTTAATCCATGTGAGGTCGATAAATAAGTACCAAGCTGGCTTGAGAAGTTAATTAAGGGGGGGGTGTCAGTGTTGGACTGGACACGAGCAAGTAATCATCATTCCAAGCCAAGAGCTACAGCAACAGAGATAGAAACCACATGATGTAACTTCTTGAGGCTTTAACTTGTAGTATATTTTATTATTGTCTCAACTTTTTATTCGTATATTTGTTTACTGAAAAATACGAGAATGCCTTTTTTTGCCCTAACAAAGATCCGTGTCACGCATTCTATATGCCTCTTAATTCCAAATAACGGTCAGGAGGTGTGTCAACATCTGATTTAGTGTGACCACTCTTCATAATCACGCTACACGAAAACAAAAATATTGAGCCACAACATGTTCCATATGCGTCTCCAACTATGTGTGTGAGTGACATATCGAATTGACATTATAGTGTAATTAAAGGAAGTTATATGGAATGTTTGTAAAATAGAATTTCATATATATAGTTTCTCATTAAATTCTTGTATTATTTACCATTAAGTGTCGTATATTTTTGAAAATATAGCATTTTGAAACCGAATGAATCCTTTTGAATAATCTTCCGCCGCCAGTAGCCCTCGTGTTGCTTCTAGTGCGACGTTAAGAAAACCAGCCACCTTTTGAATAACCCTGTATTACTGCGTTTAAGAACATTGAATCGGATTGCATAAATATTTTCGAGTAAATTTCGACAAATCAACATGTTACGAGGTAAGATGTTAATGTTCAGAGTCCAAATTAAATAGTTCAGTCGGGTTATCAAGGACTTCGCCAAATAGCTGTTAAAATTCAACAGAGTGGGAATCAAATTAGCGCTGCAACTGTTTATTGGACATCGTTATTCGAGGAGACACACGCTTTGTTAATAGATAGTAATCCTAATAATAGAGAAGTTATCCAGCGAGGAATTACCTCTTTGGATAGATTTCGTGAATGCAAGATACTGCGGTGATGCAGCTTAGGTATTTAACAATCAATTTTAATTTACATTGGAGGAATTTTCTCAAATATATTAGTCATTCATGAGAAGAAAAGTAAGAATAGTAAGAAAATAATAAACTGCGAACGTCTGTTTCAAAACGTTCTTGAGTTTTTTTTAACGCAATTATTATGATTCGTAACGACGAAAATGTTTTTCAAATAGTTAGCCCATTTTAAATGATTAATGAATGACAAGTTCATTCCAGACAATTTAAAGTTGGTTTCCCTTTTTGATAAAGAATAGACCACAAATGTAGAATATATTTTCATTTAGAAAAAAAAAAAGTTCAACATTAATATAATATGGGGCTATTCTGTCCTATAGAAGGTAGCCTGTTTTAATATCAAACTCATTTAGCAACATAGGCACTATATCGTCTTAACCATACGAATACAATGTATTTCGACGCCAAATTGGCGCATTTTGGATTGTTCCTCACAGCGTTAATAGGTTTACATATAACTACTTTCAATCTTGTTCCGAAACGAAAATCAACAACAACAAATAATAATAATTATCATTTCAGAAAAAATAAACATTTAGATTTATAGCATCTTAAATAACAAATATGCAATACGAGAACAATTTGTTTGGAGATTTAACTAAACAAATATTTCGCACTAAATAGCAGGCAAAAATTTAAAAAAAAACTAACATAGCAGAAAATGTTTTCTTTCGAATTCACGCGATTCCAAATTAATTCTATTTAATAAGAATACAAATGTAATATGGACAGTGCGTTTATTGTGCCATTTTGCACTATCCCACAAGCGTTCAACAGGTTGTTTATCACATTGAATGCCAAATGAAGGAAATGGTATGAATACTTTACCACAAAATGTTCGTATTTAGCAGCTGTCGTTCGAAAAATTTTATATCATCTCTCTTCACACCATAAGTTAATGAATCATACGGCAGTGACGCAAAATGTCCGTGACCAACACGCTACGTTTGTATACGAACACCTTTCACTTCCTGACGCTAACGAATGTTACATATAGCTATTCAGTCCCAAGTCACTACGGAAAATCCCAAATTATGATATTATTTATAGGAAAATACTACGTCTTTTACGGGAAGAGTTAAAAATTGAGAGTTAAATGGATATGGTTAACAATACAACAGCCATGAATAATTCGATATAAAAACCAACGTTTTTAAAAACAACGTTTTTATTTGGTGGCAAAGTTTATTAGAGAAAATTATTGAAATATAGTTAAAACTGTTAGTTATTTTTAACTTTAAAATTTACTTAAAAAGAGACATTTGTGAGCGTATTAAAAAATTCATAATACTCATAAAATCAAAACATGCATTTGAAAATTTGTAAGTCATTCTATTAAAAAAAAAAATGGGAACCAGAATTCAGAAAAAATTATTGCGATAAGACATGGCGCTAAATATTGGAAACTTTCTTTCTTCCGAATGATTACTGACTAAAAGTCAGCAACCCTAACTATCTCGGATATAGTAAAGGGGAGATAGTATCTCCCCTTTGTGAGTACAAAAGTTTTACGATACCTCATGCGGCGTGGGGAATGCCCGGTGTTCTCAAAGGGGGATAGAAATTTTTTCCTCAATCCTAAAAGCGCCGAGAGGAAAGAATATTTTAACTTATTAAAATTATTCAAATATGAGTTAAAACTTGTCACAAACGTCTAAATATTGCATTGTTAGGCGAGTACGAACGATTCCCAAAATTTCAAAGCTCTCGCTTGATGGGAAGTTGGTTAAATTAACGATCGAAAATTTGATGACACACACACCAAGTGAAATTCAGAAAAACGTTTCAATAATAAATAATTCGATATAAAAACCAACGTTTTTAAAAATAACGTTTTTATATGGTAGCAAAGTATATTAAAGAAAATTATTGAAATATTAGTTAAAACTGTTAGTTATTTTTAACTTTAAAATTTACTTAAAAAGATACATTTGTGAGCATATTAAGAAATTCATAATACTCATAAAATCAAAACATGCATTTGAAAGTTTGTAAGTCATTTTATTAAATAATTCGATATAAAAACCAACGTTTTTAAAAATAACGTTTTTATATGGTAGCAAAGTTTATTAAAGAAAATTATTGAAATATTAGTTAAAACTGTTAGTTATTTTTAACTTTAAAATTTACTTAAAAAGATACATTTGTAAGCATATTAAGAAATTCATAATACTCATAAAATCAAAACATGCATTTGAAAGTTTGTAAGTCATTCTATTAAAAAAAATGGGAACCAGAATTCAGAAAAGGTTTATCCTTGGCGACAAGAATTATTTGGCAGTATTTTGCCAAATGTGGCTACCCTGTTCCGTTTCACGGATTTAACGCTCAGCAAAAAAAAAAAACAATCGCCAAGTTTGGTGCCAATTTTTGAAATCGCGCCAAGTGTTTGGGCTAAACTGCATTATTAAAGAAAATAT
>BMAW01022763.1:0-12805 GCA_019974015.1 Nephila pilipes
CCTGAGGTCCCCTGATATAATCCCCAGGGGCAGGGTGCCCGGCTATATCCCCAGACGCTGGGTACCCATTTTAGTAGCCTCTTGCGACATGCATGAGCTACAGTGAGACTATTCTGTCATCCCCGGTCACCACACGGGTCTGGTAGGACTAAACTGCATTCCAATAAGAATGTGTACTAAGCTGGAGGAACATTTGCTTCTGAATCACCTCCGAAATACATTTTTAATGAAGTTTTTATTTTAAATTTAATAAGATTAATGAATTGTTGAGAAGACAAAGCCAAAATGTAGATTGCGAAAGTAAATATATATAAAGCCTTTTTTATAATTCCAAAAGAAATAACTCTGTTTTATAGCTCTGGAATTCCTGCAAAACATTTATTCTCAAATTTAGTACCCATTCTGTACTTTAGTGATAAATAAAAAATGAAAAGAAAAATACATTTTGAACCCTTTTTGATGTCATGATATTTATATTTCTCAAAAAAAGTTTAAAATAAATTGGCAGTCATACTTTAACATATTTGAAAATATGGGTGATGGCTTTCTCAGAGCCTGGAGTAATTTCCACTGCTCGTCACTCCCAAAGAAAATAAAATTTTAAAACATTTAGTCTCTTTGTATTATAGTAAACAAAAAATAGTAATTTCGTCACTTTTTTGGGTCAATTCTCACTTATTGTTAAAATTTGATAATTCAATTAAAAAAATAAAATAAACCTTTTCCTCATTTCACTTTATTTCCGAGATAAATTTATGAAGTTGTGTCCAGGAGGACAATGTTCTTTTGTTCCACCTATACTTTTGGAAGTAAAGTGATGCCATAGAACACTTTTTCATAGGAATTTCTCTTCCAAAGAGTTCCTTACTTTATGCATAACTACGCGTACAGGTACAAAAATGAAATTATAAAGGAAACTATATTATTATAGGAATTATATTGAAAACAGATAACATAATCCTCATGATGCTGCAATATATGTTTATTTTTAGCAAATTCGTGTATAATACATTTATCGTTCAGTAAGTCCTCAGAAAGTCATAGAGATGGAGTTCATAGCATCGAAAATGGTTTGTTTTTAGTAAGTATCATGAATCACTAGACAGCTGTCTAAGTCTCAGTCACTCGTATTCGTGATCATGCCGCTTTTCGCACCTAGAGAATTCTTCTATATAACTTTTTCGGTCGATGAGACCATCTTCGCCTCTTTCAAAAAAGATTCCCAGGAAGCAATCCAACATTTTAATTTTTTCTTGGTTTCCGGCGTATAACTATGAATCCGTTTACCATCGATGGTGATAACTTCGACGCAAAATACGTCGACAACTCGACACTGCAGAAATTAAATTTTGATTCCGCAGCAAATGACAACCAAATCAAATCTAACTTATGAATCAATGTCAAACTTGTTCCGACTCCGTTTCACAGATGGAAACCTCCAATGGTTTCAACAATTTACTTTAATGTTGCCATCTAGCTTCAAATACATCAAGTACTTTTGAACTACCCTCGTATTAAATCTTCTTAATGTGAAGTAATTATCATTTATAGTAAACAACGACATATTATATTACAGTGCGTATTTTTGAAGACGAAATAAAATTACTGTTACTTTTTTTCATGTTAATGGAAAAGGAGAAAATCATGACTAGTTGTTATTGAAAACAAATGTAAGGATTAGATTTTTTTTTCCATCCAATCACACTTACTTCTCGGATTCGATTAAAAAAACTTTACTCTCGCATTTCGAAAGATGGTGTCGTATAATACGAGTACATGTCATGCAGTATAAGTTTTTTGTTTTTGTTTGAAAGATAATATTATTTGAATATTCGAACGAAAAAAAATCATCTAAGGCAACAAGTTCCAAATCTTACATGTAATATGTTTTTGGTTATTTTTGAGGAATACGAAGTGTGGCATTAAATAACGACACAACGCTGCTACGGAAATAGCTACGTGAAAGACAGCTGTTTAGAGTGAAGCGTTCTCTTAAGAATGCAGTGCCTCTTGTTTATATAAACAAATCCGTATACCCTGTACTGTATTGAAGACTATTAATAAAAATGACTTGTTTCAGGACATCACATTTATTTGCGCACATCTTTTCAAACATAAATTCAAGACACAATTTTACACAAGCACCACTTTTTCAACGTTCGTCTTTACCTCTTGGAACCAAACTCAATACTAAATTTCCTATCCGTTGCCAGTAAATTATCTAAAATCAAAATTATGATCTGGTGTTGCCAAAAAAAAATATCTTAATAAAGAACATTGAAAAAGGTATTACTTTAAGTTTAAATCGTCTGCTTTTAAAAGTAGAATAGGTAATGTCTTAAATAAAGCATCACATTAGATTAAATCGTCTGCCTTTAAAAGTCGAATAGATAAATCTTAAAAAAAAGTATCACATTAAATTAAATTGTCTGCCTTTATAAGTTGGACAGATAAAATCTTAAAAAAGTATCACATTAAATTAAATCGTCTGCCTTTATAAGTTGGACAGATAAAATCTTAAAAAAGTATCACAATCGTTTGTTTTTAAAAATTGAATATGTCACAACCCTTAGCCTTCGTTCGCATTGGAATTAAATTTTTGTTCCGCCGGAGAAATGATAAGCGAGCAACGAATCGTTGTGAAATTTCACATGAAACTTGAAAAAACCGCTACTGAAACTTATAATTTATTGAAAAAAGTGAATGTTTATCGCGAGCATGTGCTTTTGAGTGGTTTAAGCGTTTCAAGATGACCAAGAAGACGTAGATGATTGAAGATGGTTGACACACGGATGGTTCTCCCACGTCAAAAACGGAGAATGCATATATAGAAAAATATAGAAAAATGATAATATAGAGAATGTAGAAAAAAGAATGATAATATAGAAAAAAAAAAAAAGTCGGTAATATGGTTCGATCTGTCCATCGGTTAAGTATTAGTGAGATTGCCGAGAGACTGTAGGAATTGAAAATGATTCCGTATGGCAATTTTTTTCCCCACCAAGACAATGCGCCGGCTCATTCCACATTGTGTGTGGGGGCCGCGGTAGCCTAGTGGTCAAGGTCGTGGATAGCGGCTGGCGGTTTTCGTTCAGTCGCGGGTTCGATCCTTGGCCACCAAAGACCCGCCGTGTAGCCGGGGCTGATGCACGTTAAATCTGTTCGGGGCCCAAAGTCCTCCCGTTGGCGTGGTGTGGATGTTAGGAGAGGGGGGTGCCAGCTCAGGTGTCGTCCTCGTCACTTGACCGTGGTTCAAAATTACGAGGTCCGTCGCCAATAGCCCTCGTGTTGCTTCTAGTGCGACGTTAATAAAAACTAAATCCACATTGTGTGTGAGGAGGTTTCTTGCCAAATACAGCATTCCGATCAAGAACAAACCACCTTATTCTCCGGATCTTGTGTCATGCGACTTCTATTGGTTTCTTGAGGTGAAATCTGCATTAACAAGATCGAGATTTGTGTCCGTTGAAGCTGTGAAAGAAGAAGTGGCACGCGTCCTGAAGGAGATGACAGAAGACTTCCAGCACTATTTCGAACAATGGAAGATTCGCATGGAGCGTTATAGGGATAGAGGAGGTGTATATATTGAAGTTGATAATAAATAAATATAAATGGCATCAAAATAAAAAGTTTTACTGTGCCAATCTCGTTATTTATTAGCCACACCTTGTATATGGCCTTTCCGAACCTCGCAGAAGCTTCAGTAAAAAGAATAAGATTAATTTCAAGCTTCTTTCATGATTTCTGATTAAAATTATATGCCGGCAGCATACTGAAGTGTTGATTATGTTACGCGAATTTATTTTCTGCTTTTAATATCTTCATTCAACAAATATGATCCATTCCTTCTCAATTTTTTTTTCTAATATGCAGTGTTCTGTTCCCGTCATCTACAGTTGCCACTAAGTTTTAATTTTAGAGTATTATGTATGAATGCATTTTTCAAGAGTAAATTTAGAGTCATTCTTTTCGTTTTCTTTCTGCCGATGTTGCTCCCATGTTCGAGGTCAATTCCATATAACCAAAATTGAATTTTAATGACTAAAATCTTGAGACATTTATGCTAGTATATACAGAATATTTTACGATTATAAGATTTATGTCGAGTTTGGTAGCCTTAATCGTCATACAGTCGAGGGGAAAATATTAATTCCAGAGAATATTGAATTGACTCCCTAATTGCACAGAATCCATTCCTGCGTATTTTTTTTAAAAGAAATAAATTATTTTTAGCTGTGTTTGAGTTGAAAAATTTACAAGCAAAATTCCTATTAGAAAACTTCTTCCGAAGCAAGTAAAACACAGTTGTTTGGTTCTAGATATTTTCTCTCTGTAGAACACCAAAGGAATATCCCCCCCTCCCTTCAATTAAAGATGTGATTGAGAATCCTCGAATATGATGTATTCCTTTATAAGGACGAAACTTTGTACTTAAGAGATTTCTTCTCAGCAGTTAAAAAATTTTCAATGATTTTAATGTAAATTAAATGTTTTACCTGATCCATTATCTTCCAGGTTTATATCACTGGTCACATACCTCCAGGGTTCTATCCTAGAACGACACCGAAACAGAATGGTATACCGATGTACCATCAACATTTTGTGGAGCATTTTCAAAGCATTGTAAATAATTACTCTGATGTTATCATTGGACAATTCTATGGTCATTTCCATTTGGATATGTTTCAGATTTTTGAATACAAAACAGGTAAAACATTGTTACTTTTTTAAATTCCTACTATTATAGTTCATACTCTCCCTATATATATTTATTTATATATCTTATTCAAATTTTCAATCATTAATAAAATAATTTTTAATCATCCACTCGGGTACAAATACATTTTTTTAAACTAGTAGTGGATGACACTTTATGTTAATATAGGTTTTTTCAAATATTAATTCATTAATTAAATTTAATTGGTAAAAATGTAGTTCAGCCAAACCGCTTGGAGTGATTTCAAAAAATGCCAAATTTGGCGATTTTTTTTGGTGGAACGTTAAGTCCGCGAAGCGGACCAAAGTAGCTACATTTGGCAATATACCGCCAAATAATTCCTGTCGCCAAGGGTGGTTGGACTAAACTGTATTCCAACCATTTAATTTACCGGATGAATTAAGAAACAAGCCGATGATTCTGCTATTTCATTTGTCTTGCAATGGCAAAGTTGGTAGAGCGTTGACGTAGAATCTTCATGCCTTCGGATCGAAGCATAAAACTCTTTTATTTGATTTTCAAATAATTAATTTTAGTTTTATATGGAAGAAAAAAATTTTTTTATATAAGATATTTAGCAGGATATAAATTTAGGAATAAATACCGTCAGTGTCGAAGCGTATAGATCACTGGAAAAAAAATTTCTTTTGTCACTTAATATTGTGATTATATCATATGTATATAGCTCACAGGGGCTTACCTACTTCAGGTAAGTACGGGCTTCATGAACCCGAGGGACCTGAGTGATCTTTTTCTTTCCTATGGGGTTTACTGTCTTTGGTAAACACGAGTGACACCCCTTTACCGATCATTCTCTATTTTCGACCCTCCTGCTTGTCATAACTTTTCTCCTTTCATTTTCCTTTTCTCTTCGTGTAGATCACAGATTATTAAGCTTTTCCATATCATTTACCAGATGTATTTTGTTCATATTTACTTTGTTATATTTTTCCTTCAATCAATCTTTGTTGGTATCCATTTTGTTATTCATTTTTCTTCTGTTGGCTTATCAACCCGTATAGTTGCCGTGTGCAGCGTACCGTAAGGGGGAAATTGGGAGCCTGGGGATACCTTTTGCGTTCCCTTTGACACATGCCTCGCTGTAGACGGAGAACAGGAGTGAGCCCGCTTCTGTCAATCGGCTGGTGGTAAGTCTCTTAGTGGATTCATCCGCAATGAAACACTGCTGTAGGGCTAGTGCTGCAGATCTACATAGTTTTTATTTTTCACTTCATATTTGGGGCCGCGGTAGCCTGGTGGTCAAGGTCGTGGACTAGCGACCGGCGGTTTTCGTTCAGTCGCGGGTTCGATCCTTGGCCTTCAAAGACCCGCCGTGTAGCCGGGGTTGATGCACGTTAAATCTGTTCGGGGCCCAAAGTCCTCCCGTTGGCGTGGTGTGGATGTTAGGAGAGGGGGTGCCAGCTCATATGTCGTCCTCGTCACTTGACCGTGGTTCAAAATTACAAGCCCTCGAAAAAATTGGATAATAGCCATCGTGTTGCTTCTAGTGCGACGTTAATAAAAACTAAACTAAAATCACTTCATATTTGTCACACTAGGATTTTAAATTTTAACTTATCACAATGTTTTTAATTAATTTTCACGTAACACTGGTTTGGCGCAGCATAACCTTCTCTGGCTCTTGGCCATAAAATTACATAGTCACTCACTCACATCTTATGTATATACATAGTTATATTAATTGTAAATTATTTAATAAAAAGTAACTAAAATAAAAAATTTCTTTGCTGACTTAAAATTTTTCTTAAATTACTTGCTAATAATATTGTCGATAAAATTTTATTAAATTAGAAGTTACGGTTCTGATTCAAACATAGAAGTCAAAAATAAAATATGTAAAGATTTTTGCAAAATTTTTCTCAGGAACCTCAATTTTTTTAACGTTTCATAAAAAAGTAGGTCGCTCGACGAAAATAATCCACGAAAACTAAAGTTTAAGAATTGAGTTAGCAACAAAAAAAAATCCTTTCTGACAAGGTGTAAGAATATTACTTTTAATCGAAACTGTAGAAATAAAGTGTATTGTAAAAATGTACTAATGGGAAGGATAATATTGATCATTCCAAAAATTTTAGATGTTTACAAAAAAATTATTTTTGACAGTAACTTCATATATTATATACACTTGTTGTCTTATAAATGTGCTCACCCTAGAAAGAGTTATCAGAATCGAACCCAATGTCATATATGTGTGTGCAACGTTGCTATAAGTAAGTGATTAGAAAATCACTATGTAAAGATAATTTATTACTAGAAAAATAGTAAAATAATGGAAGTTATATCCCTCTGTCGGACCATCTCTAGTGTGAATATACAATGCGATATGAGTAAACATTGAGGCACTAAATCTCATATGATGGTCTGCGTTATTTCATCCTTACAGCTGTATTAAGAGCTCCTTTAATTCGACTAAACGTGTGAGTTATGCAAATGGCTCTCCCAAGTGATCCCTCACATGCTCGATCGGTAATAGATCTGGAAATAGGGTTGTTCAGGGATAAAAAGTATTGTGGCAGTGAAATTCCTGCTATACCTTCACTGTGTGTGGCTAAGCTGTGTCACGAATGTACTTCTGAGTCGTCATGAGGTCGTGGATCAGTATTAGAGGTGAAAGGATGTGATATACGATGGCACCACATACTATTATACTAGCTGTGGGGGGTGGTGTGCCGCTGTAAATGATTGAAGTGGTCACTTCAAAAGGTCTTTCACACGTGTACACGATTCATTACTAATTGAGCGACCCGTTATCACTCCATTGCGGTCCTATTCCGTCGAATGCGACACCTCAGCAAAAGGAAGCCAATTTAGGGGAGTTTCATTGGCAGCAAGCGTAACAGACCCAGCGATCCAAATATCCATCTGCCTAACGCTTCGCAATAGTACAAACAGAAACAAGGGCCCGCAATGAAGGTGCTATCTGTGTGCGGATGAAGGACAATGATGTTGGCACTATGCTGGGTGATGTGATGGTCTTATCGGTTATTGGTCTGAAGAGGGCAGCCTCAGCCTGGTTGCCGTGTACGCGATTTCTTTGTCGTCCACATCCCAACACCTGCAGAGTTAAAATGAGAATGATCGTGATGGTAGGCTACTGACCAAGCTACCCACCCGGCTTCCCGATGATTCTTCTCCTATCCAACTCTAACAACTGATCATATCTTCTTCGATGGTGGCTTATTGATATCCTTGATGAAAAAGCGTCCCTTTGAAACAAATTTAGTGCAGGCAAAAAGAATCTGCGTACTTCGTTTGTTTGCCAGAGAGAACAAAGCATCATCTGGGGGTATTAGGCATTGAGTAGTTACGCTGCATTTCTAATTATAATCATATCTTCTTGATGTATACCTTCATACTACGTTTTATTATAATTCCATAGTTGTTTCTTGGCGTGCAAATATTATGTCAATGATTGTACATGCTAAGTACACAAAGAGGATTCACTTCAAGATGAATTCATCAGATCATTTGCAATTACCTTTATTTACACAATAGAAATACAGTTTTCGACAATGAATTTTGAATACTCCAAGAGGAAAAGTTAGGAAATACTTAATGCCAGAAGAATATGATATTGCTATCATAATATCATTCCGAGTTGGAGGTATGAAGTAAAAGAGATCTTAAAAGCATGTATGTCTACTCACTAGCTAATTACAGAACATGTGATATTCCAAGAAAATATACGCATAACACAATATTTTAAAATTCAACCATGCTCAAATCCCCCGAAATCGTTTTCAAATTAAATCTATAGAGTTTTCATCAATTGTTGGTCATTTCTAGGAAATCCTACACGTTAAGAGAGTTTGATGGGCTTAACTAAGAGGGGAATTCAAACCGTATTAAGGAAGGTTTACAATTCTTTTAAAAATTGATCTGCTTTAAAATTCTGAAATGCGTTTGGTTGTGTATCGCAATTCACCATTCGTCATTTAGATTGTGATGGTAATCTTAGGAAAATTTATCTGCAGTTGAATTTTGGAGACGACATATTGAAATTCGTCGCATTTCACGCTCCGTTTCTTTATTGAAACACAAAACAAAAGGTTTTTCCTTGCATACGGATTCTGTAACTAGAAGTATATTCTGTACTTCAGGAACAATTTAACTTTTAGGAATTACAGGCGATTTAGTTGGTAAGAATGCTTTTACGGAAGGCAATAAAATCAATTTAAAATATTATTTTTTATG
Organism: Nephila pilipes; assembly: GCA_019974015.1. Lineage (NCBI taxonomy): Eukaryota > Metazoa > Arthropoda > Arachnida > Araneae > Nephilidae > Nephila > Nephila pilipes. The sequence goes on from BMAW01022763.1 coordinate 8,933, forward strand.
ATGCTTCTTGAATAATACTGGAAATAGTGGGTATTGAAGATAATTTATCGATATTCTTAAGTCGAATTTACTAGTGACTTTCGAATATTTTACTGTATAGCAGGGTAACACATGGATCAATAAGTTCCGAGACTAACCCAGAGATGGAGCTCGTAGTAAACCAGTAACCAGGTCTTTCTAAAGTACTAACCTTTGCTTGAAACGTGTCAAAATTTTAAGTCGATCGGACCAGAAACAGCTGAGTTATCGAGGTTGGAGTAAAGTCGTTTTGTAGTTTGTTTAAAAAAATGGAAAAAAACCGAGTTTCGTGTTCTGATAAAACATTGTTTTTTAATGGGTAAAAACACCGTGCAAGCGAAACAATGGATTGAAAAATGTTACCCGGACTCTTGTCCATCAAAAGCAACGATTTGTCGGTGGTTTGCCGAGTTTAAACGTGGTCGTACCGACACAAATGACGCGGAACGCTCGGGTAGACCTGTGGAAGCCGTTACACCGGAAAATGTGAGTGAAGTGACAAAAATTATAATGAAAGATCGTAAAGTGAAGCTCCGTGAGATTGCTGAGATGACACAGATATCATATGGAAGTGTATTTACTATCCTTCATGAAAAATTGAGCATGAAAAAGGTTTTTTCCAAGTGGGTGCCGCGATTGCTTTCGATGGAACAAAAACTGCAACGAGTCGATGATTCAGAAAGCTGTTTATCGCTATTTACTCGCAACAAAAAAGATTTCTTGCGTCGTTACGTGACCATGGACGAAACATGGATACATCACTACACTCCAGAGTCGAAGCGGCAGTGGCGCACAGCTGGCGAAAGCCGTCCGAAGCGTCCGAAAACGCAGCAGTCAGCTGGCAAAGTCATGGCGTCAGTTTTTTGGGATACGCATGGCGTACTTTTCATTGACTACCTCGAAAAAGGTAAATCGATCAACAGTGATTATTATATTGACTTGCTGGTGCGTTTGAAGGAGGAAATCGCAAAAAAAACGACCGCACAGTCTCGGGACTTATTGATCCATTACTACGGTCAAAATGAGAACGATTACCGAAATACACATAAAAGATTAGCGAATAGGGATGAGAAAGCACAGATAATTACAAAAATAACGATTTGCTTCTCAAGAATGTCAGTCGGTAATTCAAATTGGCTAACGTTGAATTAAATTATTGATTTCATTGATCACCTCTAACAAGTAGTCAATGGAAGGAAGCAATCAACAGAAAGAGACAATATTTAATCAAAGGTAATAATTTTTGTATTTGCCCACAACACTTCCGAGTCATATTTTTTTTCTCTATTTTAAGTCTTGAAATCAATATTGTAACCTAGCTGTGGTGTTATAACGCTTCCACATTATTATAGCTCAAACTATACTTTATCAGGTTATTATCTGCATTGAACTTTATAAAATTCTGTGAATGATAAAATGCGCTACGTTTCATGACTAGCTAAAATTATTTAGATCAGATTTCTTAAAAATATAACATACTAGAAATTTAAGTACAATGGGACTTTTTGGAGACAGATCAAAGACAACAAATCAAGATTGCCAATACGTTCTTTCTTAAAATAATTCTGAAATGACTCAACAATATTTCAAAAAATTTAAGAATATAAATATAACAATATTATAACTTATTTGCACGAGAACTTTATTTTAAAAAATAGATAAAGACTATGTCTTTGTGAAAACATTTTGCAAATAATAAGTTTTTCATTTTAAATTACGCTTGAAAGTGGCTCATGACAGTTATAGAAGACAGTAATTCTTTGAATTAATTTTCATGGTGGAGAAATAATGGATTTGTACCATATACATACTATCATGAACCCTATTTAAAGAAATTTTTATCTGTTACATTTACCATTTTGTATTCCTTTCTCTTCAACGTACACTGTAAGAAAATGAATATAACATCTTCAACCAGATACCCAAACGCATTGCTTGCTTCCTGTATGTACTCCAATGGCTTCTGTAGAAAAGTGTTGCTTGTATTTCCTCATGATACGTGAAATGTTTGTTTGTGATGTTCACAGATAATGTTACTCACACGTGACAAAAAAAGTGATGAATATATTATTACCGATAACATCGTCGTGTTTGAGTCATACATGTTAAGGTTCCCGTCTACTGCCATTTTGATTTCGTGAGCGCAGTGTTAATCCTATGGAATTTCGAATACCGTTCTCAAATCTTTACTGTTTGATATATTTGAATGCAAAAAAGTGCACCCGAGAAAGCAAAAAATAATGAAGGTTTCTGCGGAATTACAATTCATCTCCGATTTTTGAAAATATTTTAGAATACTTTTTAAAGATTGGAAAACGCGCAAACGAATCACTAAAGCAGGGCGTAAAAATATTTTTAAAAATCGGAAGAAAAGATTAATTCTACAGAAACTTTCATTGTTTTTTGCTCTTTTGGGTGCCCTTCTTTGCATTGAAATAGATGAAATTGTAAAGATTTGAGAGCGGTAGTAGAAATTCTATAGGATTAACATTACGCTCACGAAATCAAAATGGCCGGTAGATGACAGCCTTAAGGCTCCCGTCTACCCGCCATTTTGATTTCGTGGACGTAATGTTAATCCTATGGAATTTGAACTTTAATTCTCACATCTTTACTATTTGATCTATTTGAATGCAATAAAGTGCATCTGAAAGAGCAAAAAATAATCAATGATTCTGTGGAATTACTTTTTTCCTAAGATTTTTAAAAATATTTTTATTCTTATTTTTATTAATCGTTTCTGAGTTTTCCGGTCTTTAAAGAATATTTTCAAATACTTTTAAGAATCGGAGGAAAAAAGTAATTCCACAGAAGCATTCATTATTTTTTGCTCTTTCAGATGCACTTTATTGGATTCAAATAGATCAAATAGTAAAGATGTGAGAATTAAAGTCGAAATTCCATAGGATTAACATTAAGCTGACGAAATCAAAATGGCGGGTAGACGGGAGCCTTAAGGAAACATAAGTGGCAGCAAAATACAAAAATTAAACAAAGTATTATTTGTTTAATTTATTAAGGCATTTATGTTGATTGAAAACATTTTATTTATTATACCCGAGATAATGATAAACACACATAAATGTCCACAGAAGAAGGTGTGTGAGCTAAAAACAAAAACACAAACTACCTAATAATTTATTCTATATTAAACACGCATTTTTTTTTCCTTTGGCATTTCTCATTCAAAAATTCGCACACAAAAATGGTTTCGATGCTAAAACTAATAAGAGATGTTTACACTGAAATGGGGTTCAAAATACATATAGTTAAGTTATTTGAAATTATAAAAGAAAGTTAAAACATTATTTTGCCTTCCTTGATGAATCGAACTGGACTTTGAAAGATCTGTAATGCTTTGAAGGAACTTCTAAGGGCTCGTCTTTCATTGCTCCTCCCGTTTCCCCGAGGTATGACGACCAATCGTCTTACTCCCTCCCTGTGAATCCATCAGTGCGCCTCGTCCGTTATTCTACAGAAAGTGGAGGACTCTTGGACTATACACAGTTCTATCTTGATTTAGATACTGCCAATTGTAAGCAAAAAGTAAGTAAGTTTTCAGTGTCTTTACTCAAATTTTATTTTTTATTTCTTTTATTTTTTAAAACGTTTTTCTGAATTTCACTTGGTGTGTGTGTGTGTCATCAAATTTTCGATCGTTAATTTAACCAACTTCCCATCAAGCTAGAGCTTTGAAATTTTGGGAATCGTTCGTACTCGCCTAACAATGCAATATTTAGACGTTTGCGAGAAGTTTTAACTCATATTTTCTTTAATAATACAGTTTAGTCCAATCACTTGGTGCTATTTCGAAAATTGGCACCAAACTTGGCGATTTTTTTTTTTTTTTTTTTT
>BMAW01022763.1:12905-28198 GCA_019974015.1 Nephila pilipes
GTTTTTTTTTTTTTTTTTTTTTGGCTGAAGTCCGTAAAACGGACCAGGGTAGCCACATTTGGCAAAATACCGCCAAATAATTATTGTCGCCAAGGATGGTAACTGCATTCCAACCATTTAATTTACCGGATGAATTAATTAATTTCAGTTAGTTTTAACGTTTTTATGTATTTCACTTGGTGTGTATCTGTTTGTGTGTGTATCAGTGTGTCATCAAATTGTCTATTGTTAAATTAACCAACTTCCCATCAAGCTAGAGCTCTGAAATTTTGGAAATTGTTCTTAATTGCCTAACAATGCAATATTTAGATATTTGCGACCAGTTTTAACTAATATTTCAATATTTTTTTTTCGATAAACTTTGCCACCATATAAAAACGTTGTTTTAAAAAACGTTGGTTTTTATCTCGAATTATTATTTCTTCTATTCAAATTTTGATTGAAATTTATCACCTTGCAAAATTCACGTTTTGTTTTAGACATCTGGAAAAACTAAAATGCTTCAAATTTATATATATATATATATATATATATAAAAGCGAAATACCACTGACTGACTCATCACGAGATCTCTAAGACTATTCAACCAATTGACTTGAAATTTAGCATAGTTACTCATTTTGCGATGTAGACGCTCACTAAGAACGGATTTTACGGAAGTCTTATCCGAATGTAATTTTCATCCGTTGATCTACTCTTATCCATCGGTTATGTTATTTTTGGCGACTTTATCGCCGAAAATGATACGACCGACGCCAAACGGAATATATTTTTTTCTATGTAAACTGTGTATTGTCACCAATTAAGTTTACTTGGTGAGATTTGCGCTTGCGAAATGGAAAAATACCAAATAATTTTATATTGAAGCGCTGATGGAGGATTGGCAAGATTTTGGCGAAGAGACTCTTTATGTGAAATTTCGTACATGTCGAAAATAGGAAACGTACATATTTAGCGATAGAAATAAATCAGTTTGGAATCCCGCTGTTGGTGAAAGTATAGTTTAGCTCCAAAACTTAGCGGGATTTTGAAAAATACTAAAACGGCGACTTTTTTGCGGAGTAGCACTTAACGCAAGACAATCTTCGTTTACTGGAGGACCTCGCTACATGCATGAACGAACTGAAGAGGCATATGACATACGTAAGACATTTTGGACATCCCGACATGCACGACTTTTTTTTAAGGATAAATCCTAAATGGTCAGAAATCAAAGATGTCTTGAGGCAAGGACAAAAGTCTTATGATAGACACGATGCCATTGCGAGGGTATTTCATTTGAAAGCTAAGCACTTGATGAATCTTCTGACAAAAGGTTGCATCTTTGGCAATACTTTGGGTAACATGTATTCGGTGGAATGAATTTTATCCAAATTATGTATATATAGGGTGACTTTTTAGTAATTTTTTTTTTTTTTTTATTTTTCTCACATATTTGAAAGTCGTGGATAACCATTATGATAGACAATCAATTTCTCAAAATTTTAAATTTAGATTACCATTAACGTTTTAAAAATTGAAAATTTTCCTGATATTTTACGTATAGGTTCCAAAATATTATATTATCGTCTGTCCAGCGAAGCGGGCGAGTATCAGCTAGTGTATATATATATATATATATATATATATATATATATATATATATATATATATATGACATTTAGTCATTCCGTTAACTGTAGTGGTAAGCAATTTTTAATCAATGAAGATGGCGAGTCAAATTCAAATTCATAGTGGTGATTTTATTTGGTATTCATTATGAAGAAGCTGCGCAAGGCCGGCCGGCCTGGCCGAAGAAAATGAAATTGTTTACATTGGCAGTCTAACCGCAGTGCCTCCAGCAAAGGGGAGACGATAAAAAGTGATCTAATTTTCAGAGTATTCGATTATATAATAGGGATAATCATAAGAAATGTCATGGAACACTTGGAACTGGATTAGGGATTCTGGGGAAATATCATAATAGACAAGGAGTCTGAAGGGATTATTTTGTCGAATTTACGATCGTGGAAAAAGGGATTAGACCAATTTTATGAGCATGTGATCTAATAAATAAAAGGATAATTTGGAATGGAATCAGGAAATAAGAATGAACTCTTTACATTTGAATTAGGGAATGGGATAGAATAGATAATTAAATTATTATTGCGAAGTTATTAAATTAAATTTGAATCATTTCCTATATATATATATATATATATGTGTGTGTGTGTATGTATGTATACATATATCATAGAGATGCTTTTCTGGTTCCTGGTTCCGTATATGTATTACGTACGAGAAAGGATAAAAGAAACGCTCAAAAATTGGTCATTCAAAACAAAAATGAATGCCCCTGACAAATACAAGGTCATTCAAAATGAATCCTTCAATTTCAAAATACAACATTTTCAAAAACAAACGACACAAAATGATAAGTGATACAGGACTACAAAGATAAATTGGGGAACAATAGGTGGCCCTCGTGTGTTCTTAATGAAGCTATTTCACGAAGGCTGTTTTTGAAGCTTTCACGGAGCTGCTTCGCATTTGGATAGGTAACAGTAGACCACATGGCATGATGTGACACAGCTGGCCACCTAAGTTTCCTGGTGTGCGATGCTTCCTTTGGGGGTTCGTAAAAGATAAAATGTATACACAACCATTTACCCACAAATTTTGCTGAAAATCGATTTTATTAAACAATGGATTTTTGCTGCTGTGCAATCAATTACCACTGAAACTTTACAACGTGTTCTGCAGGGATGTATATTATACGTGTAACTAAACAAAGTTATATAGAACATTTATAAATAATTCGAGATAAAAACCAACGTTTTTAAAAACAGCCTTTTTATATGGTGGCAAAGTTTATTAAAAAATAATTATTGAAATATTAGTTAAAACTTGTCGCAAATGTCTAAATATTGTATTGTTAGGCGAGTAAGAACGATTCCCAAAATTTCAAAGCTCTAGCTTGATGGGAAGTTGGTTAAAATTAACGATCGAAAATTTGATGACACACACACACACACTCACACACACCAAGTGAAATTCAGAAAAACGTTGTAATAAGAAACTTACACATTTCTCGGTTCGCATTTATGTATTACTTATCATTCTGTGTCATTTATTTAAGAAAATATGAAATTTTGAAAACAGATGATACATTTTGAATAATCCTGTATATTTCATTTTTTCGCAAAATGGGATTTCTGCAACACTTTACACAAAAAGTATTTCAACGATAGTGCTGATATTATTCACATTATGAAATACGGTTATTTGAAAAACAGTGAGTATAACTTTTTTTTCGTATGAACACTTACAAATGTCAAGCATTATACAAGATTTGTATAAAAATATGGGAAAATTGATTTTATTGTTTATTAATGTCTCCCTTTGAAGCAACATCAGGGCTTTGACGATGAACCTTGTAATTTCGATCCTTCTTTAAGTGAAAGAATAACACCTGAGCAGGTACCTTCCTTTCCAAACTTCCACACCACGACAGGGGAAGATCTTGGAACCTCGATAGATTTAACATGCAACACAATTGGTTTTTAGTGGCATCAGAGCTCCAACCCACGACTGAATGAAAAAGCCGGCCCGCGAATCTGTGACCATGAACACTAACTAAGTGACTGCGGCCGTAAAATTTTGAATCACAAAATCTAAGTATTTTAATAAATTCCAATTTGAAATTATATTTATGTTCAATGTATAGAGTATTGTGTTTATAAGTAGTCCATTTCTTTTCTTTTTGTGCTGCCTTTTTTATTTTTATCTGTGCTTGATCAATTTCTTTTTTCATTTGTGCTGAATATACTTCAGTAAACCTAAACTTATGACTCCCATAATTTTGTTAATTATGGGAATCATAAGTATATTCACATTTTTTTTCTCACAAAATCTTGACACTGAGTGAGCCAATTACTTACACACAAGTATGCTTATTTAATCACAAGTATGCTTATTCGCAAGAGAAATAAACTAGTACTTGATCACCTAAGTAATCTTAACGCTGGGGTTGTTTCAACAGTTCTCTTTCGGACCGCAACGATACATATGAATAGAGACGACACCTTGACAAATATATGATTTCTATTTTCTGTCGAAAAAATTAAATACTTATTAAACCACAGAAAAACTTTTAAAATATTGTACACCGTGAACTCAAGCTACTTTTTGATATACATAATCTCAGAATCATTGGATCAAAAATGCGGACGATGACATTGTTTTCTTTTATATTCGCAATATATAGAAAAGAAAGGAAAAAAAAAAGTTTCATAGTGAGAATTAATAATAAAAATAAGTTTAATAGCTTTTACTTTTATATGAAGCCCAAATACGGCAAATTTGCATTGATTGCACTTATTTTCAGTGGATTATTTGGAACACAAAAAAGGTGAAAATATAAAAAGAAAAATTTACTCAACTGAGCAGATGTGTTCAAAATTGCGTATGTAAAAAAAAATCAATAAAGATTCACATTCCTCGGTTTTTTTAAACGTATAAAAAAGCGGAATATTAACTTTTACTGTATTACTTGTTTTATTTGATTACGAAATAAATATCCCTGCTTATGTTAATCCGGTTTGGGGCTTCAACTTCAAAACTGACTTACTAATTCACGAAAATGCCCTAAGTTCCACCAGTTAAATGACAGCAGGAGTCAGTTGGTATAAGAGAAATAAAGAAATTCCCAGAGCGCCAAAATTAACAATATTTTGAAAGAGCATATTTAAATTAATTCCATTAACCTTTTTAGAAAAAATCGATGTCATTGAAAATATATCAAACTTATCCTATATTTCATAAAATTACGACTTAGGGAAATCCTTTTATGCTTCTATGAATCCTCTTAATTTTTTAATTTAAATTTTCAAACTTTTAAGAAATTATTTTTCCTTTGAAAATTCTGAATTTTTCCCCCATTTCTTTTCTCTTTAAACACAAGGGGGGTAATCCACCCACCATCATTGAACCTCTGAAACTCACCTTCAGGGCAAACAATCGCAGTCAAAAGAGCTATTCCCCCCCCAACAAATAGAAATCCGTATTCTCAGCACACAAATTCCATTCCAAAGTCCCTCAAGCAAGCCTGCAACCATTTCTTTCACCACTATCTCCAATGACCAATAGCAAAACAGCATCATCCAGTCATAAACCGTCCTCTTAAGACATCCGGAACAGCATGAATGAAACCTAACAATGCACACTATTCAATGATTATTGCTAGAGGAATACTATGGCCCTCAAACTCCCATAGAAATTATACATCTACATCTAGATAAATATTCCGTTTAGGTTTCATTTAATATTCCCTATAACTACGTCTAGATAAATATTCCTAACGTCTTCAACCAGATCAATATTCCCTGAGTCTACAACTAGTTAAATATTTTCTTAAGATTTCATTGTTTTATTTATTCTCTGAATGTGGATGATTCAGTAAAGACCTTTTATTTCCTGCGTTCAGATTTTCATCAGTTATTGTTCCATACTTGATTTATCAATAAAGAAATGTCCAGATCTGGATAAACATGTGAATGAACGTTAATATATTCGAAAATAAAATCAAGAAACTTTGGTGAGCGGTAACTTAAAATTGGTCACATTTGAATCATGTGACATTAAAAGTTGATATGTTAATAAGTAATACTTCTTACTTTAAAATTTAAAGAAAAAATTCTCTGTAATCTCACTAATCAATAAAAATGAGATGTGATAAATTTTAACCATTTAGAAATAGTAGGATAAAAAAAAAACGTATGGTGATCCAAATTAACACTGTTAAAACCGCACCTTAATAATATGGGGAATGGTGTATGTTGATAACCGTCAATTTCCCATAATTTCCTTTAGAAGGTGTGCGGAATGTAAGCAATTCTTCTGTCGTTCCTGAGTGCTGTTACATTAACATTTTACTTTAGCCATTAAATTAATTAGTTCCATTAAATTAATTAGACACACCAAAAACGTAAAAGAAACTTCAAATGTCGGAGCTTTTAAATAACACTTATTTTAATGTAAACAGAAACATCTCCAATCATTACAACAGTCGACTAATTCTAAATATCATAGAACAACACATCATAAAAATAATGTATTTGTTGCCAATCGCACAGGAGCTAATCTCTTTTTAATTATTTAAGCAAACGATTTTTTCTTGATGTTACTCTTGTCCTTTTTGAGAGGCAAAGAACGACTCATTCTACTCAAACTAAACATTTACAAATTTAAAACATAAGCGAATGGAGAAAAGATCGTCTGCTTTTGTCCTTCAATTCTCCTTGCAGCTCCGCAGTCAAAAATGATGTCAAAAGATGACGTAGGCAGCCGCCACAATAATACATTCGTGTTGTTCTTATACAGTTTTCGATTTTTTAAACATAATTTCTTTAAAAAAAATAAGTAACATTTTTTTTTTTTCAATATTTTTTTTTAAATTGCCTATAGGAGGAGAACATTTAAAATAATATCAATTCTGTTTATGAAACTTAGTTCGAAAATGCTATGGCTGGTAGTTACAAAGGCGTTAACGTTTTATATAATATAACATTTCAAAGCTGAAACGAAAAACGGGAAAACCTTTCGTCGATATATTTTGATACTGTAGAAACAACTTTCTTTGTTAACACTCTGGAGGAATCCAGAGTGTTAACAAAGAAAGAAACGTAATGAACAGTGCACTCAAATTTTATTGAATATCACAAATAACTGATAGTCTGTCGGACTAATGTACGAGTAGGTATATAAAATTCTAATTAACAATCAGAAATAACCGATATATCTGGATTAAATTTATTCGGTATATTAATTGATTCTTATGTTCGTAATACTGTAAATTACAGTTATTAATGTTCATTTGTTTGGTTTCAAGAAGCAGAATATGGAAGTAACCTGCAGTATTGAGAAGATAGAGAATTCAAAAAATCTGCTGAGTTCTACAATAATAGCCTTCGCATAGTCAAGAAACGCTGGTAGAAATACATAATTCTATATGATGACTATGTAAAACTGACTTGAGAACAAAAGATAAAAATTAAGTTTCTATCTCGATTATTTTTAGCAATAATTGCAGCATTACTGTATCCCAGTCTAATAATTAAAACTTTACAATACTGCGAATTACTTCAATATATAGCTTCCGAAAACCAAATAAATCACTATTAATAGTTGTAATTTACTTTATGCACATAAGGATCAATTGATATGCGGAATAAGTTTTATCCAGATATCTCGGCTACTTCATATAATAATAATTAAAACTTTACGATACTTCCTCGTAAGTCTGTTTTACATTTTTTTCATTCAAATGGATTATAATAGTTGTGCATTAAACACACAAATTCAATCTATGGGTGCATTTTGATTGAACGTAAGTGAAGGACGCAGTAGCCGAGTAGTCGTGGTCACGAATTCGCGGCCGCCATTGTTTTCGTAGGTCTAATACATGTTAAATCTGTCGAGGCTATGTCCTCTCGATGTGGTGATGTGTGGATGGTTAAAGAGTAGGGATCATTTGACAGACGTTCAAAATTACGAGGTCGTCTCTAACAGCCCTCGTATTGCTTCTAAGCGAAACGTTAATATCTACAACGTATGTTATGTGAAAAATACATAACATGTACTCAGTTAAAGGAATCTGTAAATAATAATAATACAATCTGAAAATAGAGACCTTTTTAAGAACCGAGAGTGAAATCATAAAAAATCAAGAAATATATTTACGACAAAAAATAAATCGTTCTTTTTCAAAACACCTTCCCTCAGATGATATGCTACGGTCACATCGGTTAACCCTACTTTTCGAAACAAGTAGAGAATCTCTTTTTTTTTTCCCCTGTTGAGAATATGCTTCAAAGAACCCTGCACTACTGAAATAACGTGTGAATATGTATTAAATTTTCTGCAGCGGGGCTTCTTCAAAATCGGAAGCAGCAGAAATCGCATGATACTACGATATTGCTGAATAGAAATAAGAGACTTGCGGGAGAGCATTATCGCAATGTATTGTCCAATTCCCCACCAGTTCATGACGCTTTCTCGGTATGTGCTGTCACAAAATTCTCAAAACAGAAACATAATATTCACCATTCACAGTAGTTTTGGGAGCCGCAGCATGCTGATAGATTACATTTTTATGAACAAAGAAAATAATCATCATAACCTTCCTAGCAGATTTTAGTTTGTCGGATTTTTTTCGGAGGAGGAGAATCAGTGTGTTTCAATACACTTGTTGCGGACTTGGTAAGGGGATCAAAAAAATACATCCAAGTTTCATCCCTTCTATTACAGTCCTTAGGAACTTCGGATCATTTTGAAGCATCTGTTTTCACTCGCAGTATTGGCGAATTCTTGTTTGCATTTGTTCTTTAGCAAGGTGCTAAGGGACCCATCTGGAACAATTATTACAAAGCTGCTAATTGTTGAGTAATATGCGAAATATCTTGTTTTTGAATTCTTAGTTGGTGCCGCTATCTCCTCACATGACATTCGCCGATTTTCTTTCAAGTTGCTCATACAATGTTAACATTTCCATCATTCACAGCACTTTCTGATCGACCAGGCTTAGGAGCCAGTTCTGCCGACAAATGTCTTATTTCGAAAGCACCATGCCATCTAAAAATCGCACACTCACCAAAACATTTGGCTTTGTAAGATTCTTTCATTAACTTAATTGTCTTAAATTGTTATCGTTAATTGTTAAAAGTTAACGATTATAAATTGTTATGGCACAACACATTTCGCTTTTTTTTAACTCTGAATCACTCACCTCCATTTCTGTAGTGAAAATAAAAGTAGTTCTTTAATCAAGCGCGAAACTGAGAAAATAAAATCATCTGCTTCGGGTCAGAATATTTATAGACGTTCAGTTATACCATTTTGAAAAAAATCACTTGCATGTTTATTTTTTAGTTTTGTGGTGTTGTCTTTACGTAAAAAATAAATCTCAGTTTTCATGAAATGCCCTTTGTACATTATATTATTTTTAGTATGTAATGTCTTTTATCATTTTTATTTATTTATTCTAGAAGTATATTCAGAAGTGTACGTAGCTCTTGTTCTTTTCTAAAAACTTACAATACCGTTTAAATTTTTTCGAAGAATTCTGAATCATTCAGCTCACACGAAACAGTATTTATTTCTCTTATCTTCAGAAATTAATTTTGATTTTTCCTCCTTTTTCGTCAGGCATCTTATCAACCTCTGTACACGTTCACCGAAACGTTTGGAGTTCCTGACCTGTCCACAACTTCACTCACGAAGGCTTTCATAAAGCTACAAACTAACTCGGCTATGTTTAATGAGTTTTTCCGTCACCTGACGGCTGACAAAAGAACAAAATTTTGTAATAAGGATTGTAAAACTTCTCAACTCTGTTCCATGTGTTCTTTCACTAACGGGGGATACAACAAGTGCTTGATGACTGGTGAAGGCTATTATCAAAAATATAACTTCGAAAGCCCAGTGAATGATGTCCTTTTGTACATATCAGTAACGTTATTAGTTATTGTTGTAGCCTTGCTGATGTTCATATTGTACAAAGGCTTTTGGGGCTCCGATAGAAAAGGTAAGCACTAACAACTTTATTTCTTTATGTTTATTTATACACGAAGCTCATAACGCTCGATGGCTATTCATTGCTTCAGTACAATTGAATAAGTCTTATAACGCATAGTCACAAAACGAGGTGTGACTATTAAATAATGAGACTGCTACAGAAGAAGTAGTCATGTGCCATTCGTCAGCGATCGACAGCTGTTTTGCGTGAAGCCTTCTCTTTCGAATGCAGTGCCTCCCATTTCTGTTAAGAAATCCATATAGCCGTAATCTTCGTTCGCATTTGAATTATTTTTTTGTTTTGCCAGAAAAATGATAAGTGAGCAATAAATTGTTGTGAAATCTCACATGAAACTCGTCTGAATTACGGCTTGTAATTCCAAATTTAACTCTTGGATACAGCATGCCGGTACTTGTGATGTCGAAGAAAGTTGAGAGAAACGATTCGACGAAAATATTTTTATGTAAGCAATGGCATACACATTTTCGTCAAGGTCGCACAGACTTTGAAGATGGTCTTCCTAATGAAGTCCCTCCTCTTCCACCGCAAACGAAGTGTGTCGTATTGTGAAACTCCCTTTCGTTTACTTCAGCCAATTTAGCCAATAAAAATGACTCTCGGATATTTCTCAGGGAAAACTTTACGATATTCCCTCCTAATTAAATTAATTTTCAAAATTAAGATCCAGGATTATTATAACGAAGATACTACCATTATTGGTATTTAAAAAAGAATCTTAATACTTTAATGAAAGATCATTCTTTAAAATGCTTTTTAATCTGTCATTTTTATCTGTGATAAATTTGGAAGTGTAAATACTTAAAAATGAACAATGAATCAGAAGGTTTTAAAAACACCCTGAAGAAATACGAATGAAGAAGATAACACCAAAGTTAAACTCTTAGAATTTCGGCAATTTCACATTTACGACCTCCATGATCGTAAGTACATGAGTACAAAAAATGATGATCACGAATGCTTTCTTAAAATTATTTCTTCAGATACCTTTGAGAGACCTTAACTCGTTCATTAAGAGCATGAAATCTGAAGAGAAATAAAAGCAGAAAACTGAAAACATTCTGTACTAAGCCCTCTAAATTTTCTGAGACTCGACTGTAACGCCTCAATTTATTCCAACTGTGGCCATTTTAAGACAATTCAGAGAATCACAAAATTACATAGTCATACGACGAGAAGCCAATCTCTGAAAATAATCAAGTTCTTTTAGTCAGATCTAAGAATATTCAATATTTGAGACCTAATTAAAAATAATTTATAAACGAGTCTTGTCTTCCGTTTAAATTATAAATTAATATTTCACAAACCAACCCACTCGGTTTCAGAGCCTTAGAAGAAGTAAAGTTGAGGTCCTTGTTACTAACCCCTCATCGTTCGTATTTGACTATTTATTCAACGCAGGTTTGCTACCGATGATCTACTTGTTAATTTTAGCTCACTATCTTCCTTGCTCACTCAGTATTAAGTTCTTTACCCTATACATTTCCATCACCTCAATTCTATTCATTAGTCTTCATAATTCTGAAAACCTACATAAGTCACTTTTCATTCAATTCAATTTTAATTCAAATTAACACACACAACTAAAAGTCCCTAATGTATTAGTTGAAGGGGGACGCAATAGAGAATCCGTGTCATACAACGGCTTAGTCAAATACACGGGTGCCTTATTTTAGAAGTATTATGAATCCAGTCTGGACTACTTTCTGGAATTTTCACTATATTGCTCGCATAATGAAAAAAAAATGGGGTGATTATACGAAAATTAAATTTTGTTAAACCCTTTCCCATTTTTTATGCCACCCATCTAGATTTTTTTGATCTAACATTAAAGATTAGTTTTTCCGAATAGCTGAACGTTTGAGAAACAAATATTTACACGCAACAGAACAATTGAGTGTGAAGGGATTTGTTGTGTGCGTTGATTTAGTCCTCATTCGAAACAACTCACTAACAAAGCAATGTCGTGATAAAGTGGTTGGTACAGTTTTCTTAGCAAATATATTCTGATTTACACTGTCGCAGATATAATAATTCAGTTTCATTTTAGATATTTATCGTTACATTTATTTCGATTGCATCCAATCCATGACAGAGTGTAGGTACACCATATAAATATTATTAATGAAATAAAATTATATGTATAACAAAAGTCAATATCTTAAGCAATTAATGGAAAAGTAATAATTTAAACTTTAATGAAAGATTTTCTCTTCAACATACTAATAAATATTCTTTTTTTTTAAAAAAAAAAAAAAAAAAATTAAAATTGAGCAGGAGGCAAGAAAGATGAAGAAGGCGAGGAAAAAGAAGAAAAAAGAGACAAGTGAGCCAATGTATTTATGGAAGAACAGAACGGCAAGCTTGTCAGCATGGATTCTAAATTATGGCTTAACAGCTGAGCACAATTTAAGTTAATATTTTTTAATTCTATCCATTTTAAAGATTCCTCATACAATGAAGTCGTTTTGTCTGAAAGTACATAAAATACCCTGGTCTCTAAAAATTATGTTATACCAATTTTTTGTGATGTTCTTCAAAATATCGAAAATAAAAATAAAAAGTGTGATTTTTTTTATATGAATGATCATAAGTAACTAACAAAATTCTCATGACACAATTCCACTTACTAAATTTTTTTAAAAAAGAATTGCGCTCTTATAATGCAATAGTAAGAAGCTGCGTATATCCCTTATTTGTCATTTTCGTAGAATTATTCATTGCTTAATATTCAGTTATTGATACTCAAGTATTGTTGTCCACGTCTAGGAGATGTCATTTACTCGATTCGTTAAGATGGTGGACATTCGGATCGATGGAAATGGGCTTATCACAAACTGAGGCATTTAGAGGTCTTAATTTGTCTCGTAGTGTGGTCCAAAGAATCTGTGATCAATTTGAATCCGAAAATTCAATTTCAAGAGGATCTATTCCAGGCCATCCAAGAGTTACAAATTTTAAGCAAGATCATTTTTCTGCTCTTTCGGCCAGAGGAAAGGAAAACACTTTTGTGACTCAGTTAATTTCAAATCATTGAGTTGCAACAGAGATGAAAATCTCTGAGTCGATACAGGGACTAGAGAACGGTGGGCACATGTCTTCGTAATCCAATCTTCTGAAGACGATTTTGTATGTGTGTGTGTGTTCCTCTTAACTTTCGACACAGAAGTATCCTTTTACGTTGGCCAAGAGAGGACCAGACAACATTGGACTTACGTACCCTTAACAGACAAATCCCTATTTACTTCGAAGACACATTCAGGTCGTGTGCTGATCTAGAGAGAACAAGGCATCAGATACGACCAATCTAACGTTTTCAAAAAAGACCCTGTTAAAGAGGAGGGGGAATCGTAGTTTGAACTCGAATCTTTCTAATTAGTCAAACTGATATCGAAGTGCATCAGGGGGGAACTCTGACACCTGCGATGTATTAATACGAATTTCTTGTTCCTTAAGTGACACTTTATATGCTGATGCTATTGGTGTGAATTCGTCCTAATGGATGATAATGCCCAACCTCATCGAGCTAGGATTGTTGTAGAATATCTCGAGGATCAAGATTTATAGCAGTTCAATCAGCGGATCTTAATCAGATAGAGACTATCCATACTACACAGGTGTCCGAAAGTTAAACATGATTGATAATTATGTGAATAAGGAAGGAAATCTGATTTGTAATGGCGGGAAATTTAATATGAGAATGTAAAATGGTTATAAAATAAGAAAAGAAGGCGAAAGAATGATAACATTATTTTTTATTATCCAAAGAAACAGTATGAAAGAAACTTAGACGTAAGAGCTCACACTTTAATGAAAAATAAATTAAATAAATAGGTGTGCCGCAGTTTAATAAGGTGTGTGGTCACCTCTGTCTGCCAGACACGCTGCTCAACGATTTCCTATACTTTTCATGACATTGTGGATGTTGAGGTCTCAAAGAGTTTCAAACGTCACGAAGAGCTTTTTTCAGATCCGGAATGGAATTTGGTGTGTGTGGAAGAGCTGCAAGTTGTCTCTTGAGCATATCCTACACATGATTGATAGGATTCAGATCAGGTGAAGTGAGATTCGTCACTGAACATCGCATTGTGTCGCTGCCCCAATTCTAGTATAGATGTTCCAAACTCCACTTAAAACGAACATATTTATGCTTAAATGTGAGTAAAATACAAACTCTGCTGGTTATCTGACTTAGATACGAAGATTACTGATTCTCTTTTAGGCAGTTTGTCTGAAAAGTCATACTCCTGTGACGACTGTAAGAGCTGAAACCATTTCTCAGGCACAAGTGTCTCTCTGACATCGCACTGTTTCTGTCTAACTACAGTCGTGGCGAACGGTTGTGACTCTTGGTCGACCTGGTACTGAGCGTCGATTAACATTCCTGCTCTTTGAAACTTTTTCAACAGTCTTGAGAGCACACACTGAGGCACATTCAGAATTCGAAATGTTTCGGTTTGTAACGGTCAAGATTCGAACATTCTAAAGATTCTTCCTTTCGCAAACATGTCTAGTTATAGTCTTCGTGCCACCGTTTGTTCTGTTTAATAGTTAGCAACATTCATTCGTACTTGAATTGCCCCAAAATCTGTTAGACCTGCTTATGCCGAGTGAGCCGACTTAGACGCGTTCCGACGGGCAAAGGTGTTCTGCGCATGAAGACGTCGACAAAATGTTTTGCATGAAGACAAAATCCAACTTCTACAGTTTATTCTCCATAAGCTATTTCGAACAAATTCACAATATTCACTCATATTTTTGCCATTTTAAGAATTATTCTTTACTTTTGGACACCAGAGTACGTCAGCAGATTAGCGGCTTCTTTTTATCCTCCATCGAGGTCGCTGAATGAGTTGGAACAAGATCGAGTGCTCTACGTATGGATTTCTCTTTCCAGGGTCCGACAACTTAATTCACAATAAAGAAAGTCGACGCTCCAGTTACACTACAAGAAAGGGCGGACACATTTCTAATTAAAACAAACTTATTTATCTCAAACATTCTCATTATATTTTCATTGGCAGTAGAGTTCTGTCGAAAAAGTAATTCTTTATTTACAAATCCTGCTCGATGTTTAAATTATGAAAAAGTAAATAAGTAATTATATACTCATGTTTCTCCTTCAAATTATACTTAAAAGAAAAGTTGTTTCTTAACTTCTGGAGATCGATGTATGTCTTGGTAAATCTCTTTTTAATTCATAGCTGAAACTTAGTCACATTGGATTCAAGTCTACTGTTATCTCAAGAATTCCAGAAACATAAGAATAAATTTTCTTATTTTTGAACTTTTATCTTATAAAAGTATATTTACTAACTTTTAATGATGTTTTGTGATACAGATTTGAAGAATAAAATATAAAATTAATGAATAAAAATAGCTGATTTTCTTCATTTGATACAATTATCTGACATTATTTTATGCTTGGTATTTAAAACATAATTTAAGAAAAACAAAAATCTTTTATCCTTAAATTCTCAAGAAGAAATTTCATTGAACGGTAGTAAGTACTCTATGATAGTTTCAAAGCTTTCAAATCTTAAAATATTAAAAAGAAATAAATAAATTTTAAACTTTAATTTATTTTTTTTTCGAAAATAATGAAAGTAAAAAATATATATATAACTTTAATAAACGAACAGTATTAAGCCATTTTGAGACTGGTTCGATTAGATATCAAATATAATTCTCGCAATCGACAAATTGTTAAGAGAATAATAGG
>BMAW01022764.1:0-13563 GCA_019974015.1 Nephila pilipes
TCTAATTTTATTAATCCACATGTTACTTTTTTTTCTCCTTTCCATTCTATTTTCTCACATAAGATTTTGGCAACTTTAATGTCATGTACATTTCTTGTAAGTGTAAATAGTAAACAGAAGACATGTGAATCCGAATTCCTGCAAGGTCATATTAGATTATACACACATATTAAATTGTTTTAAAATCCACAACTTTCGAAGTCAATTGCATTTTTGAAGTTTGCATGGCAAAAATACTGAAACTGAAGTAAGAACTGGTGCGATTTTGTCACATTGTAGCCAATTTTGTTCTTTTGAAATGATCCGAATTTTACTTGCGTCGAATTCTTTTGAACAATATATGTTATCGTGAGATCTTTTCTTTCAGTTGACATGAACAAAAACGGGAAAATTATATTTTAAAAAAATGTACTGATGCTTTGCTATGTTACCAAAAAAAAAAAATTAGTAAGTATTCTGATCATTTGAAATTGCTGAGGTTAAAGGAGATTTCTGCATGTTAAATGAAACTGACCTCAAAAATTCTTTAGTGTAGAAGTTTGGAGAGGGTCGAGTGCCATCCTTGCCGTTTGACTGTTTCAGAATTGCATAATTCTTCGTACTTGTATTGATTTAGTACAATTCATTTTAGCCTGCTTTGAATTTCCCTTTATCTCTTGAAAATATGCCCTTTTCTGAGTTTTTTTTGTTACATATTCCGTTTCTTTCATGTTTATTTTAATTATCTCATATAATTTTTATTTAAATATGTTATTCTTTTTCATACTTGTATTCAATATGTTTTTATTTTAATTGCATTTATTTCCATTTGCAAACATTTCCCTTTTTTTTTTTTTTTTTTAAATTGGCATAATGTAATAGATATGCCAATTAAAATAATTACATAACAATCCAACTTTTTAAAATAAAAAATTGATTCATCTTAAAAATCTTAATTTTTGCTTATAGCCTAAGAAGATGTTTTGTTCCAATGGTTTATCTCACCACTCGTCCTCCCATCACTCTAACACAACAAGAAGTGGCCACTGCTCTGCGCCCTCTCTACTTTGCAGTGCATCCAGATCTCTTCTACCAATTTCCTAAGGAAAAAGTGAGATTTATCTTGAACAATGCATTTCTGTAATTTCTCCACCCTTAACAAAGTTAAATTAAAGATAATTTTGGTTTTCCTGCATATTGTGAAAAAAGAGATGAGGGGGAAAGGAGGATTGAAAATTCAGCTTAAACTTTTTAGATTATTTCTTGTGATGTGATAAAAATTACTATACAGATGTAGATATTATAGTTTTATAATTTATAAATTATGGTCAAAATTAGGAAAACATTAAAATTAAGATTTAAAAAATATCTCTATAAGTAATGTAAGACAAATGAAAAAATTAGGTATCATTTAAAAATATATATATTAATAACTTAAGAAGTTAAATTAAACAGAGAAATTTTGTGATTATTATATAAATATACATATTAATCTCTGCTGATTTGAAATACTAAAAATTATAAAATGCTTCTCTACAAAAATTATTTTCTATTGCTTTCATAAGGTTCCTACCTACCACCCATTTTGATTTCATTAACATAAATAGATTTGCTTTTTTCCTCAACCTAAGCTATTTGAATGTAATGAAGCACATCCATTAGATCAAAAAATACTTAAAAGTTTCTCAGAATTGCAGTTTCTTCTGATTTTTAAAAATGTTTGTCTATTTGAAGGATTTGGGGAGTTGTTTTCAGGTTTTTATAAAATATTTGGAAATATTTTTAAAAAATCAAGAGAGAAAATGGAATTCTGTAGAAATTCCAATCAAGTTTTGTTCTTTTAGAGACTATTTATTGCTTTCAACCAGATAATATACTCATGATTTTAGGAGAAAAATAGATATTCTGTAGAATTAATATTATGCTTTTGAATTAAAAAAGGCTGCTAGACAGGAGACTTAAGGATCCCGTTGACATGCCACCACGAATTTCCCTACCCAATGTTAATCCTAAGGAATCACGTACTTAAAGTCTCACATCTGGAATATTTATTTTAACTGCATGGAATAAAGTGCATTTTAAAGAGCATTAAAAAATGAAGGCTTCTGTGGAGTTATTTTTTTCTTCTGATTCTTGCAAGTATTTTTAAATTTTTATTAAATATCTGAAAACTTGCATCTGGCGCACTAAATTGATCATAAAAATACTTTGAATAATCGGACAAAAAAAGTAATTCCACAGAATCCTTCCTTTTTTTATGCTCTTTCAAATGTATATATTTTTTAAAAAACTAATTTATTTCGCTGCTTGTAATTTGTTGAATCAGCAAAGTAAACAAGGAAAGAGAGGATAGCAGCATTGAAAGTCCCGCCTCAGTGCGCAAGGATATGTGGTAAAGACACGTTGACAAAAGGAGATTTACAATCCTTGGGGGAAGTCAGCTGATTTCTGGGAATTTGTAAGTGGTCTCAGGATTCCCCCTTTACAGCTTTATTTACAGTTGCGTAATATCCGTTGAAAGTTTGTCTAGCTTGCTATACAGATATCTATGTATAGCAATATTTCATAGTGTTAAAAAGTAAGCTTCATACTCGATTTCTTATAAAAAGAAGTAATCCTTCGTTTTTTTTATTCTATTTTTACTGAGTACTTAAAAAAAAAACCACTATGCAAATTGCTGTATTAATTATTAAAATGAACAATAGATATTTTAGATATGTTATTTAGAGAGAGAGAAAGAAGAAATTTGCTTTTTTTAAATAAAAAATTTGTATTATAACTAAAGGAAAATTGTTCAAATTTTTATGATAAAATTGAATGCACATCTACATAAATTATTTGCATGACCATTTATTACTATTTTTTCAAAACTCCATTTGTCGGAATCAGATTGAAATATATCGAATTTTTATGATTAAATGAAGAATGTAAGGAAAAAATATTGCATTAAAATTTTTCTGGTTCTTTGATATGTGAACAATTTTATATGGATAATACATTTCTCAAAAATAGAAACATTATTTTATCGTATTGAAACAGTGTCTGGAGTAGCCGAATTGTTATGCTTGCTATTTTGTGGCTAGTGATGTTTTAGTCGAATGTTCGAGGTCTGTTTTCCTAGAACTGCCAACTCGTTTCAAATTTAAAAAACAATAAATAGTTCTCATGTTTCTTTCAATTGTGATGCTAATAAATATTCAATACCTACAAATTTTGTTTTCAGATTTCAACCTCGAATGATCTTTTTTCCTCACTTTAGTCTAATAACTAATGCAGAATGAAAATTATTAAATGGATATTATATGAATGAAGCTCTGCCAATAAATATTAGACACCCAAGGGACTATTGTTTTCTATACCCTATAAATGTTGTACCTGACCACTTTTCTAAAATTTATCTTGTTTTTTTCTTTCTTATGTCTGCTTTCATTAGTAATGAACTTAATTTTCAAAAATACGTCATAATAAATTTCTCTTCAATTTTTTATTGGATTGAAATAAAATATATGTAATATGTGTCTGATACTTGCTTTCACCATTAATGAACTCAATATATCATCAGAAATATATCGTCATAAATTCCCCCCAATTTTTTTTATTGGATTAAAGTGAAACAAATATAAAAATTAAGTATTTTATTTACTTATCTATTTATGTATTACCTTAAATCATATGTAAATAGAATCAAGGAAGGACTGAAAATAAATAACCTTATTTAGAATTATAAACATTGTGGCAGCCTTTTTTCCCCACCTTTTTTTTTTTTGCCTCGAGAATTTCAAACTACATATTTTTAGTTTCGCTTTGTGGTCAAATTATTTTAATATTGATTTACTATTATTAGCCACCAAAGGGGCTATTGTTTTATATGGATCCACCTTATTTGGCTAAATCTGTTTTTTGCAAAACTTTGCTTAGAACTTTTTAATTTTTATTGAATTGTCCCTCTAAAATAAAAACAAAGGACGTTTCATGAAGACAGGAAAATGAGATTTCACCAAACTATATATACGAAGGACTAATTGCAATTTTATTATGGTAGAGATGATTATTGATATTTTATCTTTCTCGTCTCCTCTTTTCCAATGATTGATTTTTTTAGTCTCAAAGCCAAAACATAAATAACTTAGATTCTTTAGAAATAATCCTAATTCAAAACAAGTACTTGTTTTTATTGAGTGATTCTAATGAATTTCATGTTAATTTCATAACTAAAATGTTATTCTCTTCTTGTAATTAAAAATAGAGTATCCTTAAGTGTAAATTTTCCCCCCAACTACATTATTTTACATAATTAAAAGTCGAGAATAATCGACAAATTTCTATTACGATGAGATTGAGTGGGCAAAGCCTCTTAATTGAGATAAATTTATAATTTAAGGTTGATTTAATTATTTTTTGAACATAAATGTAGATTAAGATTATATGAAGTATCTTAGAATATTGCTTTCATTTAAAGTTCATAAAATTAGTTCCATATTTTATGTCTTATTTTTTTTCTCTATTAAATAGCACTATATTTTTAGAAAAATATGATTAATTAAATATTGATGCATACATGGGATGTTAGTGATACTGTAATGTGATTACCTGTACAAGCTAAAATTATCATTTCCATAATTTATGTAAGCCTTTGTTATAGATCAGAGGTTTTCAATCTGGGTTCCTTGGAACTTTGACAGAGGTTCCGTAAGTGATCATTATTTTCTTAATCAAAGTTCCAAAATTTTAGTAAATTTTTATACAAGTTTGAATTCTTAATTGCAGTTTGCTTATAAAAAATAAGTATAAATAAATATTTTTTGGATAAAACAAAATCTTAAATTTCATAAAAGTCATGTGCTTCAAATACATTAATCGAGGCATATTAGGTCACATATTAGTGTCCATTCTTTGGCTCAGTCGGTATTTCTCAAATTGATACATTGACCAGCACTCAATAGAAACTAAAATTTAGTCAAGTTCATATTATGCATTTTTGGATTGACATAAGAGAAGAATATCCTGAAATTGCCATAAGAGTAGTGAAACATCTAATGTCATTCGTTTCAACCTATGTATGCGAAAACGTTTTCTCTTTGTACGCTGTGACAAAAACAAAATGCAGAAACATATTGGTTGCTGAACAGGACATTAGGTTGCAGATTTCATCAATTATTCCAGAGGTTAAAATACTTTGAAATCAAAAACAATCACAGCCATTAAAAATATTCTTTTTTATGAATTGTTTTAATTTAAAATATTGTAGTTTTTATTTATTCATAGAATACATTTTAGGAAAACAAAAAACGTCATTAGCTACCTTTCCCTTCATTATCTTATTAAGAAGTTGTGTTGTGATGGGGGAAAAAAAAGATGCAGTTTTTAATTTTATTAATTTGAATAGGTTAAAGCTTTGATATCCTATTTTTTCCGCACTTTGATCAAGAGGTTCCTTCAAGAAAACAGTAAGCTCAAAGGGTTCCCCAAGCATAAAAGGTTCAATATCCCTGTTATATATAATTGTTTCACTAAAAACAAAAATTGAGTTAAGGTAATGATTTTAAAACTTTTGTTTTCAATATGAGAGTAATCCAAATAAAGTTTTGTAAAAAAAAGTAAACGAAAAGTGTATATATATATATATATATGAGCCGCTCAGAAGCCAATGCGGTTAAGTCCATTTTTTGATATTTTCTGATTTTTGGAAATTTTGATGAAATAAATAATAATCTTCTTAGTTATTAAAGGATTTACTCGGTTACTTTTTTCTAGGTTAGACAGCCCGTTTTTTAATAGCTTCTGAATATATTGTATAATAATTTCAGAAGCCATTGTGAATAAGTCCACCTTTTATCAATATTTTTTTACATAAACTTTGAAATAAAAATTAAATTCTTCTTCTTCTTTCGATATTTGTTGGTAACACTGAAAAACAAGAAATTCATAGTAACTGTAACCGTTATTTCTAATTAGAATTGTTTGAGTTTTATGCATGTGCGTCAAAACACAAAAGTATTACGTTGAAGTGTTTGCGAAAATTATTGTGTTATCAAAAACATTAAATAAATTTTCTTTAATAACTGTAAAATCTCTGACTTTTTAAAATAATAAAAAAGATTTATTGTAAGGGTATAAAAACTAAAAATGTCAATGGAAATAGAACAAAGTGAAAGTGATACGATATTTCATCCTAATTTAAGGAGAGTTAACCGTATTGATTCTGATACACCGTCAGATAACGAAGATATAGAAAATAATCAAAATAACGGAAAAGTTGGTAGAAAACGCAGCAGGAATCCTGGGAAACGGTCTAGAAATGTTGAGAAACAAAAAAGGATACAAGGTAAACAATATCAAAATAGAAATAAAAGAATAATTCCTGCAAAGAAATTTGATAATAAACCTTGTAACTGTTTACGACTTTGTAATCGCAAGATAACCTTTTATCAAAGAAAACAGGCGATGAAAAATTTTTACAAGCTTAATGATCATCATAAGCAAAATATTTTTTTAAGTGGGTTAATTAGAGTTCATGCTATCAAAAGACAACGACCCAGGAATAACACCAAAGGACCAAGATCTCAGTCTTTTGAATATTTTATTAGACTTAACGGCCAAGATGTTGGTGTTTGCAAAAAATATTTGATAGAAACATATCAAATAAGAAACGGGCGACTATATAATTGCTGTCCAAAGGAAGATCTGAAGGACCACTGGAGGCAACATATTCAGGTAACAAAATAGATGATTCCCATGTAAGAAAACATATAAATTCCTTTCCTGCTATTTCAAGCCATTATACAAGAAGTCATAATCCCAGACGCAGATACTTAAATTCAGACCTTTCTATTGCAAAAATGTATAACCTATATGTCGAACAATGTAATGAAGAGCAAATTGTACCAGTAAAGGAAAAGTTTTATTACCATATATTTTCGACAAAATTTAACTTACATTTTAAGCAACCTTCAAAAGATACTTGTGCAAAATGTGATTATTTGGTAATAAAAAAAACAATCTACAATAGATGAAGAAAAAAATGCAGCTGAAGTTGAACATGACGAACACTTGCGAAATGCAGAAATTGCCCGTAATAGTATGGCTAATGATCGATTAAGAGCTTCAGACGAAATATACGTGTTTAGTTTTGATTTAGAAAAAGCATTACCATTTCCGAAACTATCCACATCAGTGGCTTATTACAAGAGAAACTTATATGTATACAATCTTGGTTGCCATGATTTAAAGACTAACGAGGGCTACATGTATGTTTGGCCTATAACCCAAGCATCGCGGGGTTCACAAGAAGTGTCATCGTGTTTAACTAAACACATTAAATTGTACGCAAAGGATTTTCAAAAAATTATAATAATGTATTCAGATTCATGTTCAGGACAGAATCGAAATATAAAAACTATGTTAAGTTTACTGAAATTGGTTCAGAGTGAAGAAATAAAAGCTGAATCAATTGAGCTTAAATTTTTATTAAGTGGGCACAGTTATTTGCCCAATGATGCTGATTTTGCAGTTATAGAAGCTTATGCAAAAAAAAATTCCATGTATTTATAACCCTAGTGACTGGTATCATATAATACAAAATAGTAAAAGAAAGAACCCTTTCAGAGTTGTCGAAATGAATCCACAAGAATTTCTTTCCACAAAACCATTGGAAGAAGATGTTACCAACAGAAAAAAATCAACAAGTGGACTAACAGTCAATTGGCTTAATATGAGATGGATAAAATTGGAAAGGTCAAACCCAAGCATCATTAAGTTCAAATATAATTTTGACGAGGATGATACCTTTCATGTAATTGATATAAAAAAAAAAAACAAAAATAGGTAGGCCAGTAAATTTAAAAAATATAACTCAACCTATATTATATCCTAATGGCAGAACAATTTCAAGAGAAACAAAAAAAGACATCATGTGTTTATTAAAGTATATACCTCCAATTAAACACGACTTTTACAGGACATTAAGAACAAACGTGGAGATCAAGATTTACATTTAAATAACTCGGAAGAAGATGATGTTTGTTATAAATGAATAAACACAAAACTTATGACAATAAATGTTTTACATAAATTTCTTATCTTTTTCAGCTGCCAAAAGGTATAAGCCCTAAAATTTTTGAGATGCGTCATTATTTCAATAAATACTTACGTTTTTATTTACACATCCTGTACATATCTTGTTTTTTTGCAGAGTTTACACCTCGAAAAAAGACTTTATACACTTTTCTAATTAAATTAATAAACCAAGAATTTTAAAAACTAATGTATCAAAAAACATTAATTTTCTCAATTTTTGTGTTTTGGACTTAACCGCATTGGCTTCTGAGCGGCTCATATATATATATATATATATAATTTGTTTGTTTAGTTTTTATTAACTTCACACTAGAAGCAACATGAGAGCTATAGAAACATAAAATAAGTATGTATTACAATCAGTGTTTTTTTGCTATAAAAATCAAACTAATAAAAGCAAATGCCTTGATATAAATTGTGGATGTTAGGAGAGGGGGTGCCAGCTCAGGTGTCGTCCTCGTCACTTGATCGTGGTTCAAAATTACAAGGTCTGTCGCCAATAGCCCTTGTGTTGCTTCTAGTGGGACGTTAAAAAAACCCAACTTAACTAAAATTTCCTTTAATTTTAATATCGGTAAAGCTTACTGTTGCCCATTTCTCGATATTTCGTCGTTTACTTTAATTCTTATATTTAATTGAGTAATTTAATAATTACAAAAAAAGAATAAAAAACGCACCTTTCATGGCTAAATCTGTTCCTTGTAACACTTTGCATAGAACTTTTTACTATAGAAACATTTATTTTTATATAATTTATCAGTGAGTACAAAATTTGGAATATTTCATATTCAGTATGCCAGGAAGATGTTCCTCTAGCATTGTTGATCTTTTATAAATCAAGTGATACAATTTTTAAAAACATGAAATAGTAGAAACGGATTTTTTGAAATTAAAAGGCAGGAAAAAGAAAGGAGTAAAAAAAATAAAAAGGTTATTGAATGTGAAGAATGACTATTTTTGAATCAGTGAAAAAGCCAGTTTCTTCCCAGTTTGGGATAGCTTTCAAATACTTGAACAGCACAGAAGGGCAAGTCTCACCAAGGAATGCAATCCATTGAGTTGCTGGATTCCTTACCCCCTACTAGGGATGTGTAAAAGGATGACACAGATCAAATTACTCCTGTTTTCTCTAGTTTTGAAAGGGGCAGGAGATAGGGGAAGAATCGTGAGCCGATTGTGGGTATGGAGACAGTCGCACCGCCTGTGTAGAGGAAATATTTATTACCCTATGACGTCATTTTCAAAGTTCATGATAGCTGTCAAAACATAAATTTAAGAAAATGGAAAAAAATTGAGCAAAATTGAAAAATTTAAAAGCATCTAAGAAGTTCCCTATTTGAAATCAAGGGAAATAATGAAAATTAAGAAAAATAAAGCTGGTAATTTCTCTTTTATTAGAGAACTATGTACTTCTGCTCCATATGACCAGTATTGTAAGAGTACTTTGTCCGCACTAAGTAACTTCCCTTCCCCCCTCCAAGTAGAGGGAGCTTTCGTCGATTCTTACTTTGGGAATCATTCGAAGGGAGCCTTAAGGGGAGGGGGAATGGCGAATGTATGGAATATTTTGGATGTGTTGTATGCCATTTATATAATTTTCATTAATTTGGCAGATATGTTGCAATTTTGTTCTTTTTCACTGTATGATTTCAGGAAATATTGAATTATCCTTCAGCTTAAAACCTGTGTAGTTAATTTTTCCTCGGTTTTTTTTTTTTTTTTTGTACTTTAATGAAAATTTTAAATCTACTAATTTAATAATTAGTACTAAGTGATTTTCATTTCATTTTAAGACAATATTTTTGTGGGCCTTAAACATTTATTAAATTTTTTCTGCTTGCATATGTATACACTTTTAAAATTGTAATCTGTACAATTCTTCTATTTCCAATAATTTTTTTGTATTGTGTATGTAATTTATGTAGTTATTCAAACATTTATCTAGAAATTACATCTACTCATATATATATAACCAAGTCATACCAGGTGTTTCAAAACTCACAGGCAAAAATTTAAGGGGTGACGAAAAACATCTAAACAAGCAATTTTTTCCCTACAATGCATGGGTGAAGAGCATGCAGTGAATCCCTAGATGGTGCTGTAATGGAAAGCATAAAGTGCGAGTTTTCTTACACATTGTCATTTCTACCATGGATTTCAGGAATGCATGCTGACGTACAGTAATAAGAAAAGGACATAGCCTAAAAAGTCTTGAAGCCTGCCTATGGTTCCATTACATGTATGATATACAGGGTGTTTCTAAACTAATGGACAAAAATGTAAGGGATGATAGAAAACATCTAAACAAGCAATTTTCGCCGTACAATGCATAGATGGAGAGTAAGTAGTGAACCACTAGTGCTGTAATAGTGCGAGTTTTCTTACACATTGTCATTCACCATATATGAATAGGTGTCACTTGACAATACCTTTTGGTGACTTAACTTTTGTGTGAGATGTGGGCTCCAGATTTGTTCTTATGCAGTAAATAAAAGAAAATAATTCTGTGAAAAAATATTTTCGTAATTTTTAGGAAGGGGTAAAGTTTTTTTAACCTGCGAGAATGCACGTATGGGTCAAACAGGCCCAGTCGCATATATAATTGCTTATGAAACCTTTCCTATTCACTGAAATGGTTGAGTCTTTTAGTAGCTGCTATCAAAGTCACCCTCTTTTGATTCTGTTGATGATCAAATTCCTCAAAGCTGTTTTTAGATTAAAAATTGGCTTTTTGGGACTGTTAGACCCAATGCACGCTACGCACTTATGTTTTCTTTTGAATAATGCTTGTGTGAGAATTTAAAAATCCATCAATATCTAAGTTATAAAGATGAACAGCTGGAAACTTTGTTAGTGGATGTATCTACTGATGAAGAATCAATGAATGAAGATGATGATGAAGAATATATCGATGAAGAGCTATTTAGTGCTCATGAAATTTTATTGGAGGAAAAACTTGAGTCAGGTGGTGTAATAGATACATCCAACTATGATGAATAATATTCTGGAAAAGATGGCATTTCAAAATGGAATAAAAATAATCACAAGACAAGTTTTAAGAACTTTCTTGTATAATATTGTAACTAAATTGCCTGGAAATGTCGGTAAGGTTAGGAACGTATCATTGCTAGTAGATGCTTGGCTATTACTATTCAATAATACCATAATGGAGAGCATTATGGACTGCACAAATATCTATATAGAAAATATTGTGGATAGCTTTGAGAGAGAACGTGATGCTAAAAGAACTAATTTTATTGAAGTAAAAGCTTTCATCTGTCTTCTTGATCTGTATGGAGTACATAAATTATCTCATGTGAATGTGAGGGATATCTGAAGAACTAATGCCACAGGACTTGAAATATTTCATCTGACTATGAGTTATAAAAGCTTTTTATTCCTGTTACGTTGTCTAAAATTCGATGATGCCACAGATCATTTGAAAAGACAGGATCACACTTCTGCCTGTTGGATCCTTGTTTGAATTATTTGTCAATTACTGCAGGAAGCTATATAGTCTTGGTGAATACGTCTCAATCAATGAAAAGTTAAAACCTTTTAAAGGTAGATGACCTTTCAAGCAATGTATACCTGATAAACCGGCAAATTATGGCATTAAAATGTTTGTTCTTGTAGATTCAAGGACTTTTTATACGTGGAATTTAGAAATATATTCAGGATTACTACCTGAAGGTCCCTATAAATTAGAAAACGGCATGGACAAAATTGTTATGAGATTTTAAATATTAAATTTAAGAATATTAAGTTGGTATCTTCATATTTGTTAATGTATTTTATGCATGGATGAAGAGCAATAAAAATTTAATTGCATTAAATTAAAAATTTAGTTACCTTTTAGAATTATTTAAATACCTCATTCAATGTTATATGTGTTGTGATGACTTAACGAGGTTTTATATATATATAAGTATTTCATTTTTTTTATATATAAAAAACAATTTCTTTATATTTTATTCATTTTGCCATAAAAATAGAAAAAAGTTTCAATCATAAAACACCAAATTTCGTATAAAAGTGATTACGGTTCTTTTTGACCCAAAGCGTGCTTCGTGTTACTATTAGGGCACACATTCTCCCAGGTTAATGCAGTGAACTTCATTATATATTCTGCTCATTGTGAATGTTTAATTTACCTTATTCTCTTATTTTGATTGATTATATATTCATGCTGGGATTTTATTATTTCTGTTTCCATTTTTACTACTTCTCTCTCTTTTTTTTTTTTTTTTGTATTAAAATATTAATGAATGTTAAATGTTTGTTGAGACTGTATTAAATTTTATTTTTAAGCATGTTAATTATTTTAATTTTTTACATTTTTTATTGTATTATTTCCATTCCTCATTGATTTTGAGGCAATGAAGTGAACTCTTAATCCATCTTAATTTCTATAAATTTCTTACATTCATTGGTAAAAATACTTTAAACCTGTTTACTTATGTATGTTGTTTGCCTTTAGGAGATTAATGAAAATTCCTTGAAGCAAATGAATTACTACTTAGAGACAATTCTCAAGAATTTGCCTACTGACCCAGTATCATTAACTTTTTGTTTGAAAAATGCAACTCAAAATGTTGGCCGTAGTGAGTATTGAATTATACTATGGAATAAAATGGAAAATTTAAGGCATTTTACTTCATTTTATTTAAATATATTTAATTTTTCCTTTGCTCTTGACTGTTCAATTATTGATTTTATAAAATTCCATGAAAGGTTAATTTCTTTTAAGAAATATTTATTCACTAAACATTTGTGTTTGATATTTTCTGTTGCAACAAATAATAGTTTACTTTATTGAGTTGAATGAATTATTGATTGTCTTTGTGGAACAAATCAAAAATTACTAACGATAATGTGTAATTTAAAAAATATGTAAGTAAGGGCTTTTGGCTAATATTCATAATCAAGGGCGTATTCTGTTTTAACAAATACCAGTTTACTGAATTGGTTGAAATAGAATAAACCCTTAGGCTAGCACTATATTGGGTTGAATAAATTATTTGTTGGCTTTGTTGAATGAATTAATAATTAGTAATGATAATGTATAATTTCAAAAAAATATGTAAATAATGACTTTATATTACATCATTTAATTTTAACATGAAAGAGAGTTTGCAAATTAAAAATTTGTATACCTTTCATATTTATCTATTAAAAATTACATTAGAAAATAATTATTACTTATTGCTTTATTGAAATAAATGTATTTCTTTGCAGTGTAATTTAATGAGAAATCTGATAAAAATATTCCTTCTCTACTTTTCATGCTATGTGGCTGAAATAATATTTTTTAAGAAGTAGACATTGATTTATATAGTTTTTAAGTATGCTTATAGATCCAGATGGATGGGGACATGTGATAATCAGAGCAGCATTTTTTGTTCATATATCATATAGAGACATAACAGTTTTTCAAATATTATAAAGAGCCACATCATAGTTACATATTTAAATATATATATATATATATATATATATATATATATA